>OX387339.1:38904799-39504799 GCA_947562085.1 Eudonia lacustrata | reverse complement strand
TAGAAGTTGTTGGCGGTAAAAAGGTTAAAGGTAGGTACTCGTAGCTGCAGAGGCGGCGAAGAGTCCCCAACACTTACTGAGCTGAGTTTTTTTTTGCTTGGAATCTTACCCGTTAGCGCCGTGACTCTTAGTTTTGTCTGGACGCCAGCATGCTCCTTTTTTTGGATTAACTATACCGCCGCCCTCCGGCTCTGCTAAGTCGAGATTAGCTCAGCTCAACGGCGGCGGCACCAGGAAAACTTAAACACCATTTCCATTTTGAATACTCCCTTAACAGATTATAGCTAATTCTACGAGCAGATTTAATTCCATCATATCAAGTCGTTCGTGATTAGGTATATTACAATATTATTATTTGAGGATTCCGTCAATTGCCTTTTTAGTAATGGCAATTGGCAGTACTTATTGAAGTTATGAAATCTCAAAATATTATTAATTGGTCACTGTCTGTAGGTGCTCGTAGTGCCGACGAGTAGCAAATAAAAGTAAACTTTTTATTTTTAAGTGCTAATTGCTGCATTGAAGCTGAATTAAATATTTATAAAATACAGTAAAAAATTAAATGCCTTCCCGACCCAGCCGGGAATCGAACCTGGGTCAAGGCGACGTATTGGAAATTTACGTGGCGGGGATCTTGATTTTTCCCAACAATTACAAAACATATGAAAGTGATAGAGGAGCTCGATAGCGCAGTGGTTAACGCGCCCGGTCTGCAAGTGCTGAGGTTAAGCAACTTTCGCAAAGGCCGGTCATCGGATGGGTGACCAAAAATGTATCATCTCCAGCTTCTCCGTGCTTCGGAAGGCACGTAAAGCCATTGATTCCGGCTGCATTAGCAGTCGTTAATAACCACCAATCCGCACTGGGCCCGCGTGGTGGTTTATGGCCCGTTCTCCCTATCCATCCATAGGGAAGGCTCGTGCCCCAGCAGTGGGGACATAAAATGAGCTGATGATGATGATGATGAAAGTGATATTTGATGACATGATTTTTCATATAATTGACTTCATTTTGCTAGTTGCAGAAACACGATTTGTTATATCAAAGTAACCTCTTTTAAAACATAGATTTGCATTTTACAGGCAAACCAGACCGATTTAAGCATCTATATTTTCTTAGTAGATTAGTTCTAACACACACTTCAATATGCTAGTTCATTTTTTTTTTTAAAGTAGTTTTCATTGGATTGAAAAGAAAAATTTTTTCTTATGGTACGGTTTTCAAACGCTCCGTATTAGATTAATTGTTTAGCGGTGCGTTGCCTTAAAGTAAATATCTTATAACTGACCCACCGCTGGGCAAAGGCCTCCATCATTGAAATCAAATAAAAACTACAGTTGATGGCTTAGCCAATATGTTTTATTATTTTCAAGTATAACGAGATCTCGGTAGGAGACAAGGGGTCTCGGTAGCTCAGCGGTCAGAGCATTGGACCGTTAATCCAAAGATCGTGGGTTCGATTCCCACTCGCGTTTCATGAGTCTGGTTGTTTTTTTCTAGTAAAATTGTATCTTATAACAAAGTGCCAATGACGACCTTGACATTGACACCGGCTCAAACGCATTGGATCAGCTTGGTAGGTAATGCCCTACACTATTTCCCACCAGAGCAGTGCAATGGCACGCAGTGGGACCTTTCCAAGCCGATACCAAAGATAATTGTTTAAATATTAAATTTATTTATCAACTACCTTTTAAAGACTCACTGAACTGCTCTTTAAAAGTTAAACTTTAATTATCTACTATCGGAACATTTAAAACAATCAAAATTAACTAAAACCCATTTTTGGAGGGGCGGAACACGCTTGCATCCATTGTTTACTCTGCATGTGCATATTTTTGCAGGCGGGAGGGCGGTGCATGCGTAGTAACTGCATAAGCTGGATGAACGTGTGATTTAGCGGAATGAACACTACATATAATTTCAATTACTTTTTGCGTTAAAATAAACCTATTTCTTTGCTCTTTTATATATTATCTAGTTATATGAAAATGTTTAAAACATAAACAAATTACTACTAATCTTTATTGGTTTGATGTGACCTTAGTGTTAAACTTTTCCCAAAATATAAACTTTGTTAGGGCAACATTCACCTAACTGTTGCAAACAAACATCAGTTATTTGATATACCGCGTAATGAAGCGCGCGGCCGCAAAAAAAGGAGACCCCAGAATGCAAGCTTAAAAGTGCGAATCCAGCACACAAAAACGGCTGTGGGTACGGCCACCCAAAAATCGGCCAAGTGCGAGTCGTAATCAAAATGTTGACTTCTGAATTTGGTTAGGTTTTAGCTGTGAATGTGTAGGTACGTTTGTTGTGTGCTGCTCTACGTTCAAAATCACACAGGCACACGGTTCATTGCTTTGCTAGTTTTTTAGGGATTGAATATAACCGCAGATAAAGGTAAAGAAACATTTATTGACCTGCACAACACATAAGTTAATGTGTTGTGAAGGTGAATAAATGTTTCTTTATTATCATTTAACAATAAAACATACAAAACGGATACTTAATACATACATACACATTAAATCAAAATACAAATAGCAAAACTATCTTCGATCTCAATTAAGGTTGTGGGCATGCCCACTGTGCCAACAACTGTGGATCCGCGCTTGTTAATACATACCGCGCTGCTCTTAAGCAACGCATGCAGACCTTCCCACGCACACAGAATCTTGGAGCATCTCAAACTGGGGGCCCGACCGCCTAACCGATCGCTTTGACTTCGTGTGTGGTTTATGACGTCATCTTGTCGTTTCGTGCCGCCTAAGAAAGCAATATCGAAAGCTATAGCCTTTTGATATTGCTTTAATAGGCGGTGCGAGGTGGCAAGATGACGTCATAAACTATACGCGTAGTCAAAGCGATCGGTTAGGTGGTCGGAGGGCAGTCGAGCACAGCTGTTGCAAGACCCGTTTTTTCGTGAGAGCTTGTCTATGCGTGCGTTGCTCTAGCGCGTTTGTATTAAGCTTACCTTCTGCAGTCTCCTTATTTTGCGGCGCAGCAGCCGCAAGAGTGCGCCTGCGCCGCCGCGGCTTGCGCTAAAATTAAAAATACATTTGGAAGCGACCTCATTCGCCACGGCGACGTCGAGCTGCTCGGAGACATCCTCGCATCCTCTCAGCTGGTTGGCGGCAGGCTCGCTGCAGCAGGCGACCCACGAACTATGAATATGACAATCATGACAGCTTGCGCTGATCGACCACTTTGTTGTGGTAGGAAGTAGGAGTTATGGGTGCTATTGTGAATCAGATTGTAGAGAAAAGCAAAAACATTGATTTCGTCTTTCGTCGTTTAAATATTTTCGTCATATTTTTATGCTTACCTAGGCACTTTATTTCGAAACATATGAAAACTATTTTGACTATGCAAATTGAAGGTATCTACACTGATCAGGGGCCCGACCGCCTAACCAATCGGTTTGACTTCGTGTGTGGTGACGTCATCTTGTCGTTTCGTGGCGCCTATGAAAGCAATATCGAAAGCTATAGCCTTTAGCTTTTGATATTGCTTTCATAGGCGGTGCGAGGTGGCAAGATGACGTCATAAACTACACACGAAGTCAAAGCGATCGGTTAGGCGGTCGGGCCCCAGATAATATTTCTGATGTGATAAATGACAGTGGTGTAATATGATCAATCATGTGTTCATTAAACATATAAGTACCTACGTGTTATAATAAATACACTTTATTGAATATTTCATATACAGCATTCGCTTTCACTACCTATAAAAATATGAAAAGTAATATTTTATATTTGTGTTGACTAATAGGTATAGGTTGGCAAGGCCTAGTTGTTTTAATAAGAGCTGTGGCGTCTAGCTGCAAGCTGCAACCACACTGCAACTTCAGCCTTCTGTTTCTGTATTTACAGTTTTTTATAAATTGTAGGTAATTTTTTGTATGTTTTTGTACTAATAAACTATTTATGGATAAACCAACCAGTTAACTCATAATCGTCAAGTAAAGAAAACTATAATTTAACCTTGTGGTTGCTCGTATAATTAGACCAACAATTATCCACCTCGTTTTGATAAATATAGTTTATAAAGAACTAAAATAAGTTGTAAGTGCCGCGGCCGTTAGGTAAGTACCTAAGTAATTAAAATGTTCCGTGTCACACCACACTAAGCGTGAACACAGACAAGCACAAATAAATAAAACGAAGACGAACGTCGCTCCAGCAGTGTGTTGTAGCGTCGTCGTCGTCAACGCGCTCGAACTCTTTACGTCAACCATTTCGTCCGGTTAACCGCTACCCAAAGAGAGTTTCACATTTACGATGGTAATTAAAATGGCTTCTTTATAGGATCGAGAGCCACACATGCCCAAGGTTGACAAAACATGCCGGTGATGATACCATCGGCCGACAAAAATAATCCAAAAACAAACAAGCCTGCCGCCCGGCACCGCACGGGACCTGCCGCTGCCGGTACCCACGCGTAGCCGCCGCCGCTCGCGGCGCACGCGCAAGTAATGGCACACGAGCTATAATTAGACAACTCGCTCCAAAATCAATGTAAACTAGGCGATTGAATGGAAGTAGGTAAGTAGCTTTAACAAATTAATCATTTTGATTCATCAGTTACAACGGTTGCGTCTCCATTTATTTATAACTCCACTCGTACGTGCCAAACGAATGTTTGATACAGAAAACATTGTGATACACACAAACTTAGGTAACACTAGAGATAAGAACTAATATGTAATACCTTTCTTTAGCACAAATGGAATCGGCCTCCGCCTCACCTGATGATAAGACCTGGCAGCGCACTCTAATAGACACTACTAAGACAACAAGCAATCTTTTTGCTTAGCTTAGGTATTACATAATTTATTTAAACCCTAAAATTAATGATAAGTTTATTCACATCATTATTATAAATGCGAATGTTTGTGTGTATGATGTGTGTATATTTGTTGCTTCTTTACGCTGCAACGGATGGATGGATTTGGATGAAATTCGGCATACAGATAGTTTATAACCTGGATTAAAACATAGAATACTTTTTATCCTGATATTCCCATGGGAACGGGACGGGAAGCCACGAGGGTGAAACCGCGAGCAGCCGCTAGTACAGCAATAAATTTATCTTGTCTAATATCTTATCTTAGTCTACCTGGAACCCTGAACTACTGAGGTTACTTATCTGTATTGTATTACCCTGTGTGGTGCCGGGGATAAAGAATTGCACCACCCCATCTTTTCCCGTGGGTGTCGTAAAAGCCGACTAAGGGACCATTCCAGAGGATGGGAGCAGCATCTCTCTGAGGTTACCCTCAACCTACTGCGATCGCCAACCCGCCTGCCAAGCGTGGCGATTACGGCAAATACCCCCCATGATTATTTGGGGGAGGCCTTTGTCCAGCAGTGGACGTCTTTTGGCTGAGATGATGATGATGATGATTTTATTGTTGTTATGGACAGTTTCTATGGACCTAGACAGATCTAGATATTGGTATCTATCAATCAAGTGAAACCAAACTCTACCAATAACCAAAGCCCTATATTAAAATGGAGCTCTCGGGGAATTGAACCCGGTACAACGTGGTAAAAAGAGCGGTGGTTTAACCAGTAGAAAGATGCCTAAATTGTGACTTAACAAAATTTTTGACTCGTTTGTTTGCTCTTACGGAGAAAATGTAATAGTTCTTTAAAGCACGTGTCGAGCGTAGACTTAGAATGGCATGGAATGTGCTTTCCTCCGATCCCTCCTGCCGCCCGCCGGCCGGATGCGTCTATGCAAAGTAATATTTCAGTGTGGTAGTAATAATAAATGTATGTTTATACTACACCTGCTTGGAAAGTACCTTGATACTTTATCAAATTTACGGTAGAAAGTACGTCATTGCATATCGAACAAATATGCGGGGAGAAAACGCATCTGAGCGGGAGAGAAAAGTGTATGATAATCCATTTCTTACGTGGTTTTTCTTTTTTAATTTTGGGTAAGACTATGCGCCGGTAACCTAAATATCAAAAGCCAAAAAGTTTTTACAGTGAGTTTTTATCTCCAAGTTCGCAAAATGACACTGGCCACTAGCTGTGTGTTGGATGGTGTCGGGCTGGCAGTGCGACCCTGCGGCGGCAGGATAAACAATTTGAAAAAAGAACATGTGAAAATTGCAGACCCCATTGGCGCCATTTCCAATTTGTGTGTTGTTTGAGGATTCAGTTTTCGTAGAAAGTAAAATAAAACTATCAAAATTATAAGTAGTGATAGTGATGATGAAGATTTTTTAACTCCGCCGCAGTTGAAGGAAACAGCAAAAATACTGATTGATAACCTTTTACCACAGAAATCAATTAAAAAATATATAAAACTTATGACGATTTTTTGCAATGGAAAAGTGAAAAAAATGCGGCATCTTTTTCTGAAACTGTTTTGCTAGCGTATTTCAGTGAAAAAGCGCAAAAATACAAACCAAGCACGTTATGGTCTATATACTCAATGTTGAAAAGTACTATATTGACAAGAAACGACATAAATATTCAAGAATACAAAAAACTTACAGCATTTCTGAAAAGAAAGTCGGAGGGATTCCGTAGTAAGAAATCAAAAGTGCTTACTACAAAGGATGTTTATTCCTTTTTGCAGAATGCACCAGATGACAAATATTTGTTGATGAAGGTAAGTTTATGAACAAAATGCACTGGTTTATGATTTATTACGTCTATTTATGAGTAGAAATCTACTAGGTTTTCATGTTTGATATTTTTGTTTACAGGTTATTTTGATTTTAGGAGTAAATGGGGCCTGTCGTTCGCAAGAACTTGTGGATATGACAACAGACGATATCGAAATCCTCGAAAATCGAATAATTGTCAATATTCCTAACACAAAAACCAAAATTCAGCGATCATTTGTTATATCGGGCTTATTTTATGAGATAATAAAGAAATATAACGAAATTCGCCCCAGTGACCCCAAAACCAATCGGTTTTTACTACAATATAAAAACAAAAAATGTACGAAACAAGTAATTGGGAAAAACAAAATAAGTACTGTGCCAAGAGAAATAGCTTCCTACCTTAATTTACTCAATCCACTAGAATACACTGGCCACTGCTTTCGCAGAACTTCAGCGACTATTCTTGCCGATACTGGTGCTGATTTAACCACAATAAAACGCCACGGTGGTTGGAAATCGTCCGCTGTTGCAGAAGGTTACATAGAGAATTCCGTAGAAAACAAAACACGAATAAATAACCAAATATCGGGATCGATTAATGTGCATCAAGACTCATCTCCTCAACCATCAACGAGCGCGGCGATGCCAAATGCCCCTCAGCAGCCAGTTGCCCCTCTGGCACCACAGCCTTCTACGAGCGCAGTGCCAACAGCACAGCCAGTTATTCCTCCTACATTGTCGCAAACATCTCAAACAAACATTAATGGAAAAAGTGTTACATTAAGCTTCACTAACTGCAACAATTTCAATATAAATTTCAATTAGTAAAGATTTCGTTTTTTATTTTCCTTGTAGGTGTAGTATAAAGCACTATGTATCACTCGAGAGAAACTGCGATTCCCGATCTCAGGTGTTTTAAAGCCCTCGCCTACGGCTCGGGCTTCAAACGACACCCTCGACGGTAATCGGTCACTTTCTCCTCTCGGTGAACTATAGTAGTAGTACTATAGTACTATAGTAAACTCGAATACTATCGAACTTAAATCTATACTAATATTATAAAGCTGAAGAGTTTGTTTGTTTGTTTGTTTGTTTGTTTGAACGCGCTAATCTCAGGAACTACTGGTTCGAATTGAATAATTCTTTTTGTGTTGGATAGTCCATTTATCGAGGAAGGCTTTAGGCTATATAACATCACGCTGCGACCAATAGGAGCGAAGCATCAGTGAAAAATGTTGCAAAAACGGGAAAAGAGCCTAAAAAATTAAAAATGCTGCCGAAAGTCACTATTCCACGCGGACGAAGTCGCGAGCACAGCTAGTTTAAATATAAACTACTCAACATATCATCGCAATAGCTTGTATGATTTTGAATTGCATGTGTGTATTTGTATGTATGTCTGTTAAGCATTTAACTAGGGAATGTGTTTTATATGTTTGTGTAATAATCTATACTCGTATAGTCAATAAGTTTTGTAATTTTGTTGCTTGTTACAACTTCAATGCTGTGTACGCCTTTTATTGGTATAAACATTAGAATAAGAAACCTATAGTGTAAAGCTGCTTATAATGTTGTGTATATGTACTGTTGGTGTACCTACCTATTACCAAATATATAAATAAATAAATTTTATTGTGGAATAACTTCTTGTTGGAAAACTGCACAGTGCATTATGAACTGCGTGTGGTATTATCATGAGTCATAACTATTCAAAGTGTTCCTGAAGGTAGGCTTAGGTACTCCAATGAAATGAAATTAAAATTCTTTTATCAATTTAGACATTTAAACTGCACTTATGAACGTCAATAAAGTTACAAAAAAAATATGCATAATAAATAAATAAAAAGAGGAGCTCGATGGCGCAGTGGTTAACAACGCACCCGGTCTGCTAATTCTGAGGTTAAGCAATCTTCGCAAAGGCCGGTCATCGGATGGGTGACCAAAAATTTATCATCTCGAGCTCCTTCGTGCTTCGGAAGGCACGTGAAGCTGTTGGTCCCGGCTGCATTAGCAGTCGTTTACAACCACCAATATGCACTGGGCCCGCGTGGTGGTTTATGGTCCTTTCTCCTTATCTATCCTTATGGAAGGCTCGTGCCCCAGCAGCTGGGACGTGAAAAATGAGCTGATGATGATGAAGTAAAAAAATATGTAAATATTAAAATACCGGCATGCAAACCACTCGGATACGGAGGTTCGTCACAATCTATATTAATACGTGAAGCAAAAACTTTGTACCCCTTTTTACGAAAATTGCGCGGACGGAGGAGTATGGAATTTCGCACACTTTTAGTTTATATAGAGGAGTACAAAATGTTAATTTTTTTATTAAATTATGCATAAAAAATACATTAAATCAATAAAACAAACATTACACACACTACCATGTATTTGACACACACGCTTAAATACTCTTTTCAAATATTTCAAAAATGAAAGAGGATCGGCCAAAATCTGTCAATGCCAATCCAAACTCACATTCTATCTTTTTTAATTTTTCATTGCTTAGGATACAATCCGTGCAGCCTTAACAAAATTACGGTCGAATTTCGACCACTGGGCAACCACTAGTAATATTATAATGTGTTATTATTTTGTACTCTAATAAAAACTTCTAAAGGCAATACAGACTTAGTTGTTTAGTTGCTTACTTTTATAATATAGGTCACCGATTTGTTCAAGTTTCTAATAGGAGTATTATTATAATAATTTGTATATAATAGTTTAGGTCTCTGAGGTAACTTAATCCCTCTCTTAAAATATTTTTATCATTCCTAAGTGAAGAAAATTCTTACTGAAAGCGTCTCCACTCTCATCATCATCATATTATTACTTTTGTCTCGTTGATTTAAGAACATCGATGTAGTATAAGAAACTCACTCGGATATTATAGTATTTAATAAAAACTATTAAATAACTTATAATTGTGAAATAATATTAATTGTTTACTAATTGCTTACTCGAAAACTGAACATTAAATAATGTATACGATGTAGTTAATTGCGTTTATATACTTTGACATGTAAGATTATTAAAGATAATAATTTATAAAAGAACGCATTATAAAACCGCTAGTTACTCTATATTTTTATTGCAACTAGTGGTCGCCCAGTCGTCGAAATTCGTAATTTTAATAAGGCTGCACGGATTACAATCCGCAGCCACTTTTTTATTTTTACATTGCTTAGGATCTCAGAACAATAAGTTATTATTCTCAGCTTAGGATACATCAATGAAAAAATAAAAAAGATAGAATGTGAGTTTGGATTGGTATTGACAGATTTCGGTCGCTCTTCTACCATTTTTGAAATTTTTGAAAAGAGTATTTAAGCGTGTGTGTCAAATACATATGCGTGTGTGTCAAATACACGGTAGTATGTGTAATGTTTGTTATATTGATTTAATGTATTTTTTATGCATAATTTAAAAAATATATAAACATTTTGTACTCCTTCTCTATACAACGAGACATTTTAGCGGTTGTTTACCCGCAGGTGGGTAGATCAGACCATGAAACTGAACAACTTTCCCCAAGAAACATAGGCCAAAAAACGAGATATTTTTTTAACTTTTTCATACAAACCATGCTCGGTCAATAGAGGCTTTGTATAGAAAAGTGAAAAAAAAAATTATGACCTATGTTTCTTGGGGAAAGTTGTTCAGTTTCATAGTCTGATCTACCCACCTGCGGAAAAACAACCACTAAAATGTCTCCGTGTATAAACTATGTGAGCGAAATATCATACTCCTCTGTCAGCGGAATTTTCGTAAAAAGGGGTACAAAGTTTTTGCTTCACGTATTAATTATAGATTACAAAATAAAAAGATGAAAAGCACTAGCATCAGTTTATTACCTCCAGGCGTTTGTACGCCAACAAAGCTCGATAAATACACGAGCGAATCATGCAAGTTATTGCAAGTGTGGAGGATGAGTGTCGCCCGTAGCGCAACAAATTATATGCCCGTAGCACAAAATAAAGAGAACAGAAAGTTTTTTTATTATTATTATTTGATCATATAACATAGTTGTAGTATTTTTTTTATAAACACTCCAATAACCATCAAGGTTATAACGGCGTGCTGTAGTAAGTTGGCTGCGGGATCATGGCTGTGATTGCAAGTGCATTTTTTTTTTATTGATTAGTAAAAACAGGTATGTCTGTACTCTTATATATCCCTATCTACTCACCCTGATAGGTAGCGTATGGCAGCTGGAACTACGGGTCCGGCTGTTCTTTCAAGGGTACCACGGGAGTTCCGGATCCTAAGCTCCCTGCCGGTTATGCCTTCGCGGGCGTCTCCGGCAGGTCCCGGATATGGGTTGGACTCGTGGTGGCTATGTGGTTAGCGCAGTATAAGTGGGAATGTTCGTCTGCCTGGTTGAGGTCTGGCCAGGCTTCCATTTCGTGCACAGCGACCGGGTCCGAGTAGCGGTCCGGAGGGGGCCTGAAGCGAAAGGTTCTGCGTGGCAAGTGAGTTGTACATAGTTGGTTGTTCTGCTCGGGGGTTTTCATTGAGTAGGCTTCCAACATCTCCGGCACTAGTCTGGAGAACTAGTAGAGGCGCCCGCTAGATGCAATGTCTCCGGTTGAATCAGCCGCGTAGGATTTTGGAACAGATGAGGTACTAAGAAGTGAGTGGGCTTAAAACTTCGCCACCAAAGAGGACATTTGGTAGTCGACTTTAGAGTTGACGACCCGAGCAGTGAAATCGGCGAGTTGTGCTCTTAGTGCAACGAGAAGTGAGCGAGCTTACAGCTCCGGTAACCTATCTGGATATTAGGTAGTGGACTATACGTGTCCACGAGGCAACTAGCTCGAGACACTAGTCTTAAAAGTGCCGGATGAAGGATGCGTTTCGACGCGTTCTGATCTGACGTTATGAGCAGACGTAGATGGTCCCTTGTGCTTGCGTAAGGATGTCTGACACCTTTAACTTTATAACGTCAGGTTGGTAGGGGGTGTCAGTATTAGTGTGTAGCGGGGTGTTTGTACTCCTATATAATAATTCAATGTCTCTTGCAATCACTGGCATTTATTTGGCGCTAGGTCACAAGTGTATAATTATTGAACGGTATACGGACTAAGATTAACTCTCACAAGACAAGCCGCTTTGGGCTGTCGAAATTATTAAAAAAAAAAAATTTTAATTTAGATTTTTTATATCTAAAAAGTCTTTTATCTGCGATGGAATGTTCAAGACAGTACAGCGGTGACTACGGAGAGCAGCACGCGTACTCCTATGGAGGAAGGGAGAAGGTGGGATAAGGTCAAAGAGTTCTTCAGAGCACTCGCCGTGGTATAAGCGGTAGAAGACGCTGAGTGACGCTATATCTCTACGCAATTGCAGGGGCCTGAGAGCATTAGTGACCTCTGCATTGCCGAAAATGCGTATATCGCGCCGCTGCTATCTGTCCAAGGCATCGAGAAGGCACTTTGCGGAACCGTCCCAGAGGTGCGAGCAATACTCCACGCAAGACCGCACCTGCGTGTTGTACAAAGGCACAACTGATCTGATGAGTCGCGGAACTACATAGATATCCGGTAGTGCGGTATCTGTAATTGTTTTGAGCGGCGTATACTAGAACAAAACTCACACTAAACACACTGAACAGCCCGAGTGCAGCTGTTGCGAGGTTCCGTGTCTGTGAGAGGTTGTCCACGCATGCGTTGCCCGAGAGCGTTTGTTTGAAGATCACCTTCTGCAGTCTCCATATTTAGTGGGCGCAGCATGAGTGCATGACGCGCCGCGCCGGCCGGCCGCACGCGCCTTAGTCCGAGCGAGTGTTACGCATGCTGCAGTGCACGTTCTAAAACTAGCTCGTTTGCGTCAATCCACGGACATTACAGCTCCAGTGTTATTCACCATTCAATCACGCTACCACATATTTTATAGCAAAATTTGTACACATCTTTTTTTTTTATAGCTCAGATAACGACTCCACTCCACCTGTGAAGCAAAGTCAAAGTAAAAAAAATTTATTCAAATAAACTTACGAAAAGTGCTTTTGAATCGTCCATACATTTTTTACCTACTACCCATTCAGGACGTCTATTTTTTAGCTGTGGAGAAGAATGGGCGCAAGAAACTCCACAGCTTTTACAAAAAAAAGTATTAGGTCCTTACCTATGAAATTGACGTTTTATATGAAGAATTTCTAAAATTATGTTTCATACTAACGTTTTTTTTAATTTTCTTATTATCTATTTATGTTAACACTATAAAAATTGTAGAGTAGTGAGTAGAAAAAGACGTCAATTTCATAGGTAAGGACCTATTAAGTATGTCGTTATCAAATCATACAATAATTACAATTAAAACTTTTAAGAGCCCGCTTACACAAATAATGCGGAAATGAAGTCCAGGAAGATAAATAGTGCAGCGTGAAAACGACGCAGCATAAGTCACCCTTACACTGCCGGCCCACAAGGAGCCTCTTCACACGTCGTTTAAAGTACCCCATACAAATAGAAAGGAGGGAAAACGTGTGCTGGAAGAATGTTCTACCTTTTCGAGGTGCGAAACGACGTACAACCTGGTTTGTAACCAGGCGGCCTGCTTCAAAGCCACATAAGTTCCATGGTGAAATGGTAAATAGAGCTTGCTCCCGCCACTCTGATTGCAAATTTTATGCACTGTTAGATCACGTTAATGAAAACTAAACGGTGCACGGAGCACTCAACGCACCACACAGCAACAGCGGCCTGCCAGAGTGACAAGTTGCCATTTTGGATCTATCAGATGTGATTTAAACGGAGTCCATCCATTTCACCAAAAACTACTTTACAAATTTTCTCTTCACAACCAACGATAGTCAAAAACATGATAAATTTGTCAATTCATCATAATACAACGAAAAGTTTGGCAAACAATATAATTTAAAAAAATAAAACCTGACTTTGACTGAAAAAACTTTTATTTGACAACGTATTAATTGACAAACAATTCACTTTAAAAAATAAGTACCTGACCAACTTTCATTTTAAAACGTATTACTTGACAAACTATTTATTTCTTACTTAAATTATTTAATAAAGCATCGTTTAAAAGGTCATTTTTTATAATAAAACACAACAACTAATCAAAATGGTTGTTTTTATTATATTATAATATAAATTATTACAACTTTTGTAAGTTATTAAATTATTAAATATGTATAGAATATACAAATTATTGCAATTTTAAATGGCCTGTTATAGACTTTAATAGTTTCATTTCCGAATAATCTGTTTCTGCATCAATATTCTTGCGATGCTGTCATCTTTGGAGATATCATTTTTTTGCTGGAGGAGCGCCTGCTATTTTACGTTTAATTTCACTGGCGTTGCTTAAAGTTTCTTTTATTAATCCGCTGCTCTGAACTTTCCTAAATATAAGAAAAATATTTAATTTTGTTTCCTATGAGCACAAATCGACAGGTCATTTCAAAAGATTAAAAATATTGTCTTATAATGTTTATACGTTGTTTTCGGTAATGTTGTTCTACGAAAGTCAGTGACAGAAACGAAACGCGGCAAAACCGACTCCACGTAGTCTTGTCTGCCCTACGCTAGAAAATAATAATTTAAGCCCGCGTAGGCAACGGAGGGGCGAGGCGGCCCGCGAAAACCATCTGCGACGATAAGCTCGCGTGGGACCATGCCAGCTGCATGTTGCATGCATACTGCATGCTTGCTGCATGCTTGCTGCATGCTTGCTGCATGTTTGCTGCATGCTTGCTGCATGCTTGCTGCATGCCCTCCTCTCCTCCTCCACGGCCCGGTCTACCCGAGCCGAGGTCCGTGCCTTTAGAGGCGCCCTCGGGTGGTTCCGCTCCCCGATCCGATCCGAACCCTTCGGAGACTCTGGGAGGGCACGGGGACGCGCACTTTTAAGTGTGCGATTCCGTACCCCTCTAGAAATCCTCCGAAGGTGATTCGTTTCAACACGGCTTGAGGTACCCTTTACGTACCTCGCCGCCCCTAAAACAAGCCCGGTGAAGCTGAAAATGCCCCTCGGCAATCAGCAGTCTCTCTCCAATAAAAAAAAAAAAATTGCTGCATGCCGAGGGTGCAGGGGGACCCACCCCTGCTTAGGGGAGTCAGCGGGCTAGAGGCACACGTTATTAATCCCTTT
Source organism: Eudonia lacustrata (assembly GCA_947562085.1). Classification (NCBI taxonomy): domain Eukaryota; kingdom Metazoa; phylum Arthropoda; class Insecta; order Lepidoptera; family Crambidae; genus Eudonia; species Eudonia lacustrata. The sequence continues at coordinate 39,490,047 of OX387339.1, read as the reverse complement.
TCTGCGGCGATACAAGAAACAATAAAAATTATAATAAATAATAATTTTAGTATGAAAAAAGGACTTCATTACTTGCCTGTAAATTATTTGTCCTAGATGAAAATTACATCCATGTAGGATTATATTCTTAAAATTAGATCGCAAGCTTACTTTCTCAAATTCTAATATACTTACAGACTTTTGGCGAAATAATTATATTATTTTTCACCTCCATATTCTATAATCATTTTTTAATATTGTGTCATAATAACATATTATTATGACACAATATTAGAAATGATTATGACTCGTCCCGACTTCGCACGGGTGGACATTTCTTTATTAATATACTTAGCCTATGAGTTTCATTCCCGTGGGAATATGGGATAAAAATCCTAAGTGTTAATCCAGGTTATAAACTATCTGTATGCAGAATTTCATCCAAATCCATCCATCCGTTGCAGCGTGAAGAAGCAACAAATATACACACATAGGCATAAGCATTATTAGTGTGATTAATCAAAGTATTGATTTTTTACAGGAAAATACGAAAACCACTTCATCACACCATGTCTCGGAATACTCGGAGCATTCTCCCAGAATGCGACGGGTCGTGGGTTCACGCCTCATCTGAGACAGTCACTCTTTCCATAGTTACCTAGGTATGTACTTATATAATTTTTATTATGATCATTAACCCATTAAGGCTTATTCCCAAAGGTCCACGACTCTATTGTTTAAAAAAAAATAAGTTCATACTTTGATTCCCAACGGGTCCACGACATTAAAAATCCATGGGACATTATAGACAACCTACCTAACTAATGTAAGTATTTAAATTAACATGTGTTGTGATACGACATTTCGACTACATTTTTTACGACGAAACGTCAGTATAAACATTAATTAAAACTAATGTATAAAATAAACGCGAGTAGATCCGTAAAAGTTGTTTCATTTCAGTGTGTTGTGTTATAACAAATTAGATTAAATTTTTGTGTAGCTTTTCCGACTGCTTTTCAATTTCGGTAAAGTTGGGATTGGGAAATAAATCGAATAATACGAGTAGCGAAGCAAATCCCTTTGAGATGGTATCGGCACTATCGGTAACACACCACGGAATGTTGAGCAGCGAACTAACTCACTGAACCATTTCTCGCACATGCACTTCACTTCGCTGAACTCGATATTGTTAATAAAATATATATAAATAACTCCAAAAATAAAGTGACGTCACTCTAAATCCAATATGGCGGACTTCTAAAGCTTGAAAACTCAATTTTGTAGCAGATATCTTCAACCGATTGAGCTGAAATTTTGTATACACGTTCAGTTTGGATGACAATGCATGGTTAACTGTGTGACGTTATTCTAAATCCAACATGGTGGCACACCCAATACGACGGACTAATTATTTTTAATGCATTCCTACAATAAGGGTATCAAAGGAAAGGGCTTGCTGAGTAAAATAAAGTGACGTCACTCTAAATCCAATATGGCGGACTAAGTTTTTGAAACATGTCCAGCGATAACCAAAAAGTAAAAAATAAATTAAAAGTAAAAAACTTTCTTGAAAAACAAGCTTTTTTTTATTACACAATTTATATGTCTTGTCGCGAGATTTACTTAACGTAGATAAACAAGTAAATTAAATAACTTGATGTGATTGATTTTAACTATTAAAATTTTCAATCTAAGTAAATACGAGTACTTAAATCTCGCGACAAAGTCAAAGTCAAAGTCAAATATTTTTTATTCAAATAAACTTTAGAAAAGTGCTTTTGAATCGTCCAAATATGTTTTTACCTACTACCCTTTCAGGACGTCTTTTTTTTTAGCTGTGGAGAAGAATGGGCGCAAGAAACTCCAACAACCTTTATCATATAAATTGTGTAATCCTACTATCCTACTAATATTATTAATGCGAAAGTTTGTGTGTATGTATGTTCGTATATTTGTTACTTCTTCACGCTGCAACGGATGGATGCATTTGGATGAAATTGGGCATACAGATAGTTTATAACCGGGAATAATACATAGGATACTTTTTATCCCGATATTCCCACGGGAACGGGAACCACGAAACTACTGGATGGATTTGTATGAAATTCGGCATACAGATAGTTTATAACCGGGAATAACACATAGAATACTTTTTATCTCGATATTCCCACGGGAACGGGAACCACGAAACAACTGGATGGATTTGGATGAAAATCGGCATGCAGATAGTTTATAACCGGGAATAACACATAGAATACTTTTATCCCGATATTCCCACGGGAACGGGAATCAAGCGGGTGAAACCGTGAGCGGCAAAGTGACGTTATAGGTTGACTAGTGGTAACCCGCCCGCTTCGCTGTACGAATATAATAGATCAATGAATGCTAATCAAAATAATTATTAGGTTTAATAACATCATATATAGCCTATCATTTGCACAATCTCATGTTCTTACTACATACAAATTTTCATCAAGAGCCGACCCGCCCGCTTAAACTTGTAAATAAAACTTCCTTTTTTATAGCCTATCATTTGCGCAGTCTCATGTTCTTACTACATACAACTTTCATCAAGAGCCGTCACCCGCCCGCTTAAACTTGTGAATAAAATTTCCTTTTTTTTAGCCTATCATTTGCACAGTCTCATGTTCAAACTACATACAAAACAAACAAACATTTCAAAAATCATAGAATTGGTCAGTGAGTCATAAAATGAATATTTATCCCAAAATTTGTCAGAAAAATTGCAAGTACACACAGAGCCTACAGATTTATATAGTAGTATAGAGTATAGATATAGAAAGTAGGTTATAGATATAAGTTATAGATATAGATAAAAGTTTTAAAGTAAAAGTTTACTTTTTTCTTCATCTCTCTTCATTCTCATCTTTATACAATAAAATAGGTAATAAAAATTTAAAAAATACAATATGTTACTAATTTGTTTAACAAAAAAACTATTTCGCTACATTAACAAGTTACAAACAAATTGGTTCTACTTAGAAGTAAACACATCAGCATCACAGGTAAAGCAGTTCCTATGCAAAAAAAATATTTGTACCCAAGTGCTGTTTTATGTAAAAATTAATTAATGTAAAAATAGTATTTGACGGAGTTTAACGAAAACTTCATAAAGGTATCCAGAAATGCCAACATTATAAACGGAATTTTTACACCACGTCCAATAACAATGTTTTTAATTGTACCTTTTGCTCCTTTTGCCTGTATTAGAAATAATGCCGCATGACTTGTTTGTGTTTTGGGTATTTTTTTTTTATTTTTTTTACGTAAGGCACAATTACAGACAACATGTAGAAAACATACAAAAATACATTTATGTACAGTCAACCAGTATATCCGTGCCCAATTACAAAAGTGCGCCGCATTTACCTTTCACTTACCAAATAACTAAAGCAAAAGCAATTAATATTAGGTTAAACAATCAGTGAATACCTCTTAGCGCCAAAGTTAAAAATCTTTCTTGGTTTACATCTCGATGCTACTCTCAGCTGGTACTCGCAGGTTGCTAGTGTGTGTCAAAAAGTTACCTGGACTTTGCGGTCCTTGAATCGTTTAAGGAATTTTTTACCACTTAAGACGAAGATAATGCTTGTGATAACCTTAATATTTCCGTTGATCGACTATGGTGACGTGTGTTATTATGATTTTTATGCTGACTTGCTTGATAATCTTAATAAATTACTCAACAACAGTATCCGATTCATTTAGAATCTGAAGAAATATGACCACATCTCACAGTTCAGGTTGGAGCTGGAATGGTTGCCTATTCGCCAGCGAAGACGTTTACGGGCCCTAACCACACTGTTTTCGCTTCTAAGTTCTTCAAATGCTCCTTCTTATCATGCTCCCCATTTTCAGTAAGTACCTTTGCTCCCCTCATAGTAAAAATCTCCGGTTCTCAATCTTCTCCTTCTCTGTCCCTCTCATACATCTAGTTTTGTTCATTCTTCCTTTCACACTCGATCCATTCTCCTGTGGAACGCGCTGCCTCTCGAAATCAGTGGCTACGAGTAATGACGCTTTTAAAAAGAAAGTCCGCGAGCTCTTGTTTTATAGAATCTTAGCAGAATCATCTCAATAACGTCCTATTAGATTTATTTATTTTATTTCAGAAGCAAACAGTCAATATACAATAGTGTATTAAATGATTATATCACGAGTATAGACCTTTAGTTTGCTTAATTAACTTATTTATGAATAACACTTAAGGCTAAAAATAATAATATTGCATTTACGCTAACATTTACAGTGACACAACAAGGCTTGTTTTAAATTTTCCTAATGAATTTTGAAATATGTCCACATCCAAAAATTGTTATTATAAGTCTCACATGATCGCCTGATAAAACTATTGCCAACGTAACGTTTGTTAGATTGCTTAATGGAGAAAATAAATTTCTTAACACAAGACCTTTCACGTTTCCGGGGCACTCTGAAATTTATCTGATTAAGTAAAAGTGTCTATCTTATTATTTATTATTTTATACAAATTGACTACATCGATATAATCACGACGATTACAAAGAAATTCGACTTTGTATCTGCTACCAGACCGTTTATAATCAATATGGTCGTGACCCATCCTGTAATCCAGAGCTTTGATGAATTTCCTTTGTACTCTTTCAATTCTATCAACATGAATGTTGAAGAAAGGATGCCAAACACTGCAGGCAAATTCTAATCGGCTACGCACGAAGCTGTTAAAAAGAATCTTATATGTAAAAGTACATTTGAATGGCTTGCCCAAGCGCAGGATAAATCCAAGTTGTTTAAAAGATTTAACTGGTAAGTTATCAACATGCGGTACAAAAGTAAGTCTAGAATCCATGGTTACACCTAAATCACGGATATGAGTGACTCTAGACAGAGGCTCACCACAAAGGGTGTAACCGAATTTTATATGGGTACATTTTCTAGAAAAAGATATAATATGACACTTATCTGGATTTAAGAAAAGTTTATTTAATTTACAGAATTCCTCAAAGTTAGCAAGAACTGATTGAAGTTGAACGCAATCCTGAATATTACGAATGATCCTAAATATTTTCGTATCATCTGCATACATAAGTAGTTCAGAGTGGCATGTTATCTTAGTTATATCGTTGATATACAAGGTAAACAGCAATGGTCCAAGATGCGAACCTTGTGGAATTCCGGAGGTAATGCTTTTATAAGTAGATATGTAACCACTATGAACCACAGCCTGACTTCTGTTTTGAATATACGATTTGATCCATCGCAGGAGATCACCATGCATACCGAGTCGCCTGAGCTTCTGTAGTCTACTACTGAAGCTCTGCGCCAAGCCAAGCCAAGCCAACCAAACTTGTTATTATACTAAAGTATAATGACAAATTTTGTCAAAAGCCTTGGCGAAATCAGTATACACTGCGTCAACCTGAATATCTTCATCAAGTGCATCAAGAAGAACTTCAGTGAAACTAATCAAATTGGTGTCGACACTCCGGGCCGGGTAACTATTTTCTCCAACACTTTACTGAATTGACAAAGCTTGGAGATGGGTCGATATTTTTCAATGTCATGACTGATGGGTCCTTTCGGAATGGGAGCAATCAGCGCTTGTTTCCAAACTTCAGGGACAATACCCTCATTAATAGACTTCTTATATATTAAAGTTAGAGGTACTGAAAGGGCTGATGCGCAGCTACGAATAATGACTGGATGTATCTCGTCAGGACCAGCACCTTTATTTGCATCGATGCACTTGAAATGTTTTAGAACATCTTCCTGAGTAACGTCAATGGAATGCAAATCAAAAACTGGTTCACTGTTTATGTTTAAAATTACTATAGAGGAGTCGGGGTGAGTTTGCTCAAACACAAAATTATGTATTTTAAGTATGTTTATTTACTGTAGTTTACGTATTTAAAATACACATATATGTTTATGTATAGGTATATAATATTTATGCGTGTATTATATACTTACATAACTTACATTTAAATTATTTATAAATATCTTAACTGCGCCTATCAATGTTATATCTGCACCACCCTATGGTTGACTGGTAGAGAATGCCTCAGGCATTAAATCTGTTTTGCAAAAGATTAAATAAATAAATATAAAAAAAAGCTCAAAACAAATAAGCAAACACAATATCAAAACAATGCAGGGATACCACAGCCAAAAAGGTCACAATCCGAACAGATTTCATTAACAAAATCACACATTCTATGCATAGGATTGTTTTGAGACACATTATTTCTAGAGGGGGGTACATAGAATAACCGCGGAATGCGCACAGACCGAGTCGGTACCCTGAACAACAGCATCTTCAATAGATCGCTATCCAATAATCCATTGGCAATTTTATGAAGTGTACGCAAGTTGTTTATCCACCTTCGCTTCTCAAGGCTAGTATGTTAAAGTGACTGAGCCGGTCAGAGTAGTTACATATACGTACTTCAACGCAAGCCACACTCAGTGCACAAAGTGCGTAAAAACCTACGTTGGATAGCTCTATCAGTAGGTATGGTTTTGATAAACAGGGGACCACACCGAAGAACAGTACTCCAAGATACTTATGACCAGGGATCCGTACAAAATTATCAATACCTACATTTACATTCATAAACGGCTTGGCATGACATAGCACAAAGAATAACATTTGGTTAGCTTTGTTGCAAATATCATAATGGGGTCTAAATGAGAGAACTGATTCATAATACACTCCCAGATCGCGGTCATAACACGAGTAAGAGTACGACTACCTATGCTATAACTATAAATTAAACGGATTTTTCTTTTTGGTGAAAGATCACTTAACACTTGTCAATATTTAATGACATATGATTAGCATTACACCAGCAATTAATGACGTCTAAATATTTCTGTAATGCCTCGCAATCACTAATATTTATTACACGATCAAAAATTGTAAAATGTCATCCGCGTAAGTGAGACATTCACTTTGAATGTTGTTCAAGAGATCGTTGATGAACATAAGAAACAATAATAGCCCCAAGTTTGATCCTTGTAGAACTCCTGAGATGGATTCAAACGGAAAATAATCATAGCCACTTAACGTTACAAGGGAACGATGGAGAGGGTAAGAAGCAAGCCAGCGCAATAAAGAAAGATGGCGAGTCTCATACAACATTTTGTACAAAAAAAAACAGAAAATATAGAGACAATAGAGTTTGAAACTTTATATAATTGAAAGATAATCTTACTGGGAATACGTATGTTCCTTTAGAATATTTATAAAACCCGGCAATATCAAAATATTCACAATAGACAAAAACTAATAAATATAGTGTAATTGTAAACAAATCGTTGTATTTTGCGTTTCGGTGACAAACATAAGACATGACAGTCATAGACAGATGACAGTTGCTGTTTTTTTATGGCTCCGACTCTCAGAATAATCTATATATATAAAAATGAATCACTGAAATGTATGTACGCGCATAACTTCCGATCGACTGCACAAAATTGGATAATTCTTTTTTTTTTGAGTTTGTTATTGTCAAAACAAGGCTTGTACTGAAGAAAATTAAAAGAAAAAAAGACATTTTTAGTATTTTTAGTATATATTTTTAGTTTTTATATCATGTTATGAAAAGTGAGTGAGTGAATGAATGTGACTGAATGACGTACAGAGCATTTGACAACTTCAAATGGACAATACGTCATCCCAATGTATTATAATACTCTTTGTCATTACCGCTTTTTTGCAAAAGATATCGGTGTTTCGTGTGTTTGAAGGTTTATCGTAGTGTTATTTAATGTTATTGATTTAAAGAAAATGCCACCTGTGAGGCGTCAAAATATCGGTCGGCGTACGCCTAATGCATATCGAGTTCACAACACGGTCCATGAATCATGTTCCTCTTCACTATTTCATACAATTCTAGATTTACTTCGGGAATTTCTGCGCAAATTATTGAGTCAATTTCATTATCTTTTCGAGGCAGTTCTCTCTTCTGCCACTCTACAGAGTACATCCAACATCGTACGTCTCCGAAGACGTGATACTTTACAATGAAGTTCATAAGCGCTTTGAGTTTCTGCTTGAACACTCGTGCTGTTATGTCATGACGATCGCTGGATGATTGACCGGATAATAACAGATTAGTGATTTCTATCTATTTTGGGTTGCACGTGAAAGTAATGTATGGCGCACGTAGATCATAGCATCTTGCGCATTATTCGTGCATGTGTCTCGGGCATTCCACATACGTATAAAAAAAATGTATATAGATAGATATATAAAGATAGCGTAATACGTATACATATTCTATCTTTATCTAATATATATAGAATTCTCGTGTCACATGTAGGTTGCCATACTCCTCCGAAACGGGTCGATCAATTTTTATGAAATTTTATGTGTATATTCGGTAGGTCTGACAATCGGTCGTAATCTATTTTTTATACCCCTAAGTGATAAGGGTGGTCCACCCCAAACATTTTTTTTACCTTTTTGGATTTTAATTTTTTTGCTTAAAATATGTGGCATCAAAAAATACATTCAACCTTAAATTTTCACTCTTCAATCACCCACCCCTATTTTTCAAAACCATCCAGTTTGTTTGTGTTAGCTAAAGATGGGCTAACAAAAAATATTGTACTCACTGTAGCATTAATGGATTTATATTGTTTGTTAGTGTTATTGTCGTAATTAATGATATTTATAGGAATAAATTATAATCATCATCAGCTTATTTTATGGCCCCACTGCTGGGGCACGAGCCTTTCCTATGGATGGCAAGGGAGAACGGGCTTTTAAACCACCACGCGGGCCCAGTACGGATTGGTGGTTGTTAACGACTGCTAATGCAACCGGGACCAACGGCTTTACGCGCCTTCCGAAGCACGGAGAAGCTCGAGATGATACACTTTTGGTTACCCATCCGATGACCGGCCTTTGCGAAAGTTGCTTAACCTCAGCACTCGCAGACCGGGCGCGTTAACCACTGCGCTATCGAGCTCCTCTATCACTTTCATATGTTTTGTAGTTGTTGGGAAAAATCAAGATTCCCGCCACGTAAATTTCCAATGCGTCGCCTTGACCCAGGTTCGATTCCCGGATGGGTCGGGAAGGCATTTAATTTTTTACTGTATTTTATAAATATTTAATTCAGCTTCAATGCAGCAATTAGCACTTAAAAATAAAATGTTGACTTTTATTTGCTACTCGTCGGCACTACGAGTACCTACAGACAGTGACCAATTAATAATATTTTGAGATTTCATAATTAAATTATAATAAAGTAAAGAAATAAATGTTTAGTGTTTTGTTATTTTTATATTCTGTCATCGTTCACAGCGCTCCATGCCTCTTTCACTCATATACACATCCTCACACACTTAACTACAATAAGTTAGTTATTTTTTTTCTACCTTACAAATTCCCTAGCAATAATTGGCAAAACAACGTTTGCCGGGTCAGCTAGTAACTAATAAAGCTCCGACTTGCTATGCAGTGAGAAAAATGCGTTTCGTTTAATGAATTACAAAATTAAATAACTAATTTTCCCCGGATTCTAAAAATATAATTCCTGCTGGAAGTTACTGTTCTGAAGACAAGGATTTAAAACATAACAATAAAATTTTCTCTAATTTTAATTTTTTTTATGTACAGTTCAATGTATACCGAGATGTTCCACTTTAGCCAAAAGAATTGAATGACTCACGCGATCGAATGTCTTGGCAAAATCCGTATAAATGGCATCCACTTGTCTTCTTCCGTCAAACGAGTTACATAAAAATGTAAAATGTGTGTAAAAACTAAAAGATTGGAATTAGTCGACTTCCCAGTGATAAAACCATGTTGTTTCGGACTAAATAGTAAACCGACGTGGTTGTACAAATGCTGATAAACGAGTGACTCAAAGATCTTAGCAAACCAGTATCTTAGTATAATTCTATAAGCTTCCATGACAATGAAATAAATAAATAAATAATACAATAATAGTATATTATACAAGTAAGCTAAGTTGCTCATTATACACGAGGCTGTATGTTGCAGCCCGAGTTGTAGGCGAGGGCGTAAATCAACCGAGGTATAGCGAGCAAGTTGCTCACAGGTTTATACGCACTTTTTCAACACACTTACGAGGAAAAAACAAACATGTATTGCATAAATCGTTTAATTATTAAAACAATTGGTGAATGTACAATTTTCAAAACGATATTGGATTGTTTTTGATGGTACTTGCCACTTCTTTTGTACCTTCATTCACTTTTTATGTAAATGTCGGCGACAAAGGTAAATCATACAAATTACTGGAAGGAGTAGGCACCAAATAACTCACGCTACTCATGTACATGGTTGTGGTTCGGGGCAATTTTTTTTTGCCTTTGGCTCCAAATTAATTGCCTTGCGTTATTTTGTCACTGATTTTCGCTTTGCTATGAATTGAGTCTTCTATGTACGATCTAGCGACTGCGTCAGAACGCCATCCGCCATGTCGCTTTAAAGTTAGTATATCAGCCCCCGAATCAGCCAACATTGTAGCCGACGTTCTTCTGAAACTGTGTCCAGTGTAAAAATCGGCCTTAGGCAAACCTAAATACTTCGCTATATCTCTTGGCATATTACCAAATTTGTTAATACCGATTGTTTGTGCAGTACATTTTCCATTCTGAAAGTTTAAGAAAAAATTCTTTGTTTTTGTTGAACTTAGATCTTGGTATTTTTTCACTATATTACGAAATGTTATAAATTATAATTTTAGTGATAAAATGCAAATATTTTTTTACAAATTATTGTGAATTATAAATAACTAGATAACAATAAATTTTTTTTCGTCTTTTTTAGGTACACATTTATTTATTCCAAAAGTGGTACATGGATTTTCAGTGGCATAAAACCTCTTTATTGTTAAAAAAAAACTGTATTACCCGGTTAAATTGAAAATGCTCTGTTTACTAGCATATAATTTGCAGTTAGGAACTAACTTAACTTTGTAGGGATAATTCTATTACACTAGTGCAGTGTGTAATATTAATGCACGTGTGTATTATAGTTCGGTTTATGACCCTAAGAACTATGTAATAAGTAACACTTTACGAGCAAGTGTGTTGAAAATAAATTATGAAACGCGTAAGTACAAAATTGCCAGCATAAAATCTTAATCTATTTCTTTTTTTTATCCTCAGTCCGTCAGCAAGGTTAACTTGTTTTTGGCAACAACCAGCCTTTAGAATAACTATGTAATTAGCGTGGTACCTATGAAACAGCAGAAGCATTCATCAAACTCTTTAGGAAATCGCCAAGCTTACAGCAGCCTCTTTCCAGGATGATGAAACGCCAAAGTGGTGCTCTGTAACGGAAACCGTTGCAGGTCTAGTCTTTTTAACAAGTCTAGTCTATTTAGCTATTCCATTTATGGCTCAACATAATTTTCCCCTTTGCCTCTTTAAAATGGATGCTTTTAAGCTGTTTCCCGAGCACTCAGTGGCGGCTGCACTTACGCCAGCTATCGTTCATTATTTGCAACAAATGCCTCCAGGCTCCGCCGGGGTGGCCGGGGCTGGCCGGGGCTTTTATGGGGCTTTCAGTGCCGGGGCTCGCCGCGGCCGGGGCTGCCTAATGGACGTCACGGCGCGAGCTACCCGTATTGTAGAAAATGTATTTCTATTCCCCAAACTCCCCACTCACAATTGGGCGATGCACAAATTGTTTGGGTTCAAGCATAATGTTTAAAATTAAAATTAATCATAATTGATGTGTCGATGATGCTCTTACCCAAGTCATGTTTGTTTAAAAAATGTTCATCTGTTGGCTGGCACCCTAACTACATGTTTATACATTTTACTTATTTGTGTAAGTTTAAATCCCGGCTTGTCATAATAGTTTTATTTATTTGTTTCAGAGCTGAGATACATAAACAAAAGTGAAAAAGCTACTTCAAAAACATTACTTATTTATTAAAAATCTATTTTTTCATTCGTCAGCAAGCAACATGTTAGCTTTTTAACAAAGAATATATTGGTTTCATAACTTGAGTTTTTTCTCTAACTTTTCGTACATTAAAAACTTTTAACGGAATAATATTATATGCAATTTATTATGTCATGTCATAAGCTTGTTGGAAATGTGCTAGAGACGGAATTGTGTTCGGCTGGAGACACAAAACATGCCATAAGTAAAAGAAGAAGCCGAAGAAGAGAATAAACATCGTCCTCCAAGCAACATGGATAAAATTTTGACAAAAAAAGTAGAGCTATCATACTAATTGAATCAGCTGTGGCCTCGTTAAGTTTAAGAAATCCAATTTATTCTATATTTTTAACCACTTTCCATGGGGTGAAGTCGTTGTTCAATAGACATACAGAGCTAGTGTTATTTATTGCTGGTGTTGCGTTGTTGTATTTATCATTAAGATATTAGAAAGAAAACAAGGTTAAATGAAAAATATATAAGCTGTTTAGAGGCGAATGTGCATTTTCACCGCATATTATGCAGTTTATGCCTAGCTGTTCGTCCTGGTTCCATTGATTATGAAAACCTGTGATCCCTCAGCTGGTTAACTTATTGCAAGTCATTCAAATACTCATCCAGACTAAAGAGGCTTACATACAAATACAATAAACTAAGTTTTACTATGAGCTGCATATAACCTCCTTACAATATTCCCCCCTCCATTCCAAGTTTGAATTGCTATCTGGGCACTGACGAACTCCTGCACTGAAGTTGTGAGATAGAATGTTGTCTCTTCTGAAAGTACCCGATCTATGCTGATATAGGCGCCTTAGAAGATGGACGCTTATCTTTTGTGCTAATGGTGAGGTGGTCAGTTGAAATTAATCCTATACCTTAGTAAATTATTGCTTATTTTCAAATTGTAATAACATCCTTAATTTTGGCTTTGTCATTATGTTTTTTACGATTCTAAAACTTAGCAATATGTGTGTAGTGTGTTGTGACTGCTTTAAAGGCATCTGGCATCAATTACGCTACGAACTATTAGCTCTGTGTACTGAGGAAAATAACTTTATTAAGCCTGGCGTAGGATGTAGCAAGAAAATACTTTATTGTAAAGTTGTTTTGAAAGATGTTTTTGTTGTGGCTTCGTGGGGTTTGCGCATTTTGATAGTTTTGTAGGTGATTAATAACTTTTTAAGTAATGATATTGTACAACAAACATATTTAGCTTTAACAGTATGCAGATGCAGGTCTTATTGCTTACAAAGAGTATCTGTTAATCCTACTTCTAGTTATTTCAGTCAAGACAATAATGTTTTATAAAGCATGAATTAGTTATTTGTTATGAAGTCAACTTCATAACAAATAACAAAAACTAAATATTTAAATTTATTTATAATTTTCGGCCCGTCCCGGCTTCGCACGGGTGGACAATTCTTTTTTAATAATGCCTATGTTACTCAGCGGTAATGCAGCATTCTAATGGTGAAAGAATTTTTTAAATCGGTCCAGTAGTTTTTGAGTTTATTCGTTGCAATAGTAGATTGTACGACAAGGGGATAAAGCACTGTATTATGTCACGGGCGCGATATTTGAATCCTGAGCGTAACGAAGGACTCCAGATTTAACTCCCGAGCGTAGCGAGGGGGTTTTGAGTTGATTCCCGAGCGAAGCGAGGGAATTAAAATGGAGTCCTGAGAGCAGTGAAGGATTTAAGCGCGCCCAAGGCAAAATCAGTTTTATCCCAGAGGAGTATACTCTACTTTTCTCACCTTTTGCGAGACAATAAAAACCAAGGCTACTAGAAATAGTATTTTATTTATTAAAATACTATTTTCATTACTTATTATATATAATTGGCACAGTAAATAACAATAAAAAGTAAATTAAAAATTAAAATTGATGTTTGATACATTAGTCCAGTTATGTAAAGATATGGTTATATTTTTTGGTACGCTTATGTTAGTTGAGGTGGAATTTATTTGAGTAGCAGCACCCAATACATCAGAACCTTGCGTATGAGGGTCGTTTGGCACAGTAAAGGTTGGGGAAGGTGGTGCTTGAGGCAGTGGGCTTGACGGGATATATTTTGAGCTAGATGGCTGTGGTGGCAAAGGTTTCCAAGGATCATCAATAATGGACGTAGTTTTCAGATGAATGTTGTCACCAATACGACAGCTTATCTTGTTTTTGTTTTGTATGGAATTCTCTATGTAGCCCTCCGCTACTGCATCGGATTTCCAGCCACCATGACGTTTTATCTGGGCCATATCTGCTCCTGAATCTGCCAACAGACTTGCCGATGTTCTCCTCAAACAATGACCCGTATAGAGCTCGGGATTTTGCGCTGATTTTATTCTTGCCAATGACTTGCCTGGTGCATTTGCCATTACTGTAACCGATAAAAAACCTGTTGGTGTTTATATTAGAGGGGCGCAGAGCTTGGTACTTTTCAACAATTCTTGCATAATCTTCACGAACTATGAACGAACGTTCTCTATTTGATTTGGTATCTGGTAAGTTAATCAGCAATAAATCTGCATGTTTTTTGATATCATTGACTTTTATGTTTACGAGTTCATTTCCACGACATGCGCCATTCACTCCAAAAATCAAGGCTACCTGTAACAAAAAATAGGATTGTGAGTAAATAGATAGATACACTACTACATTTTTTGACCTTTATATTATAAAAAAAGCTTGCGACAAAACCTTAGAATGTGTATTTTTTAAATGTGTGCCATTTAAATACCCTTTTATTCATTAACTATTTTATAGAGCTATTATAGGTAGGTACTAGAAACGTAACTAAAAAGTAGGCAGTACTCATACTTACTTTCATGGCCAGAAAGCTGTGATCAGGAGCCTCATTCAGAAAAGTTTCCACATCTTGCGCTGTCAATACTTTTGACTTCTTTGCTCGATGACCATCTGATTTCCTCTTTAAAAATGCCAATAACTTGCTATATGTATTTATCTTAATGTCGTGTTTGATGCTTATTGTTAACCTGAGCATCGAATAGATACACCACAGGCTGCTGGACTTCTTTGTACACGATAAATACTCGAAATAAACAAGAAGCACTGACTCCGACACAGACTTTGCGCCTTTTGCAGTTTTCCATTTGTGGAAATCGTCGTAAGCTTTCAAGTATTTTTCCTTCGACTTCTCTGGTAGTAGGTTATTAACAATACCTAAGGCGTCTAATTTAATGGACTCCGGAGTTAAATCACTTTCGTCACTCGACGATCTTCTTTTGCAGTTTTATCTGATACTGATTGCACCGTATTGAAATACTCGCGGCTTTTGTTTTAAGTATTGATTTTTTTTCGTTTGGCTTGCCGTGGCGTGGCCAGCTCGATTTTCGAATAAGTTCGACTTTCAAATAAATGAGGCGCGGCGCGCGCCGCCGTCCACCTCCTCGCCGTCGGCCACCAGCAGCTGCAGCAGCCGCGCGCCGCGCGATTTTGACGAAATTAGACTTTAAATGCATAACAATAAGAACTAAGAGAAGTGAGAATCACATTACTGCCCGGCGGGTTATAATGAAATTCAGTACAACATTACACCCCGGCAAAAGACAAGGGCTATAATGATTTACTTTGAGTAAGGTTTGCATGATATATAATGAAATGAGGCATTGTCGAGCAGGTGGTGTGAAAACATACATAAATACAAAGCTTTCCTCTTTATAATATTATTATATATTATAGTATGATATTATGATGATGTATCATGTAAGTACTTTTAATGTAGGAATTCTCGGATTCTATAAAAACTTTTTTTCTTGTAGCCAATATTTAACTAAAAACCTAAAGTTTCAACTTGTGAGGAGCTGTGGTAATTTATTGTAAATTTTGATACACATCCTATATGTATTATTCATTAGATACAAGTGTAAGATTAACAGTAGGCCTAAGGAGCTTGTTTCTATGCACAGAACGAAGATTCCATGTTGTAACCTGAAAATTTTCTTAAAAGAAAAATCATTATATACAAATACACAAATATCGAAAAAAGACTAAAATTAGTTTCAGACACATATTTAGAAAGAAGTTAAGTAAAAAAAAGTCGATCACTGGTTCCTACTGAACACTGCTGCCACGACGCCACTACCTTAAATTACTATTACATTAACAATCATATATTAGGTCCTTACCTATGAAATTGCCGTTTTGTATGAAGATTTTTTATAAAAAAATGTTTTTTATTCTAACGTTTTTTTAATTTTTTTAGCATCTATTTATGTTAACACTATAAAAATTGTAGAGTAGTGTGTTTGTTTCACTAGCTAAATATAGCAGACATTAAAAGAAAAAAATCAAGTCCCTTCAAAGCTACAATGAAACAAAAAGACAATTCCGCGGACATAAAAAGTGGTAAATTTAAAAAAAAATTGGGCGATAAGGACACAAAATTAATAATCATTGTTATTACTAAAGCCTAAGTAACATAAACATAATTAAAGGTGTATAATAATATTAAGAACCGGTATTGACTTTTAGAACTTTTAGACCTTTTAATAAGTGAGAAAAAAACGTCAATTTCATAGGTAAGGACCTAATATAAATTCCTTAGTTTATAAAAGCTTGATTGATATAATGTATTATGTCTAATGTCTTATACCGGGAACTGTATGCCACAAAAATTATTGGGAATTGTTGGCCACAGTACCTATACGCGTAAATACAGTTATAATACAAACTAACGACACTTGATTATAGCGGCGATTTATAGTGTGCTCCATATTTTAGATAATTGCATAGATGTAGCGATGTCCGTCATATTCACCAACATCAACAGAGCAGAGCGCACGAATTAAATTACTACGAGAGGCGTCACGAAAAGAGTCATCGACTCTACTAGGTAACACTCGATACGATGAAACAGTTAATTAAGCTTGTTACAATGAAAACTATTGCAGTGGCTCACTCACTCGCGCTGATTTAACAGGCGCTGTGTTGGCTGACACCGACCCAATCACAGGCCAATTAGCAACAGTAGATACATGGATAGACCCAATTAACAAATTTCCAGAATGCTAGTGTTTTAATTGGATGCGTTTACCAGCAAATATGTGTACAATTTTGCATCGAAATTATTGGACAAATTGGAGAGGACTTTTTATTGAGTAGCTCGATGGCATCAGCGTGCGTTTTGGCCACGATCTTGCAAGTGAAGCTACTTTTGCAATGTCGGTCACTTGATGGGTGACCCACTAAATATATGTTGCGTTAAAATTCCTCAGTGCTCCGGAAGGCACGTTGAGTCATTGGTTGCGATTGTTGTCGTTAATCAGTCTATATTTTTTTTAATTTTACTTTTTATTTTCAAGTGCTAATTGCTGCACTGAAGCTAAATTAAATATTTATAAAATTTATAAAAAACAGTGAAAAAATTAAACGCATCGAATCGAACCTGGGTCTTCCGCAATCCGGGCGGCTGCTGCTGAATTTTGTCACTGTTTTTTTAAATTTTTGAGTGCTAATAGCAGCACAGTGCGCCATCTATCCAACGGCCATTGCAACCGATGGCCATGCAGATTCACCTTTGCAGATAAAATACCACAAATTTGATAACACAACGCTATAGTAAATATTACTTTTTATTTTCAAGTGCTAATTGCTGCACTGAAGCTATATTTTTTTCTTCCTAAAGATTAAGCAGCAAGGTTTTGGCCTACATCTGACCTGGTCTTAGGTGATGATAGGTTCGAAGGTGGAAGCGCATTTCAACCAAAATCTTCATGAGGTATCTTATTTGGTGGTCTATCTTATTTCTAACTGTCGGGAGTCGGGACACAAGAATGCTACTTACATTGACGTTATGCCGATATATCAAGGTAAGATGGTGGTAGCTAGTCAGGCGAACTTACAACAAGCCCTACCACCAACCAAACCAACCACAAACTTGTACCGCTGCGAACCGAACCTAGGACCTCTGAGACCGGTAGTCTTAACCGCTAGACCAAAGAGGCGGTTAAAGTTATAAACTATAGCATTATAACTATGTGGGGGCAGTGATATTGGTGGTTTTGGAATCGAGCACAGTCATCCTTGTATTTCAAGTAGTCGCCTGTATTTTCCCTATAGGTACATCGTGTAACAGAAAGGTATGGTCAAAATGAAAATATCAAAAGTGTATTCGATTTAGATCTTGTATGTGTTGTTACTGAGACATCATTATTAACTTTAGTTTGTCATGTAATTGTAAATTAAATTTTATATTAGTGAAGTCATGCGCGTCAGGCACGCATAAGCGAGCCGCAGCGATCACAAATGTAAATACACATTAGTTACTAACGCTAGGGCTGCGATTTGTTTATTTTGTTGTGACGTCATAATTGAAATATTTAATAAAAAATTGCATAACAAACTAAAGTTCTATATATCTCAGTAACTCTGCATACAAAATCTTGACCACACCTTTTATTACTCGTTGTATAGTCGGTACAATAACCGTGCGTCAACCGCGCTTTGCTTTTGACACAATTTGTAATTCACATGTGTTGAAGCTTGTTCACAAATACAAAGGGCCTTCTATGTAATTTATTTCGCGGAAGATTTATGAAGACATAATGCTTTTATGACAAATCTTTGCAGTTATCTAAATCCGTGCTGAAAACGTTAATCTGTCTGAATCACGATTCTAGTACAACCCACTGTATTAATAATAATTGTAATTTGAAAAAGTGAAAAAAAAATATTTTAACACTATTTTAAATTGTAATTTGTTCGCAACTTTGGATAAAATTATCTATAAGTACACACGCCTGCACGTCAACCTACCACAAACTGTCAAATTTCTTCAATAGACTTTGAACTTTATGTCTCAGGCATAAGGTTAAAAATGTGTTGAATAAATTTGTCAGTTTTGAATAGGTTGATGTGCTGGCGTCTGTACCTAACCATTATCATAAATCTAGCTTGCCTAATTCTTAACTGATCTACGAATACGGATGTTGATGACAAAGTTAAAGTAGATAATGTCGATATTCGGCGAATTGGATAGTGCACCTGAAATTGTTTAACCCTTTTTTTATTGTGATTTGTTCTCAACTAAATTTGCGGAAAATAATATATAACCATAATCATGTCACATCATCATCATCAGCTCATTTTATGACCGACAGCTGGGGCACGAGCCTCCCTTTAGATGGGCCATGAACCACCACGCGGGCCTACTGCGGATTGGTGGTTCATAACGACTGCTAATGCAGCCGAGACCAACAGTTTTACGTGCTTCTCGAAGCACGGAGGAGCTCGAGATAATACATTTTTGGTCACCCATCCGGTGACCGGCTCTTGCTAACCTCAGCACTCGCAGACCGGGCGCGTTAACCACGCGTCATCAAGCTCCTCACTGCGCCATCGAGCTTCTCAATAATCTCATAATCATGTATTAATTTATGTATTTTTAAATAAAAGTTAGCCTCCTATTGACGGTTTGATATCTTACCACATTATGGCCTGTGTCCTCGAGCTAGTTCTAGGACCATCCATAAGTTAAGTTTCATGGCCTGTATCTCAAATACTATGGTTCTATTATTTCCCTTTCGTAGAAGAATGCTCTAATTAGGCATTGAATGTTACGGTATTTAATAACATTTCTATTAAGCTTGTAGAGGCATGTACACTGTTTGCCTCCAGCAAAGATCCACAGTATCTACCTACTATCATCCAGTAGGTATTACTGTGAAACTCATTACTGGGTCGCTCGCTACAAAGGTCTGCCCCTAATGCGATGCGCCGTGAATTGCATGTAGGCCCCGACACGCATTTATTGCAACACCGAATGTACCTATTCCGGATTCAGTTTCGTCATCATCAGCATCATCATCATCACCTGCTGATTTTAAGTCTCCTCTGCTAGGGCACGAGCCTTCCCTATGGGTGGATAGGGGAACTTGCCTTAAAGCACCAAGTAATTAGAACAACTTTAGTATTTTTGTCCCTAATTTTGAGTTTTTTTATAGAGCTTTTTTTATTAAAAACAGGTAGGTACTTAAATGAAATAATTTATGATTGCATGTCATATGTTTCGTACTAAGACCGCTTTCGTTTTAACCGTCTCTGTGGTCTAGTGGTTAAGACCACCGGTTTAGACCCAGAGGTCCCGGGTTCGATTCCCAGCGGGGGGTACATGTTTGTGAACTCGGTATGGTTGGTAGGACTTGTTTGTCCGCCTGGCTAGCTACCACCATCTTATCTAAATATGTCGCCATAACATTAATGTTTGTAGCATTATTGTTGTGTTCCGGCAGCTAGAGATAAGATAGCCAGTGCCTTCCTAGTTGAGGATCCAGGGTGAAGTGCGCTTCCACCAATTGGCCTTATCATCACTTAACATCAGGTGACATCAAGGAACTGTGCTTGCCCGTAAATATAAAAAAAGATGACAGTGGCACAATGCTAACTTGTAAAAAAAATGTGTTACTCGTTTAACTGTAAGGACATTGCCGATTTTGAGAGTTGGTTACGTACCTACATGCAAAATCACGAATTTTATTTTACGTAAGTATTCTATCTTGTCGGTTCTAGACAGACTGCAAATACAATTTTAAAGCAATAATCCCGACTGCCGGATGTTACGCTCTTCATTTAAATGGCCGCCGCGCCGCAGTATTTAATAAAATTCCAATATTTGCTTCAGCTTTCATTGGAAACTACACTGTGTGCTAATACACAAAATAAAATTCAGTATCCGCAAACTGTAATCAGTTTGCGGATACTGAATTGTATTCTGTACCTAAACCAATTATGATACTGCCATATTGGTTTTATTCCACAACAAAAACTCCAAGCGCAACCACCGAGTTGATTGAATCCAATTAACTTATCGGAAAATGTTTACGGAATTATTTGTGCAGCATTTACAAAATTAAAAGCTGCTGGAAATATTGAATCGCCGTCCGGTAATTAACGAGGGTGGAGCGAACGAGCCATACTGCGAGTAACGCCAATACTCCACAATAAGATATTTCCGCTCTAGATTAAAGCTATCATTGGAAAATTGCCCGCTATCTTGGCATTTGTTCAAACTATTCTGCGATGTTCTGAGGTGGTCCTCGAAAATAACATTAATGTTTTGTCACGACTCCTCCGCAGTCGGCCGAAACTTCAGAACATACATACAACGTGTTGTGCGGTGCAGCGCGGTACAGGTGTCGCGGCAGGTCTTCGCGGCTGAGGCAATTTGTCACGTGTCTATTTATTTCTTTGAAACGGGACATTCTAGGTCAGCTCTCTCACACACTTGCGACTTCTGTCGACACCTACGTACCAGTAATTAGACAGATTCTGTAAAACTATTATTTTTGACACTTCAAACTTGTTGAAACTCATAAAGTTCAAACTTTTTGAACTTTATGAGTTTCTATTCAAACTCTAATAAAAACTTATGAAACAACAAAAATGATCACATCACTTAAAATTAAGCAGTTATTTGATATTATAAACTTTCCTACGAAATAACGGCACTAACTAATTACCAACTTTTCAATAGCTCTCCTGTGAACGAGCGGTGGGTACCTACGTTTCACTATCCCAAAGTTCCACAAACTACTTATTGGAATAACTTTCGCTAACCAGGCGCTGCAAATTGTACAACAACCGCGACCCGTTAATGAGCGCCGCGCGACCGGCCGGCTCTTAATTCACCACGTTACCATCGGCAACTATTCACGCCACCGATTCCGCTAATCAATCATTCAAAACAATTTACAGCTGATTAATTAAATTTCGAATCGAGCGTCGGAGTGCCCGCGGATTGCCTCCTCCGAAACTTTTTCTGAGACGCGCGCGTTTTTACGGGTTTGGCAGAAGTTAAATTGGCAAATACATCAGTTGTTCGCGGTGATGTCATGCGCACATTATCGCCAGACAATCACTGATTTTGCTGAAATGAAGTAATCATGCTCGCGACCTTGGCATTGTGGGTCGGCTCGTCTGAGATGGGCTTTTCATTTCAAAATCTTTATTATTTTTACTGGAGTACCTACTGGATGTGCTGTTACATAAATATATCCCGCCTCTGTGGTCTAGTCGTCTGTACTCCGATCTCAAACTCAGAGGTCCAAGATTGGATTCCTAGCGGTGACTGTGAGTCTACATAAAATGTGATTACAATCGGCTTGGTTGATAATAGGACGTATTTTAAAGACCAGTTAGCTAAATAACACTTAAGTCTGTCTTCATAACAATTATGCTAGTAGGTAGATAAAATTCCTGGTTCTCTTCCACTGGAAGCCTAGCGCTTTTCCATAGGTAAAACATCAGCGCGGGCTCAGTACATCCTATCCAGATGATAGTCGACGCCAGGTGGTCCCTAAACATGTTGGCGCCGGTCAACAAGCAATTTCGGCAGTATAATTAATGGCGTCGTCGTTATACGCCGTAGGCTAGCCTGGCCAGGTTGCACAAACATCCATCAGTGGCACTAATTAATCCCCTGTCTGGAAAGCGGATACTGCACCGGCCGCGGCCTGCCTAAACTAGATCGAACCAACCTGTACACTATAAAAAATTTGAAACATGAAAAGGCTTTGTAAATACGAAATGATGACTGAAAGTGGAATTTAGTCAGTGCCCGCCAACCTGCTGAACGGTTGCAATCTATGGCACAGAAGAAATAATATCTGATATCTAACTATCAGATTGTAATCAAGATAAAGTGGAAAAGTACCAAAAATTCATAAAAGCAGAAACAAAGTATGAAAAAAAATCACTTTCTAGTACTGCTTGCGTTTCTATGTATATTACTTTTTTCATTTAAAGACATTTGAATAGCTGTCTAAAAAGTTTCTTGTCGACCCTGAGAACTTCTTTAGTTATTATTCCTCTATACTTAATATTTTTATTGGATCTGGAACACTTTAATTTAGGACAGGTGTTTACAAATGTTTACATTAACAACAAAACGAAGCAAAACATTTAAAAGTATTTCTTAGCGTAGTCTGGAACATTTTAAAACCGTAGCAAAGATGTGTTTTCTTTTAGCAACAAACGCCACCGTGCATCTGGCGGTTAAGTTGGTTCCTCAACACCGCTGTGGAGAGGCATGGAGGGCCTGATCGGTTGAAGAGCTGTTTGTTATAAAAGCGATGCTTTGATAAGTCACGTTTTCGCTGATGTATTGTGTTTGAAGTAAATTTGAAGAAATAAGATACCGTAACGTAAGAGTGCAAATCATCCTATTAGAATATAAGTCGAGATTTTTACTTGGCTGTGAAGTACTCCGCTGATTACCTCTACCTCATACCTCTACTGATTGTAGAATTCACAAATTTTGTACCTTCACCAGTTTCAGATTTGAACCTAGGTAGGTACTGAACTGATTATCTAGTAAAAAAAAGCGGGTTCGAATGCCGCGCGTGGAATTTTTCCAACACTTTGTCTTTTTCAAATTGTAATTTATTCGCAAAAAAATATGCGTAAAATTATATACAACAATAATCATGATTATTTAGTAGTTAAAACAGTTACATTTAATAGGTACCTAAAAGGCTTGACGACTATGACGTCGGTCGTCGGCTATTCCGGACTTCCGGTAGTTCTTTCATGAACCTTAGCATAGCTAACATAACATTTCTCTTTCATGATTAAAAACGGTAGATTCGAAGTTAATGATTTTGTTCTCTACCAGTATAAAAAGCTATCATCGAATCAAAATATAAATGCTAAAAAATATTCTCGCTGATTTATTTAATTTACCTACTAAATAATTATTCAACAGGCTATAAATAAAGTTGTAGTTCCAGGCAGTGTACCAAGCAAGATGTAGATGTGATGTGTAGCCAAGATGTACCTAGGGCGCGGTCCAATACATAAATACCTAACGGATACTTACCCACCCACAAGTGACGGATCTTACAGAATACCATTTCCTTTAAGCTGCAGCAGTTCGGAAACCGAGTTATTTCCGCGTCGCGGCGGCAGAGGCGCAAAATACAACGACTTGACATTCCGTAACAAGATAGCTGTACGTCTGTACGTAACGTGACGTGGCGGACTGTGCCTCTTTTAAATAAACGACAACGCGCTGGGGCTCCGAGAATTAGGTACTTACTCATGATCTTTTCGAGCATTACATACTGTTGCTTAGACGGCTATAGCGTGCTCCGCAGCGTCCCTGGCACTCTTCATAAACCGCCAACCTCCTGCCTCCTCACGTTTACGAGCACCGGTTTACGGCATGTTTACGAGTTTCGCGCGATAAAAGATCGTTCCAGAAATGTACAGAAACGTCTGAAAAAGTTAACCGGAATTCCGGAATCAGATTTCGCTACAGGAACTTTGTGATCTTCGAAATTGGAGAAAATTTATTGATTAAGTGCGTCTGTATAGACTCTATTGCTGGGGCGGTAACGTCGGTTTTGGCGTGGTGCGCGCGCGCAATGTCACCTTGGCGTATTTGCGCGCTGGCGCGCCGCCAGCAGCGCAGGCGCCGCGCTGCACGCCACGCTCGGCCACGTCTCATAATCGAACCATAACACCATTTTTCTAGGATCTCGATCGCCATTGTGTGTCATCCGCGGAGATTTGTGATTCAGTCATGAAGTAATTATTATTTGGCACCAGCGCTTGTTTTATTTCAGTTGCCCTGTGTAATGTGACCTGTTTGCTTCTGGCTCGATTCCTTACGAGTTATAGCCACTTTAATTTGCGAGCGTTAAGGATATTTCGGTTAGGAACATAAAACTGTATTCGAAATGTAGGTAGGTATACCTTAACTCTGAGTGCCTGTACGTTTCGAATATGTCCGAGTAAACATCAGCAAAGCCGAATCTTGCTAAGCTCGACCCAATACTATTAGGCTACATGCAAGCTTTGGTTACATGTAGCCTAACGGTACACGCTCATTTTCGTTGTTGAAACCTCAAGCCGCCCAACCAACAACAAGGCAGTCAATAAGAATAAAAGAAAAATATTTGTTTGTAAGAGCACAAGAAAAATCAAGCATTAAGTTGCGTGAGTCTATGGTAAATCGGTAACCGTAATAATAAAAAGAAATAATTGCTTTTAACAGAAACTTATAATAAATATACACAGTGACCTCTGGCCGGGCGCTGCGTGGATGGACATGCAAGCAGCCACATTGCACAACATTGCGAGTTGTTGTTGACGAAAGTGGGGCGGGTTCTATTCCTGGACGAGTCTTCTTTGCGTTATCGCTGTCATGAAATTGGAATTTACGGTGTCACGCTCACGCTTTAGCCGCTGGAATTGGAATTGCAATTTGCTTATAATCTGAGTGCTTTACGAAATCATGTTTCTTTAAATAACTTGATTTAAAGCCCGTACCATCCAGGGAAAAAAATTAAACGTTCTTAAGAGCAATTAAGTATCTATCAGTTGTTAGTTGGAATAACAGCGTCTTCGATAGTTGCTGATCAGCCCTCCTAGACAAGTGGCAAAACGCTAATAGAATAGAAATCAAATAGGTAGAATGATTATTGTCTGGGATTTACATAAACTCGTTTATATGTAGCGTTTTATCGCCACTTGTCTAGGGGGGCAGTGCACTAACTTACATACAAGTGGCTACACACTACATACTCTAATGTCATGCTGAGTCACATATTATATAACCACCTCTGTGGTCTAGTGGTTAAGACCACCGCTCTCAGACTCAGAGGTCCCGGGTTCGATTCCCAGTAGGGGTACATGTTTGTGTACTCGGTATCGGTGGTAGGGCTTGTCTGTCCACCTGCCTAGCTACCATCGCGTTTAATTTGCATTGCTTGCCATTTTGTTGCATTGTTGTGTTCCGGCAGCTAGATATAAGATAGCGTGTCTCAGAAGTTGAAGATCCCGGGTGAAGTTCGCTTCCACCACTGCACTGGCTTTATCATCACTGTCATCTTTATCAGGTGAAATGAAGGCGCTGTGCTTAACGGTAAGATATAAAAAAAACATGTCGCTTATGTCCAGCGGGTGGGCATAGTGGGCAGAGCAGGTCGTGGAAGAAAATAAAAAATAAAAAAGACAATGGCCACCTTCAGAAAAACGGCTTAAGGAAGCCTGGTTGCCAGCTGTACAGACACGTGTAAGAATAAGAATAAGAATAAGAAACATTGATTGACCTGCACAAAAACAAATACAAACAAAAATAAATAAAAAGAATAATAATGAAAAAAAAACATCATAAAACAACTAATGCAGCAAACAAAAAAAAACCGACTTCAAAAAATAGGAAACATAAAGTTAAAACAGCTCTAAAAAGCAGGAAATAATATTGAAATCATATTATTAATTATGATACGCATGTTAGTTTAAAAAAATGTCTATTGCAGTCGGGTGGTTGGTG
This sequence comes from Eudonia lacustrata, assembly GCA_947562085.1. Taxonomy (NCBI): domain Eukaryota; kingdom Metazoa; phylum Arthropoda; class Insecta; order Lepidoptera; family Crambidae; genus Eudonia; species Eudonia lacustrata. The sequence goes on along the minus strand of OX387339.1, from coordinate 39,463,840 downwards.
GTCGGCTGGGGGACAATTTTGTTTCATTTAAACTTTTATAGTTGCTCCATTATCTCCACTTTTTTATTGTAAAGCCCCACCCGACTTCATTTGACATTTTTAAAAACTGATAGGTTTTTCATAGGTGTAAAGTTCTCATCAATACAAATTAATCAAGCCCAAATACCATGTAATTGCTGTAAATCGTTGAGGAATTCCCTCGACTGTCTTTCGGCTTCATCATCAGATCGACTCCAGACCTTCATTAAATAGTAGGTAGTGCTTTAAAATACTTTATGAAAACATTAACAAACGCACTAGTCGCCCCTACAATTTTCAAAGGTTCCCTTCGATTTCTCTGGGATGCCATCATCAGATCCTGATTTCCTTATCATGGTACCACCCTTGGGATATCTCCTTTCCAACAAAAAAAGAATCATCAAAATCAGTTCATAAATGACGAAGTTATCTGCGAACACACATAAAAATAAAATATATATACGAGTCGTATTGAGTAACCTCCTCCTTTTTTGAAGTCGATTAAAAAAAACAGTTTGAACAGTTTGGCTCTTTACTCCTCCCTACGACACGTTCCTCCCTGAGTCGAAGTCCTATAGCCCATCAGAAGCTTTAATGGGTGCTCCGCCCTCGACTCGAACGCCAGGGAGAATCTAGCATAGTACGGGAACTCGCTGGCTTGGTGCCGACCCATGGAGCACCTTCGGGGTCACACTCGCTCACTCCACAACAGCTTAAAATCACAAAAAATTTCTAAATGTAAACTAGCGTTAAACGTGAACTTAGTTACGTGCTTCTCTACCCTGTGGTGCATGCGTCTGTACCAACCTATATTCTTTCTAAAAAATAAGTTGATGACGTTCATAGTTGTCGACATTAAATTTTAATAAGCTTACAAGACAAGTGTAGGTTAGTGTTGGTTTGGCTCGGGTTGGACGGCGCCACGATAGCGTAATTGGAACTTTGAAAGTGCACCTGAGACAGTATGACAGGGTGCGGGATCGAATCTGGCTCGTGGCAACTCTTTTAACAGTTTTCCAAAAACTAAGTGGACAAACTTCATTATTTACAAACAAAGAAAATCCCTAGTAAATTAAACTACTTATAATTAAACTTATAAAAACTATAAACTATAACTACTAAATAACTATAAACTATAGCTATAATTTTAAATTATATTTATTATATATATTAAGATATACTGTCTTCCCACCGCTCTTTTCCCCGTGAACCCCTAAGTCCCCTATTAAAGCTCCCGGACACGACAAACTTCAAACATAAAACTTCCGGTGAGTAAAGTGAGGTCTGGAGCTGCAGCCGGAACGCCGCTCCGGAAGCACAAGTTCTTAGATGTGAAATTGTGCATACTGATTCCGGTTTGCTCTTTGAAAATATTTTGCATTAAAAGTTGTGCAAAATTTATAAGGTGGATGCTGCGTTTGCCTTGCCTTTGCGTCCAATAAGATCAAGCGCATCAAGTATGAAATATAAGCTCACTGCAACTTTAAGAAGCTTATCAAATAAAGCCGTCTGTAGACTGTGCAGACAGATTTATTTAATACGCTCCATAACAGACAACACTACCTTGAGTAGTTGAGCAACTATTCACTCAGTTCGTCACTGTACGTTAATTAGTAGTAATACCTATACCTTTGATGAATAAAGTTGCATCTGTCAAGTAAATCTTTATCTTCACAAGTTTTATATGTACAAATTATATAAAAAAAACAATATTTACTTTGATATAGATAATGTTAATATTTTGTTAATATTTTTTATGTAACAGTATCTATATAATGCAATAAAGTTTATTCTATTCTATCTTATTCTATAATATTTAGAAATGAGTAGTGATAGATGATCCTATTCCCCCAACCCCTGGAGTATCGGTAAAGATGTGGGGGCTGTACTGAGGAGACCTCACGCGGACTTCTTGAGAGAATTTGAAAAGCAACTTTGCATGGTTTTGTTTCATTTGCCAACACTCTGGCACGTTCACGAACACAATCCACCATTATATTATATTATATATTATTATTTCACATAAATATTCGACAAAACACAAATTTTAAAAGTAAAACATAACCGCAGGCATGACTTTTTGCTTTCCCGCCAAGAAGCCACACCAGCTCTTAAGTCCCCAGTTCCCCACTGCTGAGGCACGAGCTTTCCTTATGGGTGGAAACGCGACGGGGAGACGGGCCACAGTGGTGTTAACGAATTCTAAAGCAGCTGGGACCAACGTCTTTACGTGCCTTTTTTTTTTTAAGTTGATGGCTTCGTGCGATTGGCACATTTAGCCAGTATCAAAGTAATTTTTCTTACAAGTAATACATAAATAAACAATATTTCCTTATATGATGATGATGAATGATATTAGAAATGGAAAGTGAGAAATGATATACACCCCAACCCCTCGAGTATCTCAGTAAAGATGTGGGGCTTTACTAAGTCCTCACGCGAGCTTCTTGAGAGAATTTGAAAAGTAACGTTGCACTGTTTTGTTTCATTTGCCAACACTTATGCACACTCACGAACACTTAACGGTTAATAATCCACCATTATTTCACATTAATATTCGACATAACACAAATTTTAGAAAATAAAACAAAATCGCAGACATGACGCTTCACTTTCCCGCCAAGAAGTCTTACGTGCCTTCCACGTGCCTTCCAAAGCTTCCAATGCACGGAGGAGCTAGGGTTGCCAACCATACTTTAAAATAACGTATCCTACGTTATTTCCCATCCCCATTCTTTATTCTTTTTAATAAAAATAAAGTATGGAAAATACTTTATTTCCGACTAATGCGTGCGTTTGAACGGAGTATTCCTGTTGACTTAATTTCTAGGTGTCAAGTGCGAGTTTCATTCGTTATTCGATCACGTTAACGAAAACGAGAATTTGTATGGCAAAATGTTAACTCTTCTCGTATGCCGCCAGGCGACGCTGCTTCAATGCCATACAAATTTTCGTCAACGTAAACGTAATCGAATGAATACGGATAGGAAACAAAACTCACACTAGGCGCCCTGAACTACTGAATGATACTCAGACTCAGGAGAAGTGAAACGAAACGCAACGCTTAAATAAATAAATTTGGAAAATACTTTATTTTTTCTTCAAATACTTTTTTTATACTAGCTAGTGATAGATTTACTTTAATTTACTGAAAAATAGTTGTCACCCATCCGATGACCGACCTTTGCGAAAGTTACTTAACTTCAGCAATCGCAGACCTAGCGCGTTTACCACTGCGCCATCGAGCTCCTATAAAAATTTAGGTACCTCCATGGAATCATACCTCTCATATCATCTGATTCATCAATGTTTATTTACGATAAAGCTTTACAAACTGCTGTTTTGCAACATATTGATTACCTATTTACAATCATGATAAGTATTTGTTTAGACAGAAACTGAACGGTGAAAAGTATGAAGGAGGTAAGTAACAACTTATTAATAAATGAAGAAAAACTTTGTACCTAGTGGTACTCCTTTTGTAGCACGAAGGCGTAATATGGAGGAGTGCAGAAAGTGACAGTTTATGTACCTATAACATTGACATTGTAGCTCGCAAAATATACATTGCATTTACATTGTATATTTTGCGAGCTACAACCGAATTTCGACCACCGGGCGACCTCTAGTTCACATAAAACGACTTAAACAGCAGCAAGCACCGCCACCTGCCATTTGTCTACAGTACTAAATACTTTTTCGATGCACATGCTGTTAAAACCCGGTGGTGAAAAGTATTCCAGTACATAGTATTTTACAATGCGGTGGTAGATGGCGCTCATATTCCCAGAAACTTTAAAATTAGTTTATTTTATGGTGGATACAATGAACTCGTGGCACGGCTCCACCGGCTGTTACATCGCCCATTATCTAAGAGTATTGTTGGTGCACAGTTTCGTATAGAACGGCAAGTTCGCGTGTGTGCCTACCTACTACCTACTAGGTTTAATAAATAACAATAAACAACGTCAAAATTGGCAGTGGTGTCGATCGTTCGAATAAGATCTTGAAGGATCGTGCCAAAGGTTAGAACCGGTAGAGATCATAATTGAAATCTTATCGATCAAGCGGATCAAGATCGGTGCGGGTCGTGCGCCGGCGCGAGTTATTCCCAGCTTGGCGGGCGGGCGCGGGGGCGCGCGCGGGGGCGGGGGCGCGCGGCAGGGGGCCGGCCGCCGCGCTCAGTGTGCCGGCGCGCGCCGCGGCCGCCATGGGCAACCAGCACTCCGCCTCGCATGCCGCCCTCAAGCCCCGGAAGAACGTGCACTGGAAGTCCGCAGGTAACTCTTTCCGGCCGCACCCTCCATCCTCCCCCCCACCCGCCGCGACGAGACTTCCTCCCCGACTGCGCATCTATTTTTAAAAACACCGAGCGCTACGTTTCTTATAGCGTGGCACAACAAAACAAATCGTAAGAGCGCCCGCGTTCATGTAACTATAATCACGCGTCTAATTCTGTGAGGAGTTTTATGCCAAATGACTCTGCGACTAGAATACGTCAGTATCCTCGAGGAGACGCGCGCGGCCAGCCTCACGAGCCAGCCAGCGGTCTGATGCAGTTGTTGTGTGCTTGCAGGGCGGCCGGCGGTGCCCGGCAAGCCGGACGTGATCCCGATCCTGTCGGACGACGAGCCCAATGCGGTGACGCTGCGTTGGGCGCCGGCGACGCACGACGGCGGCGCGCCGCTACTGGGCTACCAGGTGGAGTGCAACCGGCTGGGCGGCGCGGACTGGGTGCGCACGGCGCCGCCGCTGGTGCTGCGCCCCGAGCTCGTGCTGTCGGGCCTGGAGCCGCCGCACCGCTATCAGTTCCGCGTGGCCGCGCTCAACGCCGTCGGCCGCTCCGACTACAGCGAGCTCTCCGACGTACTCACCGTCAGCTTCGAGCGAGCACCTATTGAACCGCCCGTCTTCGTGCGGCACATAGACGATGTCACCGTCCTCGAAAACGAAAAGACGGAGTTCCGCGTCGTGTTCTCCGGCTCGCCGACCCCCACCATCGCGTGGTTCAAAGATGATTGCGAGATATTCAGCAGCCGCCGCACGGCCATCACCACGGACGAAACGTCGAGCGTGCTGGTGTTCCACCAGACGCTGGCCAGCGACGAGGGCGAGGTGAAGTGCACCGCCACCAACCGCACCGGGCACGCCGTGACGCGCGCGCGCCTGGCGCTCGAGGCGGCGCCCAAGCTACGCTACCCGCGCCAGTACGAGGACGGCCTGCTATACGAAATAAACGAAACCGTCTTCTTGAAGACGACCATAGTCGGCAAGCCGACGCCGACTGTCGAGTGGCGGCACGACAGCCAGCCTATAGTCACCGACGATCGCGTCGTCATCTCGAACACTCCCAAATTCTCCATATTGAAGATTCACACTGCTCGAAGAAGCGACAGGGGGGAGTACCAGGTCCACGCAAGCAACAGCATAGGCGAGGACACGGCGGCGTTCCTGGTGACGATCACGGCGCCGCCGGAACCACCGCGGCGCGTAGCCGTTGCGCGCCAGCTCGACAAGTCCGTCACGCTGACCTGGGAGCCGCCCGCCGACGACGGCGGCTGCCGCGTCGGCAACTACGTCGTCGAGTACTACCGCGCCGGCTGGAACGTGTGGCTGAAGGCGACCGCATCCCGCAAGACCAGTGTCACGCTCTTCGACCTGATCGAAGGCAGCGAGTACAGGTTCCGCGTGAAGGCGGAGAGTCCCTACGGCATGAGCGCGCCGAGCGAGAAGTCAGCGCCCGTCAAGATTCCAGGAAGGGCGGTGGACATGGAGTTCCTGGAGGTGGAGTCGAAGATCATCAGCCAGGTGCTGACGCGCGAGGACGGTGAGGGCGGACGAGTGTCGCCAGCGCCCCGCCGCAAGCGCTTGGCCGCCGCCGCCGCCGCCGCTGCGCCACCGTCGCCGCGTGCGCGCTCCGCCTCGCCGCGCCCCGCGCAGCCGCCGCCACCGCCGCACAGGGATCCCAGCGGCAGCAACGAGTTCATGCTCGTGCTCTACCCAGAAAACCAAGCGAATGATAAAACTGGTAAGCCATTGGCACTCTTAGAACACCACACACTTGTCTTTAAACTATGTACCTATGTGGGTAATGTAATGTACGAGTAGGTAGTTAAATAATTCTACTTTTCAGTTTTTTATTTCCTTCGCAATTTTATGAAACTTAATTCTGACACCTTTTATTTCGTCCTGTTTTGCTATGCACTTATCTTCCGAAATCAGGAATCATGTCAGAAAATGAAAAAAATACGTTAATACCTATCTACTAACTTGCGAATAACAACTGCTTCAATTTTCTGATAACATCAATTTGTGCTGTGCGAATTTTTTAACGCGAGTTCTAGCTCTTACCTATTTGACACTGCAGAAGGTATGATGCCAACAGCAAAATAAGTAGGTAGCTCGTTTGTTTAGCAACACGCTTTATAAAAGAATTTCCTGCTCAAATAATGATAAACATAATATACAGGGTCTAACAAAATCAATAAGCTACCGTTTAAGGGCGGTATCTATATATCATTCTGAATACAATGACAAAAAATGGGCTCCAGTTATATAGTGATTTTTCAAACTTATGCTTTATAATAAACTAAATCAATTAAAATAATGCACATCATGAAACATGCTGTATCTTTACTAACACGCACGCAAGCGTCAATAAAAGACAGTGTACCTACAGATACACGCATACAATTGAAAAACCATTGTATGACATTCATACACACACGGCTATCTTTGTGTGCGTGTAGTACAGCTGTACGGGTTTGGAAAGGATGAATTTTTTGGTAAATTGTGATATTGTTTTGTTGATTATCTCGGTAACGAGCCTGTAGTTTTGGACCAAATTTGGTGAGCATGCTCAGTGTGATGTATAGATGCTCCCCTTAAACGTTCGCTTATTGATATTGTTAGACCCTATATACTACTCGTTTACATATACCTCTATACTACCATTACCATTACCATTCAGTACTATACACAGTCAGCCAACCATATAGAATGCTGTAACACAGCCATGAGTGCGGTTCCGCGCGCATGTCTGTCCTAAAAATACGACGCACGTGCGCCGGCGCAGCAACAACGCGGGCCAGCGCGAGCGATGGGACCATAATGTGCATAGCGAATACACCACATAAAAATTTACTTTTCCAGACTGTAAAATTTACACAAAATGACAATAAATTGCCAATAACGCACTGCAATCATTCCATTATCACTAAGCATAGATCATTCATAATGTAAACATTAAAAACATGTAAACTCTCTCCTAGCAAAGCGAAATTAGCTACAGTTTGATTTGATGTACGTGTTAGCACTGTTTGGTAGGTTGTAGGTCTTGTTCGGAAGATGAGTCAATCGCCTAATAGTCAGAAACCTCAGGGTAGATAGAGATGGTGTGATTAAAACCATTTTAAAAAGGTAAAAACAACAACAATGTCTTTTGGGAACGGGATAGATTGTATTTTTACTTGAACAACCTGTATAAAACATAAAATCTCAACTAGGTATCATTATTTACAACCCCTGATGAGATAGTACGTAATCAATTATTGCGAAACAGCCTTCAGTGGGTATTTGTCTTATTTGTGGTAAATAAAACACTAGCTTAGATTGAGGACAGATTGTAGAATGTATATTTTAGTAAGAATAACTCTATGGCTCAGTCTAGTATCTCTACCTAGTTTGTGGCTCAGTCATCGGCGGTCGTCGGACGGAGTGCACGTATAAGAATAAGAATAAGAATAAGAATAAGAATAAGAATAAGAATAAGAATAAGAATAAGAATAAGAATAAGAATAAGAATAAGAATAAGAATAATAAGAATAAGAATAAGAATAAGAATAAGAATAAGAATAAGAATAAATTTATTTGCTGTGTAAAACTTAAGACTAAATACATAAAACTTATAAAATAACATTTGTCTAACATATAAATATATTATTTATTTGTCTGAATACCTATATACAGAAATAATATATATATATATATATATATATATATACTAGAACACTGAACCTATAACTAAAATACCTAAAAAAAATTAAAAATATAATAATTAAAAAATATGATTAAAAGGAGTCCCTTTAGGCAAGGTTCCGAAGATACTGGCAGCGTTCCCCCTTTGAATAGCTAGACTAATTCTTTGTCCGAGGTAGCTGCCAGCTCTTCGGTCTCCTGTGATGTCGACTAATCTTTTTGCTATTTCCTTAAAAAGCCTTATAGCGCTAGGACCCCACGGACCAAGGGTCTCGACACCGAATGGGACAAAATCATATTCAGAGCCTAGACCCCTGTATTTGCATGCTTTAGCTTTTTCAGCCGCTTCACAAGCCGCACCAGCTCTGTTGTTGGTTCCATGTAGATGGGAAGGGGCCAGCGTGTCAGAACAGGTTGCATCCCATACCAGCACCCGGCCCATCTTCCATGGAATCAAACTCATACCGTCCGGTCTCTTGCCATCGTCTCTTGCAATACCAGTCGGCTCAAGTAGACTTGGCACGTTAACGGTGGCAAGGGACCGGCGTATGATATCGTTAAGTGCGGCATGTCTCGAGAAGCGGCCTGCACTTTTTTGGCATGACATTCCGTGATGTCCTAGCTTGTCGACATCACTGCCACAGGGACATTTATGAGGAACGCAGACCGGAACCCCAAGCCGTAGACAGGTTGCGTGCGATTCGGAGCGTGTCAGGCTCAAGAAATGTTCCTGTATTTGACGATGGGTACGAGTGAAGCCAGTAGCCGGCCTCATGCGTACCCACGGCCAAAAGCCTAGCACGCGTCGAACCTGTACTACAGCTCAAAAGATTGTCATAAGACAATTTGCAGATTATATCGTCCCAGCTCCTCTGTGAATTTGGAGAAACTGACAAATTTTGACCTGGGCATGCAATTAAGAAAGCGTTTCTTGCTTCTTCCAAGCCAGCAATCTCAAAGTTTGAAGGTGATGCCCTTAAAATCTTACTTATGAGATTTGCTGAACTATGGACAGAAGATAGGAAGGCTGGTAAAGCGACACTGGAAATTTTGCGAATCCCTAAACCACCATAACGGATGGGTAGGGATGCTTGGGCCCAAGATTGCTCGTTCAGCTGCATATTTGTCTACATAATAATATAATGCATTACAAGAAATCATTGAAGAATATTGTAAAGTTTTAAAATTAAGGTTAGTAGTGCAGAATAACCAGGTGATACCTAAACCTAAGACCTAAACTAAGTAAACTAGTTTACCCGTATCTCAGGCATCTAATCGGTGAGTGTGTTAGCGCTTACTTACATAACATTTTATTAAATAGCAATAAATTATAATATTTTTAATAACATTTTGCTTATGCAGCATGTTGCTGCCATTGTATACCAACTTATGTAATAACTAATAATAGATGTTCGGTGTCATTGTAGGATTTCCCTATAAGCCAATTTTGTATGGTTTTCTTACAATTTATTTTATTCATATGATACCTATATTCATATATACCTAGTGTTAAATTAAGTTTATTATACAAAAAACTTCCAAGAAAGCAAAAGAATCTGTGAGAGTGAGCTGTACGATATAGCTCAGTGGAACAAACATTGTCTACTCGCCTTTTGCTGGTTTGTAGTGCAGGACTATAGGGCGTTAGTGAATGTTTCTTTGTTACAGTTAGTAGTATAAACAACTGACGAACAGAAAGGACATTCAGTTAGGAGTTCTGCTGTAGGGAAACGGAAAGGACGAAATGTGCTAACTTTCAAAATGGCTCTCTGTGCTATTTCTAAGTTTAGCATGGTGGTTTTATGAGCGCCTCCCCAAGATGAAAAGCAGTACGTTAGCAAAAATTGGCAAAGGGCTAACCTCTTTTAGGAGTTTTCCTTTAGCGGCATATCTTAAATTTTTAAAGACAGATTAATTTTCGAACTCTAGTAGTAAGAGCTTCTATATGTGCCTTAAAATTCAGATATCTATCTATGATGATGCCTAGGTATTTTATTGTTTGTACTACTGAGTTTAGGACATACACAGTCAATATCAGTCGAGTCAAAACAGTGATGTGCCACTATTGCATGTGAGTCATGGGATGGTTGGGTCAGTAAATTATACGAAAAAGTCATGTTTTTGGTTTTGTCTGTGTTTAGAGGTAACATGTTTGTTCTAAGCCACTTTGTGACAGAATCAAAACCAGCTTGGGCTAAACCGAATGTGTCATTCCAATTGTCGGCACTAAATAGTAAGGCTGTATCGTCAGCGTATGATATTATCTGACTATTGTTTTGAAGGGGGAGGAGGCATAAATCGTTAATATAGATAGGGAATAGTAAAGGTCCTATTATACTTCCCTGAGGAACACCATATTCGACTGTTAGTTCTTTACTTACTATACCGTCTATCTTAACTCGCTGAGTCCTATTTGTTAAGTAATCTTTTAAAAGACTATGCGGTATACCTCTTATACCTAGCCTGTGTAACTTTTCCAGGAGGATTGGAATTGAAACTGAGTCAAATGCCTTGGCAAGGTCTAGGAATATAACTAAGCATTTATTCCGGGAATCAAGTTGTCTTGTAATATAATCAGTTAATTCATGAACTGCGTCATCAGTCGATTTGTTAGGCCTAAAACCGTATTGAGTCGTGGCCGAGAGTCCTTTTCCTTCTATGTATTTAATAAGTCGGTTATATATTAATCTTTCTAGGATTTTGAAAATGGAAGGTAGTAAAGCGATGGGTCGGTAATTATTAATAAAACTTTTATCTCCATTTTTGTGAATCGGATGAACAACGGCCTTTTTAAAGCCTGTGGGAAAATACCTTTTGAGATGCATTTGTTGAATAGATAAGCAAGTGGCGGAATTAAGTGCTGTTTGTATTTCTTAATAAATGTACATAGGATTTTATCAATGCCAGTGGCGCAGTCATTTCTAAGAGTCAAGATAATTTTTTCTACTTCATTTTCATCAGTGTTAAATAAAGCAAATGAGTGCAATGTTGACAATGGCGATGATAGGGGCAAAGTGTAGGAGAGTGAATAATTGTTTTGGTGTTTTGCCTTCTCAGCTAAACTTTTTCCAATAGAAATAAAGAAACTATTTGCCGCGTCAACTGATTGCGCCGCAGTAGCTGAGTTTGCGATGAGTTGATGTGCGGATAATTTAGTATTAGTGGTGTTAGTTATGGTTTTGATAACTTTCCATAATTTTTTCATGTTTTGACCTGCGTCTTTTATTTCTAAACTTTCATACTGGCGTTTAAGTTTCTTTAATAATTTATTACAAAAATTACGGTATCTTTAATAATAATAAGTAACCTTGAGTATCTCATTTTCGGGTGCTAGAGTAGCGTTTTGATGCAGCTTATCACGAAGTCTGATGCAGCGTAAAAGCCCAGGAGTTTTATAATTTTTTTACGGCGTGATAACACAATAGTTCGCAGTGTATGTGCGGAGCTAGGAAATCACGCGACGTAAACATGATTTATGTCTTGCAGCTACAAGCCCCTGATAATAAGTATGGTATATGCACTAATTTTAATCGTTTTCTTTCCATTTTAAATAAATATAACGGGATATAACGCAAACTACTAGATACCAAAAACTAACTAAGTACATTCGATTATTTCGAAACCTAAACTAAGTAGGTAGTTTGCTAATTATCCCATAGATTGGGTTAAATATTCTAATATCTAGCCCAAATTATGTTTATTTCAAGAAAAAAAAGTCCCTGAAAATTACGTTGATGTTGAGTGCTGTGCTGTGCCATATTCGATAAGTAGGTAACACGCTAATATTCATTGATTTGTTGATTCATTCATTCTTATGTTTAATATATATTTATTTATTTATTTATAAGGTTTGCCAACATTTTACACCAATTACATAATCTCTAAAATACATTATTTCGTAAACTATAGTGCAAAAACAATAACAGGCAAACATCATTAGTAATATATAAACTGTGTACAAACATATACATATAATAAAAGTGAACATTTCTAGAAATTAGTTACGTTATTAAATTAAACAAATTATGTTAAATTAAACAAATTAAGTATGCTATCTAAAATGACTATGAAGTTAAAAAGGAGTAAAGTGAATTTTTGAAGTGGTTCAACGACGAAACCAACAAATCTGTTTCGTTTTCGGGTTTACAAAACTTATTATGCTCATCATGTAAAGCTTCAAGGAAAAAGGCTTAAAGTTCGCAATTCTAGAGTTTTGCCGGGGTACTTTAAAGTTAATTTTACCAAGTAGTTGAGGACAATCAATGAGACCTTTAAAGATTTTAAATAAGAAAACTTGATCGGCCACCCAATGACGATCCCTCAGGGACGAAAACTCAAAGTAAGCCTGCCTGGCCCTATATGTGATGAGTTCATACTTTTTACCTTGGTGTATGGATAGGAAAAACGAGAACTTTTTCTGGATCCTTTCCAGCCTTTCGATATGGCATTTATAATTAGGATTCCTGATACTTGAACAATATTCTAATTGGCTGCGTACTAAAGCAAAGTATGCGTGTTTCAAAGCTTCTACATTTTTGAAGTGTTTGCTATTTCGCCAAAAAAAACCAAGCAGTTTAAGACTTTAGGATATTACATGATCGTAATGATACGTGTATGCGAGCTTACTGTCCAATATCATACCTAAGTCACGTATGGATGTGACCTCTTCAAGAGCTAGAGAGTTAATGGTGTATGAAGAACCAAGAGTGACTCATTTTTTTGTAAATTTATTATGCTTACATTTATCAGGATTAAAGGGAAGTTTGTTTACTAGTGACCAAGTAGTTATTTGATCAAGGTCCTTCTGCAACAGTAATGAATCATTTAAGTTACTAACTGTTTTAAAGATTTTCAAGTCGTCTGCAAATACAAGACACCTTGAATATTGAATAACTTTAGTCAAATCGTTAACAAATAATAAAAAGAAAACAGGGCCTAAATGAGGGACTCCAGAGGGGACCAAATAAGAATTAAATGTATATGCACAGGCAACTACCTTTTGCGACCTATCAGATAGATAGTGTAGGTATGTAGTGTAATGCAGGTTGCAAAGGAGATGCAAAAAATGTAGATGTAAAAGGATGCAGATGCAAATGCAGGCAAGTGCAATTAAAAAGGCAAAAATGAGTTGTCAAATCGGCTTCTAATTAAACACTAAAATTTCTTATGATTGTCAAGATAAATTGCATTCGTCGAAGGTCGGCTGGCGATCGTGATCTGGGTCACAGTTATTGCCGCGGCTGTTATATTTTATTAACTAATATGCAGAATGTCATGTATGTGCCTCGTACAGATAGGAACACCAGTCCAACAGCGCACCATGCAAACCGGCAGAACGTAACTTGTATAGCATTATTGAGTGATCAACTTTATCGAATGCTTTGCATATGTCGGTGTAGACAGGCAGACCTTGATCCAGCTCGTTATAAATATCAGATACGTAACAGGCCAGATAAGTGACCGTTGACATTCTTTGGCGAAATCCATGTTGTTGGGAGGCTAGGATAGTTTTAAAATGATTAGTGAAGTAAGGACAAACAAGTGACTCAAAAAGCTTTGAAAACCCAGACAACAAGGAGATAGGCCGATAGTTGCGCACGTCATTTGAATCTCCCGATTTAGGGATTGGTACCACATTCGCCATTTTCCAAAGCTTTGGAAAAGATCCACTAGACAAAGAATTATTAAATATAATACTAAGTGGGAACGATGGTTGGATGGATGGTTCGAAACTATGCTTATAGCCTATCATAGGTTATAGCACAGTTTCGAAGAAATAACGCAGGGATCCTATCAGGACCTGATCCTTTTCTTATATCTAAGCTTTTTAATGCCCTTATCATATATTATATTATTATTAGGCATGATAAAGGCCATTAATGAGCAACGTTTCCGTAGCGAAAGTAGCTATGCAACGCGAGTTTTATAATTAATTATGCTTTAGTTTTTTACAAAGCGGTTTTTTTTATTTTTTGTTATCAGCATCGCGACCTCTTACTCTGCCTGACTTATTGGACATAACAATTGGGTTTTTCAGAAAACAGAAAATCGTTCCAACTGGACCTGGAGGAGGCGCTGTGCCCGCCGCCGCTGTCGCTGTCCGCGCCGGATCTGAGCGCGGAGCCGCCGACGGGCCGGCTGCGCTGCGCCGTCAGCGAGTCCGAGCTGCTGCACGAGGCCGCCATGGCACGCTTCTACAAGGCCGTGGCGCTCGAGCAGGCACAACAAGCAAGACATACCGACATTCCGCACACCGACCGACGACAACCACCACCAGACACCTACAAACCACCTGAAATCGTCATCAAACACGACTCCATAGACGAAGATCACGTTCCTAAGCCGACGCAAGACTTTGAACCACAGGACAACAGGTGGCAGTCGTTCGACGAGGACTATACGGCTAGCACAGTGTCCACCGACGGGGAGTACTCCGACGACGGCAGCGTGACCGGCGGCGACCGGGACTACCTGGGCGAGGAGGGCACCTATAACCCGAGGGACAAGATGGCCCGGCCTTCCCCCGTCAGGGAGACCATCGAGGAGGAGGCGGAGGAGTCCGAGAGGGAAGTCCTCAAGCCGCTACCGCTGCCGGATCCCAATTTCATACCGAAACCGATACTGAAACGAAGGGACTCGGATACGATCGAACCGAAACCCTCGACAGATGGCAACGGAATAATGAAACAGGAGGAAAACCCAAAACCAAAGGTAAAACCCAAGAAAGAAGAGAAGATGACGATATTCAAAAAGATAACAAAGATGCCCGTGCAAAAGTCATTTCCCTTCCCGAAGCTTTTGACCAAAACGAAGGAAGAAAAGAAACAAGAACAGCCCTTAGTTAGTGATTCTCAAAAGACAACCAAGAAAGTAGAAAAAGTTCATGATAAAGTTACAGAAGAAGGAAGGACAGTTATAGAATATTATGGTAATATAGTTAAAGAGTATGGTAGTCATAAGAAGCCAGCTACTCCTCTCTATCTCAACACGGAGGAGCTGAAGAATGTCGCAGAACAACAGCAAATCAAGGACGACACTACACTCGGTAAGAGAGCAGTAAAAATAAAAAGAACAACAAAAAAACTGGCAGAGAATAATGTAGCGCCGGCAAGACCGAAAACGCCGACTAAGCTGACGTCTAATGCCAGAACAGCGAAACCTAAGGCAACGAGTGGGCCCGACAGGGCGCGAACAAAGCCGAACGATGTGAAGTTGTCGCCGCAGTTAAGCATCGAGAGCACCAAATCAGAAAATAACACTAAACCATCACTGAACCAGGCGCAAGACGGCCAGAAGAAGAAGTACACCCAACAGATAGTGTTGAAGAAGGCCGAGCGAGCTACCATCGTGATACCCATAGACTACCAGCAGCTAGAGGAGCAGGCCAAGGTGACCGTCCGCTCCGCCATCGACTACGCGGTAGACGTGTGCCTGCTGCTGCTAGCCTTTTGGGTGTACTTGTTCAAGGACGAGCGGCTCGCCATCCCGTTCCTGATGCTGATAATCTACCGGCAGGTGCAGGAGGCGCTGATGGCGGGCCCGCCCGCCTGGCTGCAACGCTTCACTCCCACCTGGCTCAAGAAGAAAACTTCTTGACCTTTCCAAAAGACATGATTGTGTGTACTGTCCGTTGTGAACAATGTATGTTGTGTGGTTATGTGATTTTATCGTTTAATATAAACTACGTGTTTAGTATTACAAATCTGTTCTAATAAAAAGTGAAGTTGTCTTAAACTAGTCGGCCATGTCGTCACCATAAGTCAACCCCATTTTTGAAAAAATGTTTTTTTTTACAAAATTTATTATGATTAATTTTAAATATAAGGCGCTGAGTCTACTTCCGAACTGTGTACGGCGCATATCAGAGTTCCGGCTGCCTCGCTCGGACTGCGTACCGCTCGTGCCGCCGCGCACCGTGCACAACCCCAAGGCCTGCGCTACCCGCGACCGCGGCCTGGTGCTGGGCGTGTACTACAACGAGAACGTGCCTGGCGAGAAGGCCATCCTCACCGCCACCGCGCAGCGCTACGATAAGAAGGTCAAGGGCAAGCTATGGGAGCTGCTGAAACTCAGTCCCATCCCGCGGCTCGGCGAGTGCCGCGTGTACTTCGATGTAGACCCGCACTTCGGGTACGTGGCGGTGGCCGGGCTGGGCACCGAGTGCCTGACGTTCAACTGCACCGAACAGCTCGACGAGAGCAGGGAGGCCATCCGCGTGGCGGCCGGCGTGGGCGCCAAGGCGCTGCAAGTGTTCAACCCCACCACCATACACCTGGAGTCGTTCGGCGACGCCGAGGCTTCCGCCGAGGGGGCCGCCCTCTCCATATGGCAGTTCAAGGAGTACAAATCACCCGTCATCCAACGGCAGGCCTCTATCACCGCCCTCCACCTCTACGAGGATTGCGACGTCGACGGATGGATGGTCGGCAAGCTGAAAGCGGAATCACAAAACTTGGCAAGATTTCTCCAGGAGATGCCGGCAAACTTGCTCAATCCGACTGAGTTCGCGAAGATAGCCGTCGACCTTTTATGCGAGATTGACATCAACGTGGAGGTGAAGACGCAGGGCTGGGCGGCGAGCCACGAAATGGGAGGCTTCGTCGCGATCGGCAAGTCCTCCATCCAGCCGCCACTGTACGTGGAAATTAGCTACTACGGCACGAGCGAGTGCACGCGGCCGATCGTGATGATCGGGAAGGGCGTGACCTTCGACAGCGGCAGCCTGGACCTGAAGCCGCCCGACGAGCTGCGCTACATGCGTGGCGACATGGCGGGCGCCGCCTGCGTTGTGGCCGTGACGCGCGCCGCCGCCCGCCTCAAGCTGCCCGTCAACATCCGCGGGATCCTGCCGCTGTGCGAGCTGATGCCCAACGGCAGCAGCCCAAAGTTCGGGGACGTGGTGCACAGCGCCAACGGCAAGTCCATCCACATCCGGCTGCCGTCGCGCGAGGGCCGGCTGCTGATCGCGGACAGCCTGGTGTACGCGCGCAACTACTGGCCGAAGCTGATTATCGACGTGGGCACCATGTCCAAGGAGCTGGTGCGCACTCTGGGCGGCGCGGCGTGTGGCTGCTACACCAACTCGGAGGAGCTGTTCTGCTACGTGCAGTCGGCGAGCGGGCAGACGGGCGACCGCGTGTGGCGCCTGCCGCTATGGCGCTTCTACGAGGACCGCGTGCGCGACTGCGGCACAGCGGACGTGGCCAACACGGCGCGCCACCGCTACGGCGACTCGCCCAACTGCGCCGCCTTCCTGAAGCAGTTCGTGTGCGACAGCTCCTGGCTGCACCTGGACACCTACAACGTGGCGTACACCAAGGGCCGCGACTTCCCCTACCTGCGGCGCGGCATGACGGGCCGCCCCACGCGCACCATCATCGAGCTCATGTACCAGATGCTCGCCGACTCCAAGCTGTGAGCGTCTGTCGTGTCTCCCGACTAGTTTTGTTTACATTAATTTACAACGTTTGTTAGATGTGTAATAAACAAATATTTGAAGGCTAATAATTGACGTTTAATAAACCATGTAATGTAATTTGTTGTTTTATTGCAATCTGCTTCATAGATAATCTATAGGTATCTATGCTAGTCAGCTCAGCATAATTCGTAAGCGGTATGCTTCTTAGGCACCATGTCGGAATGCGTTTTACTCGTATATATTGTCGCATGCTTTTCAGATCTGCTCGCGGGTGAAAATACGCATAACAGAAAAAGGGCAGGAAATTTTAAGATTTTGTTTAAAAAAAACTTACTTTTTTTGACTTTATCGTTCATATTATGTTTATAATAATATATTATGCACACTAAATGCAGTCCGGTGCGTGTGCAGTGCAGATGATTGCCTTTCTGTGTGACGGTCGCACCCGCGCCGCACATGTCGATTGGATACATCGAAATAATTCGATGTAACACATCGAATCAAAACATCGATGTTTTTTTAAGTAGACACCTATTTTTTTATTAATTACGGGTAAACATTCGACCTACTTCTTATCTCATGTGATTTGGTATGTTTCAGCCATTACAGACTAGTGCAGACAGTTATACTTCCAATTAATTACGCGAGTTGAGAAATGAAACTGAACAAATCGGTGCATAAAATATCTATTTCATTAGTGTGGACTTCTGTAAATAGTAGTAATAGTTCCTTGGAGCAAAGCAGGCGGCGATCTATGGTAGGTATAAGGCGAGATTTTGTTCATGGAGAGATTTTGCTGGCTCATTTTCAGCGTGACTATTAAAAAATGTGTTTGAAGAACGACGCGCAGCTCAGTCGGTTCGTTTCGCGGACAAGTTGCGGGCGCACTCCGAGAACTCCGCCACGGCGTTTCCGCAATCGAGCGCCTCCCGGCTGTGGCAGCGGTAGCAGCTGAGCAAGGCCTGGCGCTCCGGCTCGCAGGGCGCGATCGGGGCCGGTCCTGCCTGCCGCTGCAGCAGGTCCACCATCCGGTCCACGCAAGCCGCGCCCCGCCGCAGCTGCTCGTGGTGCGCACGCAGTTTCACGAAAGCCTCAGAAACAACCACAGCCTCATCTCCTTCTTCAGGCACTCTTTCACGTACCTCTTCATGTAAAACATCCTTCGAAACACCTTCATTTTTATTGCAATTACTCATGTATACTAAAATTTTGATAACTTATCTGTCATGTCCATTGCAGTAATCAGGCTGGCATCGAAATAAAACAAGCCTTTACTCATAAATTGTTTATTCAGTAACACACGTTAAGACTATACAATCAATTAATTAGGAACGTATAAATGGCACATGCGACAAAACGAACACAATAAATAGATTGACTACACAACATTATATCTGAGATTAATTAACAAAATTGTTATATTAGTACATAAATGCTTATTAGAATGTCACTTAAGTATATTTAAAAAATACAAAGTACAGTCAGCATCAACAGCAGCAGAACGCTACCCTGATCAAGTCTATTCGCAAATGTGGCGAAAATTGTTCTGTGCTGAAAAGGGCTGATTTTTTTAATGCTGAATGTACATAATATTTTTTCATTATTCACTAATATTTGGTAAAACTTAAAAATCAGACATTCAATTCGACTAATTTTACTATTGACAGAATAATAAAACATTCTGGACACCATTAAAATCACTTTATTTTCATTGACAATAAATTTGAATTATGACACTGCAAATGGCTTTAAAGCACCAGTCACCGCAAAGTCATGCAAACATTAATAATGTTATTTATGTAAATTGCGTCACCATTTATAATATGATAACTGATATCGTTAAAATGTATATTTTGCAACTTTCCTTTAGTATATATAAGCAACTGCAGGACCGCGGGATCGAGCAACGGGTTGCAGCATAGCACAAAGACAAAACTAACCTTGACTCCTTTGGTCAAAAACCATTGCAAAAAAAAGTCTGTCTGTCTATGCAAAAGAAAAGATTTAAAAATATATATACATATATATATTAACTATTACCTCATTCAACGTATCTCTACATGTCAATGTAACACCAATATAATAACACTAAATTACTTGTACACAAGGTCAGATAAACTTGCAGCCACATTATCAATTAAAATAGCATGAGATTAAACTACTTATATTTAAATTCTATTCAGTTCTGCGCTTTATACCCTGTAATGTATTTTTTCATTTTATGGTTATTGTCTGTTGTGCTGCCTTATATCAATAAAAAGTGGTCCCAGCAGAAGTGGAAAAAGTTCAATATTACGACTGCAACTAATATTTCTTCAGAAGTCAAGACAACTACAAAGGTGCAATTGAAATAATATGTAGTTTTAATAAATTCCGCTCAATCGTTTATCAATCTTGGATGTAGTACGCATGCACCGCTCTTCCGCTCGCATAAATATGCACATACGAAAGAATCAATGGATGCAAGCGAACATGCACACCAAACCGATACCCGAAACGTTTTTCGCTCCTCCACGGGGCATCCTCGGGAGCTGTTGACTGGTCGAGGTGCATGCGTACTTAATCCAATCTTGGTAAACGAGTGATTTAGCGGAATGAACACTACATATTATTTCAATTGCATTTAGGTGTGCCATGGATTTCCGCAAAATAACGCCTGATTCCATTAATTAGCTACAAAAGTTGCGGGTGCACCACGTGGCGACGGTAAGCTATCTAGTAGGGCGGCCTCTCCATCTATCTCTCCATGGATCTCCAGCTAGTGTCCTCACTGGCTGGAGATTTCCAGTATGCTATACGGTGTTCTTCAAGATTACCTGTAATTTTAATGAATCGTCAGTTAATAATAATATTTACAAAATACAGTGAAAAAATTAAATGCCTACCCGACCCAGCCAGGAACCTGGGTCTTCCGCAATTCGGGTGGCTGCACTAATCACCATGCTACCGGAAAGGCTGACGTAAGAATTTTTTCAATGCTTTGATTTTGACTGCTTTTTAGCGGCAGCAGTGCCATCTATCCAACGGTTATTGCAACATGGTTATGCAGATTCATCTTTACAAATTAAATACCACAAATTTGTTAATACAATGCTATAGTAAATTTTACTTTTTATTTTTAAATGCTAATTGCTACACTTAAGCTGTATTAAATATTTATAAAATACAGTAAAAAAAAAGTTAAATGCCTATGTATTCCTATATATATATTATAATTATTCCTATTCCTGGCTGGGTCGGGTAGGCATTTAATATTTTCACTGTATTTTATATAAATATTTAATTCAGCTTGAGTGTATCAATTAGCACTTAAAAATAAAAAGTAAAAATCATTTGACAATTTTACTTTACAAATAATTTTACTACACAACTAGATATTGTTAATTTCATTTGTAACAGTAATAGCCTTCAATCAATTATGTAGTAGATAATGGATCCGGAACAAAAATGCATTATGAAAATGGCCGCGTTGGCTCACTTAAACATCTAAATATTTTATAACATAATATAAAAAAGGTTATATTGCAGCAACAGCTGACTATAAACCTCAAATCTGGAACACATAGGTATTAAGATTGTCAATCATACTGTAATCGTCCTTCTAATTTAGAATAAGACCTTAAATAGTAGATTGTACAACAAGAGCATAAAACGAGCCATTTTACCCGAGTCGTGCATATAGCCACCCGAGCCGGTACGGCGAGGGTGGATAGTTACGTCGAGGGTAAAACGGGTTTTATACTCGAGTTTTACACTCTGCTTTTCACTTCGATTGCAAGGAAATAAAACAAACCGCAACACAACAAAAGCTAGTTTCTAGTTTTGTTTGACGAATAATAAAATTAGCATCCCGCCACACATTTTTTTTTTTTAACTATGTGACGTTTGTCTATAGTCTGTCTGAGCCGTAATGCCAAGTTGTTATAAATATTTGCGTTATATTTTTTTACATAAATGCACGCCCGTATTAATCGTATATTTGTATTTAGATAGATTACTATCTTATCATTATATTATTATGTATTAACATAATTATGTCGTAATTAAATTAAGATATAACCTAAATCTCATAAAAATATATCAATTAAATGAAGGTGTATTTAATTGTGTATGTGGCAGTAAGGCCTAATTGCCTTAGTCTCAAAAGAAGAAATTACTTTATGCACAAGAGCATAAAAACACACTTTATGCCGCCTTCTCTCGACATAAAGAACAACTTTACGAGCATGAGAAGTGAAAAGAGTATTTTTGTGGTTTAATTTAGCTGACTGCTATTGGAGCGCGTTTCAGGAATCTAGTACACACGCCTGCACTTCAGGCTTCCACAAACTGTTAAATTTCCTCAATAGACTTTGAACTCTTAGTGCCGAATAGCTTTTCCGTGTTTCGTCTCTTTTACTCTAATTTAAAATAAACTTAAATATAAACTTAAACTTAAACTTTCCTACACTCACACCAATTATCTAGCCCAAGAGAAGCTTCGTTATGAAACTCGTTAAATGGTTACTAGACAACGGATAAATATACTTAAAATACTTAAATACATACTTATTATACATAGAAAACACCCACACCCGAGACAATTTAGAAAAACAATAATTTCTAAAATTTACCCGACCGGGGATCGAACCCGGGACCTCAGAGATGGCGACACCATGAAAACTTTTACATGACAGGAACAAAACACGGAATAACTAATCGGACCTTATTCTTTGTTTATCTGTAAGGGGCTAAAAAGGTTATGGTTGAATATTTATTTAAGAAATTTGTCAGATTTGTTAAAAATACCATAACAACAATGTTAGTAGCATTGTTGTTTCGGCAGCTAGAGATAACATAGCCAGTGCCTTACTAGTTGAGAATTCCGGGTGAAGTGCGCTTCCACCATTGGCCTTTATCATTACTTAACATTAGGCGAGATGAAGGCACTGTCCTTACCCGTAGGATATATATAAATAAGTTTTGGATAGTCTGATGTGCAGGCGTTTGTACACACGGCGGCAGATCAACCTACCCACCCCACACTACCTGTCAAATTTCCCCAATGAATGTTGATTCTTATAACCAAATAATAAAGTTAAAAATTGATTGTAGAAATTTGACAGTTTTGGGTAGGTTGATCTACCGCCGTGTGTACATTATTTATCGAAGTATAAAGTGCGGGGCGCACCAGCCGCGTGTCCTCGGTGTCGCTGATGACGGTAACCCGGTGTTGCCAACTTGACGGATTTCCCGTCAAATCTAACGGCCCAATCCGTTATCCCAATGAGGTTAAGACGACGCATTGGTAATTTACGTGGCGGGGATCTTGATTTTCCTCAACAATTACAAAACATATGAAAGTGATATTTGATGACATGATTTCTCATTTAATTGACTTCATTTTGTTAGTTGCAGAAACACGATTTTTAAACTTTCATAACAGAGAAAAAAATATCAAAGTCTTTTAAAACATAGATTCACATTTTACAGGCTAACCAGACCGATTTAAGCATCTAAATTTTCTTAGTAGATTAGTCATAGCACACACTTTAAAATTGTAGTTCATTTTTTTTTAATAATTTGTAGTTTTAATTTGAAGGAAAAAAACACAGCTTTTTATATGGTACGGGGCGCAAACGCTCGTATCAAAACGTATGAGATTTATTGTTTAGCGATGCGTCGCCTTAAACGGATAAAGTGGTCGTTTAACGACTAACGGATGACAAAATTAAATAATATTGCATTGGGTAATTTTCTTGTAGGTATCATAGAAAATTTTGTCTGAAAGGGGTTTGAAACTTTTGTCCCAGGTAACGTCCGCCATTTTGTTATTTTTTCAAAATGGCGGCCACACATTGAACCTTCCTAAATCGATAGGTCACATCAAAACAAACACAAAATATAGATTGACAAAATCTCGTACAGCGTCACGTTTCCAAGTTATGAGCTGTCAAAGTTAACCCATATCATCCTAGTGTTCTGTTATTGGATTGGTTACTTTTTAACTTTTATTATTTTACTAGCCTTTAACCGCGACGAAGTCGCGTGGAAATAGTTTTTTCCCACGACGATCATTATAAATCGACCTCCTCATTGTATGAAAGTTAGTACTACGGACAGGTAAGCCGTATCTCTGTATCTCTCTCTCTCTAGTCGAACATGCGCGCAGTAGTGTTATAATTTTTTTATTTATTGATGTTGTCTTTATAGTATGTACAAAGTTGGTTATTATTATTATATGTCAAACATAAGTGTAGATAAAACAAAAACTTGTCTGTTCCCTAAATATTTAAGGTGTTATTAATCTAATCATGTTAGTTTGTGAGTATATCATTAATATTAAATGAGTTTTAGAATCAAATTATGCTAATGTAAACTAAAATGATAGGTATAAAAGACGTGAAGTATAGGTGGTATACACAGGCTACTTACTGAAACTCGACTTTTTAAATAAAACCCTTTATTTCGACGTCTGTTTTCCTCTTAATATAATATTAATTAATTGTTAAAACAATATTTAATTTGAATACGCAGTTTAGAATTTATTTTGACTTTCTAAGTACAGCATTTATCTTTTAGCCGTATATTTTACAAAGTATTGGCAAAACTTTGGGTAGGTTTACCCTTGAGACCCTACACGTGACCCCTGGGTGGTGCTAAATGAGTAACACTGTCCGAGTGGTAAAGCCACGCTGCGTTGCAGCACGAAATGGGCCGGCTCGCCCGGCGTAACACCACCCTCTCACAGAATATCGGCGTGAAACAACGGCACTCGTTGCTGTTGTGTTTCGTCCGGTGAGTGAAAGTACCGGAGGCCCATCTCTCACCCCTCCCCCCTTCCAATTCCTACTCCCTCTTCAAGATCCAATTCCTTCCTCAAGGTTGGCAACGCATCTGCGATAACTTTGGTTTTTGGTGACCCGCCTGCTCGCATAAAAAAAACAACTTATACTTTGTAGGTACTTACTGGCAAATGTGTAAGTATATGGAAATAAATATATTTTTGCTTTTATATTTTTCTTTTATTTATAATAATATCAACTGTCAAAAGTGCCGCCATAAAATCCAGCATTCAAAAAAGAATGAAAATCAAATATTCTGTGGCACCACTTGTACATCTTTGACAGCTCATAACTTGGAAACGTGACACTTTACGAGATTTTATCAATCTATATTTTGTGTTTGTATTGAAGTAATCTATCAATTTATGAAGGTTTCGTGCGTGGCAGCCATTTTGAAAAAAAAACAAAATGGCGGATGGTGGCACTGGCACACTCTTCATACAAAAATATTCAAACCCCTTTGTGCAGCGCTATCTATGTAATTACTTACTATGAAAAGTGTCACTTTGTTTAATATTTTCGACCTAAAACTGGGTAGAGATGGCGATTTTTTCATTATTTTCTTGAGATATTTCTGATGAGACCTCGTTTGTTTAGCCTGACGGAATTTTGACGGAATTGTTGCCTATGTTTAACGGAATTTCAAAATTATAGTTGGCAACACTGCGTAGCCCGGCTGCCCGTGTAGACAGTGGGGGGAGGAAGGAGGTTACCTCGAGGGTGAGGTCGCCTAGAGCTCGGCGCGCTCCCGGGCGGCAGGGCGCACCAGCCGCGAGTCCTCAGTGTCGCTGACGTAGCCCGGCTGCCCCGTGTAGTGCGTGGGCTGCACCAGCAGCGGCGACGCCGACAGCGCCACCAGATCGCGTACGGGGAAGTGCGCCTTCCACGTGTCGCTGCACAATGCAACTCACCGTTCATATAGCAGCATTGACAAAAACCACAACTAATTTTTTATTTGTTATTGTACAGTCATGAGTATTGGTATATTTTGAGTCTTATTTCATTGCATTAAGAGTTACAATGTTTACATGTTATTTTCGTGACTGTATTTGAAAAAGGTGCTGAAACGGGCGGGATTCGATTTGGGCATATCATAGAGTGCGGGTTTGAATACCACTCGTGGATTTTTTTCAAATATTAGTTATTATTATTAAAATTATTAATTGTTTGCAACAAAAATGCGTAAAAAATCACATTTAAGAACTATATCGAACGTAACTTAAAAAGGTTATTAATTATTTTGATGTAGACTGTACAATAAAATCTTAAAATTATGTATTATGTTGAAAAAGAGTTCAAATGACTTTAAGGATGGACAAGGATTAGAGTGACTGATGCGACGTTGTTTTCACGCTGCACCAGTTGTCTTCTCGTCTAGACTCTCTTTCTCCTAAACATCAGGTGGAGAGGAGTTTTTTTTTCTAATTAGCACATTTAGCTAGTTTCAAAATAATTTTTAAAATTAACAATATTTCCTTCCTGTATGATGATAATGAATGATAATAGAAATGAGAAGTGAGAAATGAAATACGTCCAACCCCTGGAGTATCTCAGTAAAGATGTGGGGGCTTCACTAAGTCCTCGCGCGGACTTCTCGAGAGAATTTGCAAACTCATGCAAACTCACGAAAACTTAACGGTTAAGAATCCACCATTATTTTACATTAATATTCGATTAACACAAATTTTAGGAAATAAAACAAAACCGCAGACATGACTCCTATTTACCCGCCCAGAAGTCCCTGGAGAGGAGTTATTTGTCGAGCTAATTTAAAAAAGTTTTAATAATAGGGTAGTGGCACCATTGTTTGACAGACTTCTTGGCGGGAAAGTGAAGAGCCATGTCTGCGGTTTTGTTTTATTTTCTAAAATTTGTGTTATGTCGAATATTAATATGAAATGTGAGTGTGCATGAGTGTTGGCAAATGAAACAAAACAGTGCAACGGCACTTTTCAAATTCTCTCAAGAAGTCGCAAGAGGACTTAGTAAAGCCCCACATCTTTACTGACATACTCGTGGGGTTGCGGGGTATATCATTTCTCACTTCTCATTTCTATTATCATTCATCATCATCCTATATAGAGTTTAATTTTGAGAAACGTATAAATTAGGTTTTCGACTGAAGGACTAGTATCCATGGTCATGAACAAATTTTAAGAAAAAGTGTTTGACAGGAACTGTTGATCGTATTTTTTATCATTAAAAATAGAGATCAGTTACTGATTTTACTTTTTAGCAACAATTGAATCCAGACCCAGTCAGCCCGTTAAATTTCAATGACTACGTTATTTTTTTGGCGACGCAAACTGTGTCCAACACTAGGTATAACTTCTGACTTGGGATGCTGGTCGAACATGATGGGCAGGAACTCGTCGACGGGCAGCATGGCGGCGAGCGGGCGTGCGGCGAGCAGCTTGCGGGCCCCGCGCATGCTCAGCAGGTAGCCCAGCGTCCAGTACGAGTAGCGCGGCCGACGCGTGTGCTCGCTCACCGGCTCCTCCTCCGCGTCCAGCAGGATCTTGCGGCCAATGTACCTGGTGTACCGAAAGCGGTAAATTACCAACTAGCGGGTAGGCAAGGTTTTTTTATTTTTTTTTATTGCTCAATAACAAGATTACGCCTTAAAATTAGTACAGCATTTAAACCTGAGGAAGAATTGAGGTTTGTGTTAATGCCGTTTTATCTACATCAATAATACAATAATTGACATACAATACATTGTAAAATATATACCTATCTTCTATCTATATAAATAAAAATGAATCACTGAAATGTATGTACGCGCATAACTTCCGATCGACTGCACAAAATTGGATAATTCTTTTTTTATTGAGTTTGTTATTGTCAGGACAAGGTTTGTACAGAAGAAAATTAAAGAAGACCGGCGAGAGTCGCCCTAATATTTTACGAAGTAGTACACTTTCGGAAACATGAAAATTAAATTAAATTAAATTCCTACAGTTTACTTTTACAAACTTCTGATTTATTAAAGAAGGAGATAAAATAAATGTTTATATAATTTTTAACGCAAATTTTGTTGCGAATAAATTACAAAAACACAAATGTTGAAAAAATTTCCACGTGCAGGGTTTGAACCTGCACCCTTCTGACATACCGGGTCAGGTGCTCTTCCAATTGAGCTATCGTGGTTCTAACCAGCCTGCCGAAATTATTCAACACTATTTACTTTTACTTTGAAAGTCAAAGGTGGCCATTCAATGTCAACAACTACCGTCATTAACATCTGATCATAATATTTTTACAAATACTAAAGATCAATTAAGAAGTAGGCAAGCTATTTATAAATGTCTATATAATTTTTAACGCAAATTTTGTTGCGAACAAATTACAAAAACACAAATGTTGAAAAAATTTCCACGTGCAGGGTTTGAACCTGCACCCTTCTGACATACCGGGTCAGGTGCTCTTCCAATTGAGCTAGTGTTGAATAATTTCGGCGGGCTGGTTAGAACCACGATAGCTCAATTGGAAGAGCACCTGACCCGGTATGTCAGAAGGGTGCAGGTTCAAACCCTGGAAATTTTTTCAACATTTGTGTTTTTGTAATTTGTTCGCAACAAAGTTTGCGTTAAAAATTATATAAACATTTATAAATAGCTTGCCTACTTCTTAACTGATCTTTAGTATTTGTAAAAATATTATGATCGGATGTTAATGACGGTAGTTGTTAACATTGAAGGGGCGCCTTTGGCTTTCAAAGTAAAAAGTAAATAGTGTTGAATAATTTCGGCGGGCTGGTTAGAACCACGATAGCTCAATTGGAAGAGCACCTGACCCGGTATGTCAGAAGGGTGCAGGTTCAAACCCTGCACGTGGAAATTTTTTCAACATTTGTGTTTTTGTAATTTGTTCGCAACAAAATTTGCGTTAAAAATTATATAAACATTTATAAATAGCTTGCCTACTTCTTAACTGATCTTTAGTATTTGTAAAATATTATGATCGGATGTTAATGACGGTAGTTGTTAACATTGAAGGGGCGCCTTTGGCTTTCAAAGTAAAAAGTAAATAGTGTTGAATAATTTCGGCGGGCTGGTTAGAACCACGATAGCTCAACTGGAAGAGCACCTGACCCGGTATGTCAGAAGGGTGCAGTTTCAAACCCTGCACGTGGAAAATTTTTCCACATTTGTGTTTTTGTAATTTGTTCGCAACAAAATTTGCGTTAAAAATTATATAAACATTTATAAATAGCTTGCCTACTTCTTAACTGATCTTTAGTATTTGTAAAAATATTATGATCGGATGTTAATGACGGTAGTTGTTAACATTGAAGGGGCGCCTTTGGCTTTCAAAGTAAAAAGTAAATAGTGTTGAATAATTTCGGCGGGCTGGTTAGAACCACGATAGCTCAATTGGAAGAGCACCCGACCCGGTATGTCAGAAGGGTGCAGGTTCAAACCCTGCACGTGGAAATTTTTTCAACATTTGTGTTTTTGTAATTTGTTCGCAACAAAATTTGCGTTAAAAATTATATAAACATTTATAAATAGCTTGCCTACTTCTTAACTGATCTTTAGTATTTGTAAAATATTATGATCGGATGTTAATGACGGTAGTTGTTAACATTGAAGGGGCGCCTTTGGCTTTCAAAGTAAAAAGTAAATAGTGTTGAATAATTTCGGCGGGCTGGTTAGAACCACGATAGCTCAATTGAAAGAGCACCTGACCCGGTATGTCAGAAGGGTGCAGGTTCAAACCCTGCACGTGGAAATTTTTTCAACATTTGTGTTTTTTTAGGAGATAAAATGATAAATTATTTTTAAATCGCAAATAATTGACTGAACAAGACGCTTTCTATAGTGAAATAACTAAACGATTAAAACACTTTATACTGGTAAATACGTTTCATTTGACGCAGTAGTCATGTAAACCAAGGCCATTTTTATTAACTTATTAGATACATCAAAGAAGGTACATATCATAATATTAAAAACTTATTAATATTTTGATAGAACACGGTAGGTCCGCATTTTAAATGAAGTATAAAGCATGAGCTGCTGATGAATTGACTGTATAAACATAAATTCATTTGCTTTTCTTATTTAGAGACAGACATTGACCATTTGACTTGACACATTTTAAGTTTCTTTCTGTGATAAGTTGTTCGTTGTGTTAAAAGTGGTTTTTTTTCATTGGATTTTCGCGTGTTTTATGGACTTTAGATTTTTGCCTTATTGCTCCCTGGATTTTGATTTGCAAATTATGTACCGTATGTTAACCCTCTGAGTCTCCGAGTAGGTAGATACCTACTATGTCTCTGATAGAATAATAGTTACTTTCGTTATTTGTCTTTGTTATTTATTACCTACCTATTCATCTATTTTATCATTTAACAATTATTTGCGTTGTTTTTAAATAAAAAGTTATAAAATAAATGATTTTTAACCTAACTTCTATATTTTTTGGTTATTTAACATATCTCTGTTGTCCCAACTTTAAAAACATAGAAACAATTAACTTTTTTGGTAGTCTAGCATAGTTCTTAAAGTACCATTTGATTTCATCTATGAACGGGACATATAAATCGAGGTCTGAAAATACATAGAAGTTCGCCAGCCTCCTTTTTTGGTACAAAGATGTATTGGGAAACAGTTATTTTGGCATACGGATACTGCGAGAAACGGCTCTAATATAACGGATGTTTTGGGAACGGGTGTTTTGGGAAACGGACAGCATGTGCCGAAAGGGAGTACGGCGCGTTCTGTGGTTCTGTGGTGTTACCGTTCATAGAGAAGGTTCGTGCCTCAGCAGTGGGGACAAAATGAGCTGCTGCATTATTTTATTTGGCTTTCATAGCCAAAATGAACAAACTGTTGATACTATCTAATATGTAAAAACTATATTGTACTTACGCCTGCACATCATACTATCACAAACTGTCAAATTTTCTCAATAGACTTAGAACTTTATATAATACTAGTTGACCGGCGGACTTCGTATCGCTTTGACAGTTTCTATGACAACAAAACAAACAAATTGGTAAATAGTTTACGCGTGAAAACATATCAAACAAACAAACAAACTCCAGAGCAAAGAGATCGGAGCTCATACCAAAGTATTATGTGCTCATACTACAGCTATATATGAAGTATGAAACTGACAAATTTCTGAACGCATCTATAAATATTTGACAACCAAGTGACAACATTTTATTTCTAAAAAGACAAAAGACATCAAATGTTTCACTGCTAGGAACATTTTGTATTGGAAAATTAAATTGTCGTTTTTAGTATTTTCCGTTACTTATTATTTATGTTTCTTACCGTTAAACCTTCCCTGAACTTCCACAAATATTTCAAAATCAAAATTAGCCAAATCAGTCCAGCCATTCTCGAGTTCTAGCGAGGCAAACGAACAGCAATTGATTCTTATTATATAGATAGACTTGTTGACCGGCGCGGCGGACTTCGTACCGCTTTGACAGTTTCCATGACAACAAAGCAAACAAAACGTTGACAGTTTCCATGACAACAAAACAAACAAATCATTCGTCCGCTTAAGGACACCCGTATCCCATGATGGACCCCTATAGCAGCGCCACCTACCGGGTCCAATTGTAAATCTAAACCATTCTCGAATCCACTTGAACACACACAGAAAATTTCATCCAAATCGGTCCAGCCGTTTAGAAGGAGATCAGTAACATACACACGCACAGAAGATTTTTATATATAAAGATATACCTACTTTGGCATTTTCAGCTTCATCTTTTAGGGGGCGCGAGATTTTCGGAGGGGTTCGGATCAGATCGGGAGAATATATATGGCATATGGTTGAAGGAATTGGTTTGAAGGAATTTGACAGTTTAGGCACAATACACATAATATACAGTAGTTCGACTTCATACTAAGCGCCCGAATCGACGCACGCACACACAGGCGTTTTACACGGCCGCTAAGCTATTTTGGAGATGGCAAAACTCCGCAGTGCCACGCCGCGCGCCGGCGAGACTGATCGAGTGAACTGTTGGTTGTGTCGCGTCGTCGCGCGGCTCTGTTCGCGCGCTGTCCACCCGCCCGCGTTTTGTTTCTTTTTTTAATAACGTGGTTATAATGGCGGCGTCACGACAATATTGTACAAACTGCTGTGTTTACGGATGCCTAAACACAACAGTCACAAAACCAACAATGTAATTTTTTGAACTTCCTGCTGAAACACTTTTCTGTTACAAACTTATAAATATTGTAATTAATAAATAAATATGTTATTAAATGTTATTATGTACATTATATTTTATTCCTGAACCTAAAACTCCACACATAGGTACTTACAATACAAATCTACACACGCCTGCTTTATTTTTGTGGGCGCCAACCCTAGCGCTCCACCTAACCGTAGGTATTTAACTCAAGAATACGGCCCAGTTAAACTACTGTATATTTATATGTATTGTGGTTTAGGATAGGTTAATGTGCAGATGTCTGTACACAGAATATATATTTCTATTGTAAAAAGGCAAAGTAAAGGGTTCTCAGCACCCTGTATAGTGCATTCCTTACACGAGGTCCCAGTCGAGGTCTTCCAGCTCGTGCAGCAGCTGCAGCAGCCGGTGCCGGAAATACGGCGCGAACCGGCAGTCGTCCTCCAGCACTAGCGCCGTCGCGATAGACCGGGACACCATCTGGAACCGGGTGTTAACACCACCTTACTACACCTACTCCGTAGTAAACATTAACTTATACATTTCAATTAAAGAAATAATTTAATAGCATATACAGGGTGTAAAGACCTTTAAGGTAGCCGAGAGCTAAGTATTCCTAACACATTGAAATGAAACAACTTTTACGGATCTACTCGCGTTTATTTTATACATTAGTTTTAATTAATGTTTATCCTGAAGTTTCGAACCCTTTGCAGAGTCCGCTGTCACAGGGAGACTGAGGTGTTGGTCGTTTCATAATTAGTTAGTAGCTTGTATACCCTCATTTAAATTTAATCAGGTGCGTTCCGTTTTACGCAGAAAGAACTTACAGTATCTTTTGGTCTGGCAGTATGGTCAACACCACCAACTGGGATTTCATATTTTGTATAATGGGATCCCAGGCTGGTGGTAGATTCCAACCATCTCCTCTATTGAAATTAGAATGCTTTTTAATTTCAATAGCCTCGCGTATCATCTTAGGGATGAATCGTTGTTCTCTAGCGATTATTTGAGGTTTCTCTAGGGCATGTTCGCATACTGCAGACTTATTTTTGCGCCTATGCTTGACGTCGGCTATGTGTTCTTTAACGCGGGTTCCTACACATCTCTTTGTTTGCCCGATGTAATTCTTAACACCTTAAAATTGATGTTCCTGTATTGGGCCATATCTTGGAACCGTCTTGTTCAGGAGATATTTAATTTCAATGTCAAAATTTTTCTCAAAACTTTTTTGCAAAGTGAAAAATAAATTTTCTTTCATTAGAACATTACCAAACTTTTTGATATTTTTTAGACAATGAAACTTTCGAATTTTGAAAGCACAGTGAATATCAAACGCAGTCATTTCCAGCCAGCCGTAAACATGCCCCGTTTTATATACACGTATGCACAGTCTGTTGCGTGCGTTACAATGCGTGCTACAAATAACAGCTGTTTTTGACGTGTAACATCTTTCCGCTCGGCTCGCTTTCTAGCAATTTGTGGGAGTGATTTCGTGAAATGGGACGGAAGTGTTCAACAGTGTAACAGGAAGTTGGGGAAGCGCGCAAGCGCCCGCCATTTTGTAAATCTTCGTCTTCTTCTTTTATTTATGGCATGTTTTGTGTCTACAGCCGAACACAATTCCGCCAATTTCACGCAGGTAGCCAATACACGGAAGGATTTGTAAGGAATAAATTACAATTTTGCATTTTTAAGCAAATTTACCAAGAACAATTAAATAAATATAATACACACACAAGAGTTATTTATAACTTGATATAGTTTACTGACAAGAATGATATTAACATTTTTTAAAAGGGAGGAAGATTTACCATACTTAAAATGCATTTAAAATTAGTAGGACGGAGTATATTTTGAGGTAAGAGATCGTAGAGGGAAAGTTTTGATGACTTAAAACTTAAGGTGACTGGGAATTTAATTTTAACTTTAAATGGGTTAGCTTAGATGGCGTGTAAATAGCTTAAGGAGTCCGTAAAAACAATGTTATGCTGCAAATTATGGGACTCAGCAAATAAAATAGCCTCAAAGATAGCAACTGCCTCTCCCATAAACACGGATGACAGTGGAGACAATTTATTGCTCAGGACTATTCTATGGGCGGGAATCCAAACGGCTGCTCCAATATGGCCACCCTCTTACAATTTGGAGGCATCGGTGAAAATTGTAAGTCAGCCAGTTAGAGAAGACTGCTGACGTCAGTCTCATTAAAAAAATTGGGGGGCGGTAGGGGTATTTTTCAATACCAAAATCCAGAACTATTTAAGGCTTTAAAGAGAGTGCTTCGAAATTGGTGCTAAAAAGGGGATGCATAAAGAACTTTTCTACAAGAATGGAGGGTCTGATGAATTTACTAAAACTATGAATGATATAAGGGGTTTTTGAGGGGGTATTATGCGGTGAATGACTAATTTGAATAATCTTAAGGAAGAACCTATCACTAAGATATTGCCTGTGGAGGTAAAGGGGAGGGTCAACACACTCAATTTGTAGGGCATTTATTGGAGATGATTTCATTGCACCTAAAATAATGCGCAAACATTTTGACTGGATTTTAACCAACTTTTCGAGCGGTAATTTGTTGCAAGGATCTAAAAAAAAGGAGCCATAATCAAAGTGGCATCGGACTATTGCATTATAGAGAAGTTTTTGGGTGAATGGATGAGAACCCCACCAAACACCTGACAAAGCACGAAGGACATTAGCTCCCCTCTCACATTTCCCTGCAACATTGCTGAAGTAAAGGATCCCAGATAATTTAGGATCAAGTATAATGCCCAAAAACTTAACATGGTTTATAACAGTAATAGCATCTCTTATTTAATTTAAATTTTAAAAGGGGAGCAGGGTTATGAATTGACAAAGTTCTATCAGGCATACTCATTGGAACCGGAAAATGATCACTTCCAAATGTTCAAAACACTCCAGATAGAAGTGATGTTATGTTTGATGAACTGATGGATAAGTCCACGGGACAACACGGATTTTGTGATGGAAGAGTATTCTTGTGTGGCTACCAGTAAAAAACACAAAGATTCAATTCATCAAGAAGATCCATTAAAAGCGACCGGTAAGAGCATGGTGAGCGTTAAAGTCACCCATTATAACAAGTGGAGTTGGGAGAGCAATAATAATGGAGCGAAGTTCTTGGAGGATTGAAAAATTGGGGTATGGAATGTAAATAGAGACAAAATATGATATATTATTAACTCTCATATTATTCACTCTGCAACAGCATTAGTCTGACTATGAGAAGAGAGCGGAATTTGTGTGAATAATACAGAGCGACTGACTAATAAAGCAGTACCGGCATAGCCATCGTTTCTGTCATCCCGGAGACTCGAATATCCAGGGACGCTGAAATGCGAGCCCGGCACTAATCATATCTCCGAAATAGCAAGGATAGCTAGAGCAAATTTGTTAAAAAAGTAGAAAAGTTCGGATGTTTTACGCCTAATACTTTTAGTGTCCCACTGCAAAATGTTCAGGGCCATTTTAGTAAGCAGGTGAAGGAGTGGCATAATTTTAGGTGCAACGTTGGGCGGTAGTGGGACATCACTGAATTTTGGAGGCCCGATCCGATCCGAACCCTTCGGAGACTCTGGAAGAGCACGGGGACGCGCACTTTTAAGTGTGCGATGCCGTACCCCTCTAGAAATCCTCCAAAGGTGATTCGTTTCAACACGGCTTGAGGTACCCTTTACGTACCTCGCCGCCCCTAAAACAAGCCCGGTGAAGCTGGAAATGCCCCTCGGCAACCAGCAGTCTCTCTCCAAAAAAAAAAAAAATGAATTTTGATAAAAATGTTAATGACAAGAAGCCACATAAGGTCAAGGCAATCCTCATTTGGGGAAGCCTCAGATGACTGCGAAGAGTTAATAAAAGCATATCTATTAAGAAGCGAAGATGGAAGAGAGCCAGAAATAGCCTGGTGAGTCTCTCTATAGCCTTTACCTGGAACCGGTCGAGGACGTGGTGGAAGGGAAACAGTTTTTCTATATGAGCGTGATGATGTGGGTACAGAAGGGTAGGACCAACCCCAAGGTAATGAGGATTGGTGAGTCATAACGGATTTGGATGAGTCTGCATATGATCTTATTGAGCTTGGGAATAATGCAGAGGCTTCCTGAAAGGATATGTAATCCTAGGACATTTTGATTTTAATAGATTTTTGTCTTAATTGCTCTGGGCAGGATTTGTTTATGGCAAAATGATTGCCCGAGCAATAAAGACATGTGGATTTATCTTCACCGACATCACAACTCTCAACCAAATGAGGCTGAGCACATCGGTAGCACCTGGGATTGGAACGGCTTTGTAATTTTATGTGACCAAAGCGGCAACAATTGTTATATTGGATAGTGGGTAATAGACAAGATTCAACCGGTATGGATGTATAGTAAGAAAAAAAAATTTTCTGGGAGGGACTGCACTTTAGAAGATCACTATTTGTGAAGGAATCCATATTGAGTTGCCTTCGACAATAACTTTCCTATTTAGACGTCTTGCCTTCAGAACCATGCCGCAATGCTCTGGAATAATTAAGGATTCCACCAGTTCATCCATTGAGAGTTCTGTGGGAATACCTCTTATTAGAATACCATATGGGTGATTGTATAGTTCGGGATTAATGGGGTATACTTATAAAGACCTAACAGAGGATTAATTATAAAATCATTAGCGTCCTTGAATGATTTGAACTCCACTGATAGACGGTTACGTCCAATTTTTTTAACACCATCATTAGCAACATTTTTAATCTTTTTTTTTTTTTTATTGTGACACGCCATAATGGCTTCACCCTGCCTGATGAAAAGCAGCCAGTGAAGCCCAAGAAGTGAAAGCGTTCATCACAGCGCTACCACGCTATGCCGAACGCTCACACTATGGCAGCCTGCATATTTATGCATCCCGGGTTATTTAAGCGGGGCGTGAAAAAGCATTTGCTTTTTCACGCCCCGCTTAAATAACCCGAGAGAGAAAGAGGAGGGAAACACGTGTGCGGGAAGCGCATTCCACATACGGGCAGTTCGGCAAAGGAACGATTGTCCAAACTTTTTGGTACGTGTCTTGATGGTCAGCACGGTATGAGGGTGGCTTCTCAGACCTGCACGCGTCGATCTGGAAAGGAATGGAGAGGGAGGAATGAGGTTAAAGAGCTCCTCAGAGCATTCACCGTGGTAAAGGCGGTAGAAAGCACTAAGGGAAGCAATGTCCCTACGTAGCTGTAACGGCTCCAGACTGGTTGTAACGTCATCGTTACCGATAATACGGACAGCACGTCTCTGCAACCTGTCAAGAGCTTCGAGCAAGTACTTGGCGGATCCGTCCCAAAGATGAGAGCAATACTCCACGCAGGAGCGCACCTGAGTCTTATACAAAAGACAACGTTGCTCAGGCGTGAAGAACCGCTTCACTTTGTTCAGGATTCCGAGTTTACGTGAGGCTGTGGTTATGATGCTCTCAATATAGCTCTTCGGGTTGAGGTCGCTGTGTATGTCCATACCTAAGAGACTGAGACCAGTCTGGATGGGTAATAGGTTGCTCTGGAAGGAGGGCTGGGGGAGAAATGCGGACTTTTTGGCAGTGACAGCGCAGACTTGCGTCTTTTTGGCATTGAACTGGACGAGGTCATCAGAGCCCCATTTATAAATGCGGTCTAATTCCTCGTCCAGCTCAATGACAATTTTACGTCTTGACTCCACTATATCGGCTTGCTTTGCCGCAGGGTGACCCAAATAACATAGCATGCATAGCAATGAATGTTACCCAAGGATAACATGTCATTGATATGCAGAAGGACCAGCGTGGGCGATAATATAGAACCCTGCGGCACTCCGGCGTTCGCCTGCAGAAACTGTGAGGCACTGCTTTCGCAGAGTACGCAAATGCTGCGCTCATGCAGGAACCCGGCGACCCAATCGCATCGGCGAGGTGGCAAGCCGTATGCCGAAAGCTTGCAGAGAAGCGAACGATGCCAAACTCGATCGAAAGCCTTGGAGATGTCCAGGCTAACAGCCAGTGCTTCTCCGTGCTTGTCCATTGCTTCACCCCACAGGTGTGTTATGAACGCTAGGAGATCGCCTGTTGATCGTTTCGGTCTGAACCCGTATTGTCGATCATGAATCAGGGAATGATCTTCTAGGTAGCGAATGAGTTACCTGTTTATGATTCGCTCAAAAACTTTACAAAGGACAGAGGTGACAGCAATAGGTCGATAGTTGGCTGGGTCGGACCTATCCTCTTTTTTGGGGACCGGCTGGATGTTCGCTTTTCTCCAAGCTTCCAGCACAATCCCAGTAGAGTACGAGAGGTGGTATAGGCGTGTCAATACTGGAGACAACTCGGGAGCACATTTTTTTAGAACGACTGCCGGCATACCGTCAGGACCGCTAGCCTTCCGCACATCAAGTGACTGCAGCACAGCACGGACGTCACGTTGTCTGATTTGGACGTCAGGCATTGAGGAGCCACAGTGAGGGATGGCAGGTGGTTCCGCGCCGCAGTCATCGACGCGCGAATTCGCCGCAAAGAGCTTCGCAAAGAGGTTAGCCTTGTCTAGCGGCTGATGGGCCAACGAGCCATCAGGGTACCGCAGTGGGGGCAGAGAAGGCGCGCAAAAGTTGGCTTGCACCGCTTTGGCTAGTCGCCAATAACTTCGGCTACCCGTTGGGTGCGACAACAGCTCTTGGCCAACGCGAGCAACGTGCTGGGCATTCGCTCTCGAGAGAGCACTCTTGCAGACTTTGGTGGCCTTGTTGAAGACTACCTTGAGTGAAGGGGTGTTACGATCGTTGAGCGTGCGAGCCTTGGTCCAAGCGCGATACGCCGCCTGTTTAAGTTCAACAGCTTTGGCGCATTCGCGATTGAACCAAGGGCGCGCCTTACTTCCGCTGACGACATCAGTGTAAGGAATGTAATATTCCATCCCCAACATGATCTTGTCAGCAACAGCAGAGGCACTCTCCGACGGGTCCCTTCCCACAAAGCAGCGCTGGCCCCACGGGATGGACGCAAAATAGTCGCGCATACCATCCCAATCTGCCGACGAGTAGTGCCACAAACGCCGTTTAGACTCCACTGAGGGAGAGCTTTTACGGCGCAGTACGGTGGCACCAACTAGGCAATGGTCAGAAGTGCCCAACGGAGCACTTATCGACACTCTGTACCCGGCTGGTCGACTCGTCAGCAGTAAGTCTAGCAAGGAGGGCGCTTGACCTGATATATCTGGAATCCTGGTGGGCTGGAGAACCAGTTGAATCAGATCATGCGTGAGTGCGAATGCGTGGGCAGTTCGGCCTGCGTGGTCTGTTTTATAAGAGCCCAACCAGGTCTCATGGTGGGCATTAAAATCTCCCAAAAGCACCACATCGGCAGACGGAAACCGCTCCTGTACGTCGTCAACTGCTTGGCTCAGGTAGTCGAATAGCCGAGTTGTCTCGTGGTCTCCGGAGTGGGAACGGTACAGGCAAGCGTAGACATGGCTCTCGGAACCAAGATCTACGTGTACCCATAGGATAGAGAAGGAGGGGTCTTCCAAGCAGCGCAAACGTCGACAACAAACGTCCGTCCTGACGAAAAGGCATACTCCGGCTTTCGCGAGGAAGCATTCCTCAAACACGTAGCCGGGGTAGTGCAGATATGCAATGTCGGCAGGACGGCGGATCTGTGTCTCCGTCAGAAAGAGCAATGCAGGCCGGGCCGTCTCTAGGTGTTGGTGGACGGCGTTGAGGTTTGAATGGAGTCCACGGATGTTAGTGAACTCCACCTCAAAAAGCGACTTGGTGGTGGGGAAGTGGGATGCCGCTGTCTGACCTGCATTGTTATTAGACACTGACATGGTGGTTGGATGGGGGCGTGAGTAAAAGGAGATGCTGTGGCGGCAAGGAGGAAAACAAACGTCCCACCAATCCGGTCACCAACCGGCACGACGAGCCACTTCGGGATTATGCGCGGCCTGGTGGAGCAGCCTCCTAAGGTGGTTAGCCATAGTTGGGCTCCTGTACTATGCCGCGGGCGGCCAGCCGCACCACCGTTTCTACGGGTCTCCCTGGCCGGCGAATCCACCCGCGTCAACCGAACAATGCGTCCACAAAGACTCCCACCGGTCATTGACCCTGCCGCCACCGCACCTCCCCAAGCTCCGGTATTACGGCTCTGTACCCGGAACGCGTCCTGTGTTGAGCACCGAACACTTGGCGGGTTTTGCAAGTCCGCATGGTGGTAGCGCCGGACGAGCAAAGCTCTCCCACCAGCAAAATCCCTTTAGTCGCCTCTTACGACACCCGCTATGATACAGGGGAGGGGGTGGTGCAATTCTAACCCGGCACCACACATCTTATTTTTCGAAAGCAACTGGCCAAAAGTTATAGGACGAATGATTGTTCAACTAGAAAGGGAAGTTTCTGTTCTAGAAACATGCACAATAAAGGGGCCCTTGTCGAGTAGGCTTTTTGAGTATCTGAGATTGACGGGTGGATAAGTGATTTATTGGGGATAGATGCAAATGTTTGTGTCAAATTCGGAAGGATCTTTTTTTGCTGTACTGACGCCGGAGCTTCAATGCGTCTTTTCGTACCCAGTTGGAAGAAAACCGGAGAAAATATGACTATCTTTCTGAAATATTAGGAGGATTAGGAGGATCAGGGGGATCAGGCGGAACCCGATCCATGGTTTAGGAAGTAAACAATAACATAATACCTGTCAGGTTTCCTCAATAGACTTTGAACTTAATATGTATGGCATATGGTTGAACATTAATTGAAGGAAATTAACAGCTTTGAATAGGTTGATGTGCAGGCGTGTATACGTATGTATGTCGAATGTAAAGTATAACAGTACCTCCTCCCAGACGCTGTAGTGGCTCAAGAAGCAACCCACCTCGCCGGCCTTCATGGGCCTGGAAATCGACGTCGAACACGTTTAAACAAAATTATTACAAAATGTTTTTGTTTTGTTTGTATAATTTTTAACGCAAATTTTGTTGCGAACAAATTACAAAAATACAAATGTTGAAAAAATTTCCACGAGCAGGATTTGAACTTGCACCCTTCTGACATACCTTAATAATATTTTTTTACAAACAAAACAAAAACATTTTATAAATAGCTTGCCTACTTCTTAACTGATCTTTAGTATTTGTAAAAATATTATGATCGGATGTTAATGACGGTAGTTGTTGACATTGAATGGGCGCCTTTGGCTATCAAAGACGTAAAATAGTAAATAGTGTTGAATAATTTCGGCGGGCTGGTTAGAACCACGATAGCTCAATTGGGAGATCACCTGACACTGTATGTCAAGAAGGGCGCAGGTTCAAATCCTGCTCGTGGAAATTTTTTCAACATTTGTGTACAGTTACAAAAACATGTCTGCCATATTTATTAATTATTTATTTAGTTATTTATTACTTATTTATTTATAACAAAAAATCTTACAACTATCATTATCAGTTTGTGACGAATGTGAGTGTTTATTAGTGAAGACATTAAAATTATTATTACAATAACTGAGTAAGTATCTAATTTATTTCTACAAATAAATAACGAGATCATCGTGAATTCACATAGAGAACAAGCAAATAGGTTTATAATATAAGATTAGGTAGTAGCACTTCTTATTTATTAGACAAACAGGCAATTGGGTATTTGTACAAATACAAATTTAAAAAAAATATATAAAATATTAGACAACATCACATACACTGTTCTGTTCCCAAGGTAAGTAGCTAAAGCACTCGTTTTATGGAAATCAGTAACAACGACGACGGTCCACAACCACCCAGACCAGACACAATGTCGAAAAGTTCATTTTCAACATTGACCCGACCGGGAATCGAACTCGGGACCTCAGAGTTAGCACCGCCCAAAAACCAGCATGCAAGCCACTTGGCTACAGAGGTCGTCAATTTCAAAATTAACAATAGTATTAATTTTAATTTTAAACTTAAAATTGAAATTGTCAAAATAGTGACTTTTAGTTGACATACTTATAGACGCTACAAATGAAAATTAATGAAAAAAGAGTCACACAGTTAATTAAAACATAGATAAAGTTTAATGCGATCTTCACAAAAAAGTAAAGACACTAAAATATAGTAGTCACCCTCACCTTTTGTGATAGGGGTCCTCATAGCCAGGCATCAGTTTGATAGAATGTCTATTGAGGTCATTCATGTCCAGATTCCTGAAATAATTCAGAAGAGTGTGGTTCCAATAATGTTTTTGTTAACTTTGCTATTAAAGATAGTAGCAAAAGGTCATAAATAAAAAAATATATATTTCGCATTGCATTTATTTTTATCTCTAGGTTTTGTATTTTATAATTTATATGGTCTTGCAGCTTAACATATAATTTTAACACAGACAGAACATTCATTTCATATTGCAAAAAAAAACTTTTTAAGTTAGATTAATTATTCAGATTGTACCAAGTTTTAGGCTTTATGAAACTGGTGGCTCTTCCTAGGGTATGTGTGTAACATTTTATAACAGACTTAGACAGAAGTTAGTTCTAATACCTTTACATAAATTACAAAATATAATGTGGCTTTCGCATTACATAAACTACATAATATATACAGGGTCTAACAAAATCAATAATCGAACGTTTAAGGGCGGTATCTATACATCATTCTGAATACAATGACAAAAAATGGGCTCCAGTTTTATAGTGACTTTTCAAAGTTATGTTTTCTAACAAACTAAATCAATTAAAATAATGCACATCATGAAACATGCTGTATCTTTACTATCACGCACGCAAGCGTCAATAAAAAGATCGTGTACAGATACACGCACATAATTGAGAAACCATTCTATCTTTGTGTGCGTGTAGTACAGCTGTACGGGTTTGGAAAGGGTGTATTTTTTGGTGAATTATGATAATATTTTGTTAATTATCTCGGTAACGAACCTGTAGTTTTGGACCAAATTTGGTGAGCATGCTCAGTGTGATGTAGAGATGCTCCCCATAAACGCTGCTTGATTTTGTTAGACCCTATATACAAACGCTTCTTCTCAGTACAAGGTCTCCTCCACTGTAAAGTTTATAAAGGCATGGCTGGCATTTAGACAGTCAACTAAATACTTCGCATATAGCCTAAGCATGTGCCAGATGGATGTAATCCAGCATCCCAACAGGGGTGACCTTGGTGAGAACTTGGTTTCCATCCGCGGATGTCTGAGATCCGCGGATGGATGAGATATTTACGACACGACATATTTTATATATTTTTGGAGCCATTTCTACAACACGATACGACTGTATCG
Organism: Eudonia lacustrata; assembly: GCA_947562085.1. Classification (NCBI taxonomy): domain Eukaryota; kingdom Metazoa; phylum Arthropoda; class Insecta; order Lepidoptera; family Crambidae; genus Eudonia; species Eudonia lacustrata. Next base: position 39,421,168 of record OX387339.1, on the reverse strand, counting down.
TGTTGTAGAAATGGCTCCAAATTTGTCGAAATTTCAAAAAGTGGGCCTTGCTTTAGCAGTTTTGTACGCAACTGACGAAAAACAAAAAAAAAGAAAGTGGTGAAGTGAAGTGAAGCGTTGGTTAAAAGAAGTCGTTAGCGTTTTGGTCCAAATCCTTGTACTTTTCGAGTAATATCTCCCAAGCAGTTTTCTTCTGAATAACGTCTCTATAAGTTTCGAACGTAATATCCCACAGGTATATGCATGGCAAATCTCTATAGAGATCGATTAATTCGCTTATAATTTTGCGTTCGCGGCTCTGCTCTTTGGACGACATTTTGCACTCGCTTACGTGCGCAGCGCACTCGCTACCTGTCACAGCGCAAACTGTCCTTGGTTAAATGTAATCCGCCGGCTAAACGGATGTAATCCACGCTCTCCAACTGCGGATGAGAACACGCGCCCGTCTTTCAAGGACGTTTGGATTACATCCGTCTGGCACATGCTTTATTTTAAGGCTTCCAACCACCAACGACGATTTGGTGAAGGTCGCGGGAAGGTCGCGGGTAGCTGCTGGCTTCGAGCAGAACAAAACCAGTCGTTGTAAAGATCTTGAGGAGGCCTTTGTCCAGCAATGGAAGTCTTTTGGTTGAGATGATGATGATGATAGTTCATCTCTATTAATGATATATAATCAATTGCCACATGTATGAGGGAGCATCACTTGCGAACGGCCTTTATTTTTTGTTGTATTCGAAATTGTCAGGACATGGTTGTATATAACAAGGTTTTCGTGCTGGTAAAACCATCACGTCATACGAGGGTTCACAGCAGCGGACAAAGTCGCGAGCACCCGCCCCACCCTCTCAACAAAGCCACTAGACTTTTACATGATACACTAAACATGCACACTCGCTTAGGCCCAACACACCGTGCTCGTAAAGTACGATGAGCTGGTTTACACGCGCTCTATACCAGGTACAGGAATGTACCTGGGCGATTCGTTCCACCACCACGACTCGGTCAACCCAAGCCGAGGTCCTAGCCTTTAGAGGCGCCCTCAGGTTGTTCCGCTCCCGATCCGAGCCCTTCGGAGAATCTAGTAGGAAACGGGGACACGCACTGTGCGCGATGCCATTCCCTCTAAAAAACCTCTGACGGTGTTTTGTTTAACACGGCTTGAGGTACCCTTTAAGTTTCTTGCCACCCTCAAAAAAGTGACGCTGAAAATGTTATCTGAGGAAATCAGCAAAATTTCTCCAAAAAAAAGTCGCGAGCTAGTCTCTGGTTTTTAATAAAAAATAAATTGTGTATAATTTCACTGAAGCGCCACATGTCTCACCTGCCGTCGAACGCCTTAACGAGCTGCACATCCATGCCCAGCTCCTCGAAGCTGAGTTGCATCATCTGTAGCCTCTCGCGGCGGCGCTCCAGGTTGATGACGTACATCTCGCCGCAGCCGAACTTCCAGCGCCGCGGGTACTGCACCAACGGCGCCAGCTCCGCAGCCAGCGGCAGCGGCGAGTGCCGGCTGATCGCCTCCAGCTTTATGTTCAGCAGCTGTTCCTGGTCGTTCTTGGGGTCGTCGGTGTCCTCCAGCGGGACGGGTACGAATCCATACATGTGGTCGTTGCAAACGTACATCGGAATCTCTGTGGAATATAATTGGATAATTAATCTAGCCTGTTTCAATGCATTTATCGAGGGAGAGCTTATAACTTCATCAGGACGCTTATTCTACTTCAATCAGTAATAAATATTTCTTAGAATCTCGCTTTGCATCGGCATAGCTGCATCACAATTAATTTAAGAAGAGTAGCTTACCATTATTTTTTGCGTTAATTGCAAATGCTATGATGTCATCATCCGGCCCATTGTATTTGCTTATTTTCTTGGGATCATAGGTCAGCAAGTCCGAGTCCTTCCTCCTGAGTGAGATGAGGACCGCCGTGTGAACCATGGGCACTTGGAAGCAACCGGTCTGCTCCCGGTTCAGTATGGGCTTGTAGTCATCCGTTCGTTTGTAGTAATAATTTTCAGTCATACCACACCTGCAACATACTGATGTCTTCAGTCATCACAAGGAATATACAATTGAATTCATTCCTCTTTTAAGCTACGCATTTTGCACTTGATTTGTAATGCAAAGTAATTAAGTATAACCAGTCTTTCCATTATCAAATAATATACTATAATTTGTAAATCAAAGAAAATATAAGCATTGTTGTGTAACTTGCCTACTGTCTATGACGATTAGTATAGGTTAAGTTTATTTATCTCACTGTAATACTTTTGTACTTGTTAATTAACTTTTTAATTGCTTGTAAACAAGCCTGCTGTAAACTTCGTTTAATACCTACTGGTAATTATTTCACTCTGTACTTGTTAACCTTTTCACCGTCCCAACTATCCTGCACGCGATGTCCCGCTGTACGCCAATGTACCTATAACAGATTCTATAGTACAAAAGCAAGGATGGCGGTAACGTCATATCGTTAATAAAAAAATAGATGTGTAAATTTAAGTTTGTATTGAAATTTACAAATATTAATAAACACTGATACATTTTAATGGTAGTTTGTTTAATTTTATGAACATTTTAGTAAGAAAAATGAGTATCCATTATCAGAGACAAAAAGACATGCATATACTTGCTAGAGATATATTATAATAGGCACTTCACTATTAGTTTCATAAGGACGTCCGTTGACTTCATATCAAGTCTTTGGCGCTCATAGCACGATAAATTTGTAAAGGAAAAGAGTTGTCTGCTTTTTTTCATTACAGAGTTTTGTAGGTCTAAACTTAAAATAACCTATCGACGTTTCATGTAGGTGCCTAATGTGTTCACGTTCAGTTTTAATGTTGATAGGTATACAGCGTATTTTGGTTAAGTGGCTGGCTTACAGACTTTTAAGTACCGCTGAGTTACCGAGTGTACGTTCTCTGTGTACGTTCGAGTACGTTTTGTTTTACAATAAATATTTGAATAGTGTTTTAGTAGCCGCTTTCTTGTTTATACACGCACGAACGAGAATGGAGTAAGTACTTTCCATTTGTACGTCATAAATAAATATATTTACGTACTAAAATAAGAAGAAAGAAACAAATAGATGGACGCTTGGAATTGCAGACAGGTACAAACAAAGTATAGTCACAGTCTAGTAATTACATTCAGTCAGTCATCGGAGGCGTTTCTGAATCAGGTTCTACACCTTCTAAAATCTGCAACAACTCATCAGAATAACATTCACTCGTTTTGCACTGTTTAGGTGTTACCCGAACTGGGAAAGAAACACTCGTGCGCACGTTTGTTTTGTTTGTAATGCCCGGCACTATGACACGATGACCTTGACCCCTGTACGCTTACGACGTCACGGGTCAACTTGAAATGAAGTCGGTGGCGCTGTTAGCACTGACATGTTGCCATTACCACAGTTTAGCAAGCATACAGTTGCGCATCGAAGGTACTTTCGCAGAGCAAGGGAGGGGAACCCGAGGGAAAGCGGGCGCTGCGGCGAGTGTACCACAAACAAGCGCAGTTTGTGGTAGCTACCGTGAAGTGCAGCCACGTGCGCGTACTGCGTATTTTAAACGTTTTTTGAATTTACGTTTAGTGATTCCTATTGAATATAATGGTGCATACACGTTGTTCTGTATACGGTTGTAAGTCGACGTCAAAACACAACAAGAATTTAAAATTTCATAGATTTAGATGACTAAATAGTTTCTTTTTTCTTTTTCTTTTATTTATTTTGCCAACTTCTCATTGATTAATAATGAACGTTTTTACAACCATAACTATTAACTAATACAATTACAAATATCAAATTCTAATTCATCACAAACACTACAATTTTCACTTGTTTTTATTTCGTATATCTACAACAGCCTCAATATATTTTGTTAGGCTATTTCTGTGTTTTTATTCTCAATTATCAATTGAATCGAATTTTTGTTAACGAGACTATCTATCTTTTGCTCTAGTTTTTGTTTCGCCTTAGATGTAAGATGGTATCGTTAGCATCTGTATCACAGTTGCACAACGGGCTCTCCTTACTAAATAGTTACTTCGTAACTCTAACTCCAACCTAGCGGGTTTTTCTAGTGTAGGTAAGTATATGTATTCTTTACGGCGCAAGCTCTTGCGCAAAGTGTAATCATTATCTTTACAACTTATTGGAGTAGTTGGGACGTCGGACACAGAAGGAGTAGGTATTGGTCTAATATCCAACTGTTATATGATTTATTTAAACCAACAGTTAAAGAGGAGGTTCTATGTTCGCCTATTTTTTAGGGTTTATATTTAAGATTTAGCTTATTTTGACTTGTTTCTTTTTTTTTCATTTTTTAAGCAATCCGAATGCGAATTCTATATATCGTTTTGATAATAGAAAATTGAAATCTAAAAATAAACCTTTACGTTAATTTAGCAGTGCAACATTTGAAAATATGAATATAGTTTATTCTTGATAATAAATGATTATTTTATAAAAATATTAACGATTATTTGATTTCGAATTTTGTGACAACCATTGCATATCGGCGAACGATTGCGTAGATACCTACGCGGGCGGCGGCATCGCCCCACATCAAAGGCGATGCCCTACTGTATGAAATGGTAATACTGTGCCATTACGTAGAGATGGGTGTTGCTATATCGAAAGTCTTCAGTAAACTTAATTAATTTTAAAGTGAATTGATACGTACGTTAATTTTAAAATTTATTGTGCAATACGTTAAAAAAAAATCCCATCTCTCACCCCTCCCCTCTCCCAATTCCTACTCCCTCAAGATCCAACTCCTTTCCAAGGTTGGCAACGCATCTGCGATAACTTTGGTTTTGCGGGTGTCTATGGGCGGCGGTGATTACTTTCCATCAGGTGACCCGCCTGCTCGTTTGCCTCCTTTTAACATAAAAAAAAACATTAATGTTGAAAAATTTTCCACGATCAGGATTTGAACCCGCACCCTTCTAAATATATAATTTATAAATAGCTTGCTTACTTCTTAACTCATCATCTCAGCCAAAGTCGTCGACTGCTGGACAAAGGCCTCCCCCAAGGATATGAGGGGTATTTGCCGTAATCGCCACGCTTGGCAGGCGGGTTGGCGATCGCAGTAGGTTAAGGGTAACCTCAGAGAGATGCTGTTGCCCATCCTCTGGAATGGTCCCTTAGTCGGCTTTTATGACACCCACAGGAAGAGATGGGGTGGTGCAATTCTTTATCCCCGGCACCACACAGGGACTTCTTAACTGATCTTTAGTATTTGTAAAAATATTATAATCAAATGTTAATGACGGTAGTTGTTGACATTGAATGGGCGCCTTTGGCTTTCAAAGTAAAAAAGTAAATAGTGTTAAATAATTTCGGCGGGCTGGTTAGAACTACGATAGCTCAATTGGGAGAGCACCTGACCCGGTATGTCAGAAGGGTGTGGGTTCAAACCCTGCTCGTGGAAATTTTTTAACATTTGTGTTTTTGTAATTTGTTCGCAACAGAATTTGCGTTAAAAAAAAAATTATATAAACATTTATAAATAGCTTGCCTACTTCTTAACTGATCTTTAGTATTTGTAAAAATATTATGATCAGATGTTAATGACGGTAGTTGTTGACATTGAATGGCCACCTTTGACTTTCAAAGTAAAAGTAAATAGTGTTGAATAATTTCGGCCGGCTGGTTAGAACTACGATAGCTCAATTGGGAGAGCACCTGACCCGGTATGTCAGAAGGGTGCGGGTTCAAATCCTGCTCGTGGATTTTTTTTTTAAACAGTTGTGTTTTTGTAATTTGCTCGCAACAAAAATTTGCATTAAAAATTATATAAGGAGACTGAAAAAAAATGTCAAAAACGACAAGGGTTGGTCAAGTCAAGCTTTTTAAAAATAAAAGTGGCCAAAAAAAAAAAGTGTTTTTTTTTTTTCAATTTTAATTTAATAAATAGGTACATAACGCATCTAGTACATTTAAATTAAGTTATTCGTTAGGTATCAAATTTATTTTAAAGCGAACTAAAAAAATAATAGAAAACTAATAAAAAATAACGATTATTTACTGACTGAGAGACTGGGGCGGCCGTCGACCCGCCGCGTCATAGCGCCAGCCAGCTGAGAGAGATAAATGCCTACGCCTACGTTACATACAGTCTGGCTGGAATGAGTGAGACCCCATTTATTTTCCCTTTACAACTGAATTGAAACTAACGACTATCGATAACATCTACTTACCTATGTTATGATATGTGTGTTATGAGCGCAATTCCAATTCTTATCTACGTATTACAAAATAAGTCTAACACACATGAATAGAAGTTACAACTATCTTTCCTTTACAAATTAAATATCAAATGTAGGTAACATCTAAAGTACGACCAACGACCGAACTGCCATGTAGGTATTGCAAAATAAGTCAATCACACAATTCACACATCAAAAGAAGTTACTACCTACTATCTTTCCTTACAAATGAATGATGAAATGTAGATAGGTACCTAAAGTACGACTAACGACCGAACTTCTATGTAGGTAAGTAAGTAGTAAGTAAACAGCGTACAATTGTCCCACTGCTGGGCAAAGGCCTCCGTCATTGATATCAAGTCATCGCTACATTTGATGGGTTATGGCTTTATCACCACGCTTGCCAAGTGCGGGTTGGTGATCACAAACCCGGGCTATGCATCGAAAAATCCGAATTACATTTTGCCCGACCTGGGAATTGAACCCGGGACCTTCGGGTATAGGGCCGAGCGCTCTGCCACTCGGCCACCGAGGCTATGTAGGTATTGCAAAATAAGTCAATCACATAAATTACACATTAAAAGAAGTTTCATTCTCATTACAAATCAAAGATCAAATGTAGGTATCTAAAGGGCAACGGCCGGTCGATGACAAAGTACCTATGCGTTATTATTATTCTAAGTACCTATGTTATGTTGTTGTTAAAAGCATTATTTTATTATTCAGTCTTACCTAATAAGCCTAAAGTAATAAGTAATAACATAACACTAAATTAAATAAACAAATGAATGTCTCGCATTAAAGGCAAAGTTAAACATCTGAATAGGTGAATAGGTGTAGGTAGGTACTTACATGGTGATAAAGAGCATTCCAGTTTATGTCATCCGCGTACAGCAAAGGCTATGATAAGCTTTCCATCACACTTAACAGGTTTTGGACTGTCAAACTAATGTAATAATAACAAAATAAAAGTCAACCTTTGGTATAATTACGTAACTAAATTAAAATTAATTAAGGGAGCTAGAATAACTTATTTATTATTATCGACGCATCGTTTTTATTATTACCGACACTAATTCAGCTTTTTACAAGTTCATCACCTATTTTACCTACAAGTCTTATAATACATTTTACACCCACTGCATTGCTTGGTACCTAATCATAATTTGTCACTGCACTGGTTATTACCTTACTCAGCTTAGAACACTAATCTATTACTACATTAATTAACTAATACGTAAATAGCATCTCTAAGAACTGTTGGTTCGTAATCCAAGGCATTTTTACGCACGCGCAACGCGATAGCTCAAGATGCACAAGTAGACTGCGACAAAAATCCTTGCGTGCAGCCGTGTGAAGGTCGTGTGATTAGGGTTGGAACGCACGAGAAGTAAATTAAAACCATTAGACCATACAAGATATTGACATGTCAAAACTTTTGTCTTTTGTTGATTACAAACTCTTTCACAATTGCAAACATACGAATAGGCTTAACTTAACTTAAATAATTAAGCTATCGTCAAAACTTGCATAATAAGCGAATTTACAATAAGAAAATTTGACGACCTCCGTGGTCAAGTGGTTAGCACTCCGGTTCTGGCGTCGCCACCTTTAAGGTCCTGGGTTCAATTCCCGGTCATGACAATTTTAGAAATAACTGTTTTTAAATTTATTTTGGGTCTGGCCCTTTTACAAGTATGTTTATCCGTTATCTAGTTTAACCATTAAAACAAGTTTCTAAAGGAGCTTAACTTGTGCTAGCTATAACTTGTAACCAAAAACTTTTAATGTCAAGCACTTGTATTGACTATAGTTTTATGGCATTTGTTGGTTTTTTATCGTCATAAAAATATCAAAAATGTTTACTCGTTAAAGTTTAAAAGGAAGAAAGTAACGACTGTGAGACTAGTTGTTTTGGTAAGCATCACGTGATTTCAAAATTATTTATAAATCATTAAAAAATTTGGTCATTTATTTGGATATTACATTACATAGGTACTCAAGCAATTAATACATTTTCGCTTCACCGTTCCTTTGAAATAAAACACATTTATGAATTAGAAACAACGTTATTACGGTCGTTTACCACAAATTCTTATCTTATTAACTTTAAGATATTGAAACTTCAAATAAAGTTGAATAGGTACCTCATGTAGAAATTGAACCCACATCGTTTTCAATGCGGGCGGCTGCGTTGACCACTCTGTCTAAGGCTAAATTCGATGAAGAATTGAAATATTTATGAAATAATCGTAATAATTCATATCGAAAAAGCGCTGCTCATAGTTAGGGGCAGCCCTGAAGCGGCTAAAGTGATTGGTCGTCGCAAACCCTAATCACACGACCTTCACACGGCTGCACGCAAGGATTTTTGTCGCAGTCTACTTGTGCATCTTGAGCTATCGCGTTGCGCGTGCGTAAAAATGCCTTGGATTACGAACCAACAGTTCTTAGAGATGCTATTTACGTATTAGTTAATTAATGTAGTAATAGATTAGTGTTCTAAGCTGAGTAAGGTAATAACCAGTGCAGTGACAAATTATGATTAGGTACCAAGCAATGCAGTGGGTGTAAAATGTATTATAAGACTTGTAGGTAAAATAGGTGATGAACTTGTAAAAAGCTGAATTAGTGTCGGTAATAATAAAAACGATGCGTCGATAATAATAAATAAGTTATTCTAGCTCCCTTAATTAATTTTAATTTAGTTACGTAATTATACCAAAGGTTGACTTTTATTTTGTTATTATTACATTAGTTTGACAGTCCAAAACCTGTTAAGTGTGATGGAAAGCTTATCATAGCCTTTGCTGTACGCGGATGACATAAACTGGAATGCTCTTTATCACCATGTAAGTACCTACCTACACCTATTCACCTATTCAGATGTTTAACTTTGCCTTTAATGCGAGACATTCATTTGTTTATTTAATTTAGTGTTATGTTATTACTTATTACTTTAGGCTTATTAGGTAAGACTGAATAATAAAATAATGCTTTTAACAACAACATAACATAGGTACTTAGAATAATAATAACGCATAGGTACTTTGTCATCGACCGGCCGTTGCCCTTTAGATACCTACATTTGATCTTTGATTTGTAATGAGAATGAAACTTCTTTTAATGTGTAATTTATGTGATTGACTTATTTTGCAATACCTACATAGCCTCGGTGGCCGAGTGGCAGAGCGCTCGGCCCTATACCCGAAGGTCCCGGGTTCAATTCCCAGGTCGGGCAAAATGTAATTCGGATTTTTCGATGCATAGCCCGGGTTTGTGATCACCAACCCGCACTTGGCAAGCGTGGTGATAAAGCCATAACCCATCAAATGTAGCGATGACTTGATATCAATGACGGAGGCCTTTGCCCAGCAGTGGGACAATTGTACGCTGTTTACTTACTACTTACTTACCTACATAGAAGTTCGGTCGTTAGTCGTACTTTAGGTACCTATCTACATTTCATCATTCATTTGTAAGGAAAGATAGTAGGTAGTAACTTCTTTTGATGTGTGAATTGTGTGATTGACTTATTTTGCAATACCTACATGGCAGTTCGGTCGTTGGTCGTACTTTAGATGTTACCTACATTTGATATTTAATTTGTAAAGGAAAGATAGTTGTAACTTCTATTCATGTGTGTTAGACTTATTTTGTAATACGTAGATAAGAATTGGAATTGCGCTCATAACACACATATCATAACATAGGTAAGTAGATGTTATCGATAGTCGTTAGTTTCAATTCAGTTGTAAAGGGAAAATAAATGGGGTCTCACTCATTCCAGCCAGACTGTATGTAACGTAGGCGTAGGCATTTATCTCTCTCAGCTGGCTGGCGCTATGACGCGGCGGGTCGACGGCCGCCCCAGTCTCTCAGTCAGTAAATAATCGTTATTTTTTATTAGTTTTCTATTATTTTTTTAGTTCGCTTTAAAATAAATTTGATACCTAACGAATAACTTAATTTAAATGTACTAGATGCGTTATGTACCTATTTATTAAATTAAAATTGAAAAAAAAAAACACTTTTTTTTTTTGGCCACTTTTATTTTTAAAAAGCTTGACTTGACCAACCCTTGTCGTTTTTGACATTTTTTTTCAGTCTCCTTATATAAACACGTGTAATACGTTATTTACTGACCGGAATTTAATTTAAATCATAGAATTTATGAACATTTCGATGGAATAAAACAAAGTAAATTTAGAGGATTATAATATATGCATTTTTGCGTCACATCACTGGCCTACTTGATATGAAGTCGTTGGCGTGCGGGACATAAATATATTTGAGACGTTTTTGTTTTTACCCATTTTAAAACACACAAAAGCCTGTTTTGCCTGGGAAAAAAAAAATAGGGCTTCAGTTGTGTCCATCTTACAAAATTACAAAAGAAAAAAATGTTTTTTATGTATCGTAAATGTATTTTAATAAAGTAGGTATAATGAAGAACTTCATAAAAGTGCTGGCGTGGACGGCACGAAAATCTCGAACTTCTATAGAAGTTGTTGGCGGTGAAAAGGTTAAAGCTTGTTTCACTTTGTACTTGTCAAGATATGTTTTGATCCGTACTTGATAACTTTAGTTTTAGTTGCTTGTTAACTAGCTCTCTATTAATTTCGTTCATACTTGTTTAATTCATTCATTCTGTACAAGTTAATATATTAGTTGGTTCATTCTGTGCCTGTTATTAACATTTTTAAAGCTTGTAAACTTATATTTTGTGAATTTAGATTTATAGTCTTGTTGAATTTGTTTCACTCTGAACTTAGTTATTTGGATTCTGGTTGCATAGTAATACATGTAGTGGCAGCTTATAAGTAAGACAACACTATAGTTTGTAATTTTGAAGTGTATCTATGCATTGATTTGGTGTATGTTCTTGCTAGCTGTCCTTAAATAAATAAATAAATAAATAAATGTATTGTATCCAACTGGCTATCCATGCTGTTTTGAATATTCTACTGATTTATTATTGTTGTACAAGCATTTTTTTTTTTTTTTTATATTTGAAGGAGGCAAGCGAGCAGGCGGGTCACCTGATGGAAAGCAATCACCGCCGCCCATGGACACCCGCAAAACCAGAGGAATCATGATTTTGAGTTGATTTCATTTGATCTTAAGCTGTTACAGAAGACATTATTTTCCATGTTTGTCAAATGCACAAAATTAATATCCTTAAAAACACAACAATACATACCTAACACTTGTTTGCATGCTTATTTTATTTGATAATTATCTTTCCCAAATCTGTAAAAATTATAATACTTATTGTGTTTATTGCTAAATGTGTAATTGTTTTTAAGTAGAGTAGCAGCACAGAAGAAATAATAGTTCTTTTAGCAGTACATACAAGCTTTGGTAAGTTTTAATATCATATTATTTGAATTCTATATTGTAAATTAATTATTTTTATAAGTAAAGTCATGAGAGCATAGGTATACTCTTTTGACAAATTTGACTCTTATTCTAATAAATATTAAGAGTTAGATTGTTTATATTTTATTATCATGTCACAAGAGAAAACTGGAGCATGGAAACTGGTACCACTTGCTATACAGACGGCTCCAGAAAAGAGTTGACAAAGCTCTCTGCAGACGGGACGAAGATAAACAAGTCGATACTGTTAGGAAGATTCGCCAGTGTCTTCCAGGCGGAAATATACGCAATAATGGCATGCGCTGAGATGGCCGAAAACCTTACTATTACAGGAAAGATGGCTATCTACAGCGACAGCCAGGCGGCGCTGAAGGCACTAGGTAGAGAAGAAACGACATCAGCAATTGTCAAAGAATGCAAGGAGTTATTAAAAAGACTGGCCGAGAGAACGGACCTGACGATAGCGTGGGTTCCCGGACATGAGGGAAACACGGGAAATGAATGAAAGGCCGACGATCTAGCCAAAAAGGGAGAAGAGAAAAACCTGGTGGGACCGGAACCCCGGCTGCCAATAGCGCACAACATCACCAAGGGAGTAATCAGCCACAGCATAACATCAGAAACCAACCGAAGATGGAGGTTCTCGAATGGTATGAGACAGTTGAAGATCTTCATCAAAGGAATGGATAAAAAAAAGACCAGCAAACTAATGGGACTCTCCAAATAGAACATGAGGCTAGTCATAGAAATCATAACAAGACATTGTCGGCTGAACAGACATCTGACAGCGATAGGAGTGAAAACCCATATGCCCGGAGTGCATGGAAAGCGAGGAGACCAGCCTCCACCTACTAGCTGAATGCCCCATGTACTCACTGATTAGATGGGAGGTCTGGGGGTCGGACACATTACACATAGAGGACCTAAAGGATCTGAAGGTGGAGCAGATAGCAAGATTTACCAAAGAGACCAAAAGATTCGACGGGGCGCCGTGAAAGCTGGACGAACCTTAACTCCCTCATAAAGGGAGAACGGGGAAAAGGATGAAGTGGCTCGCAACAATGCGGGTGCATCGTCCGTCCGGCTGGCGACATCCCCATGAGAAATAATAATAATCATGTCACAAACATTAGCTTTGACATTGTGTGCACATTGTGTGTACATGTGTTTACATTGTTTAAAAAACTATGAAATGATCTAAGTCGAGTAGCATTTTCACTTACCTCATAGGTTACATTAGTGCAACTATAAAAGTGATAGATGTTTGATTGCATAAGCTTTAGAATCGGCAACAAAAACAGAGCAAGCATTCCATGATCATTCAGCATGCGTAAGATGGAGATGGAACTTCTAACCAGAAGTTGGAGTAAAGTCCGTCTGATATAAGCATCGGCGCAACCACTGGCAACTCTTTCCTAACCAGCAGTTTCAAGGTCTCATTGATTGTGAGAAATACATCTGCATCTATCATCTGAAAAAATCACCTATCATCATCTTCAGCCACACCCCACCACCACCACACCACTTGGGCAAAATGGGCTTTAATCCACCATATTGTCCTTAAGTGGGGGGGTTGTGGGAGGGTGGAAAACATTAACATTAATAAGTTATTACCAATGAGGGACAAAGCATATTTTTTATTTGCATATTATAAGCTTTTTTAAATGAACTTTCAACAATAAACCATGTATTTGTCTTTTTCACACTCTATAACAACACAGCTTTGTTCTAATAATTATTTGAATTTTAAAGAAACATGGAACAAATTCTAAATAGCCCTTTATTTTTTAAATTGGTTAATGAATGATACGTCACGAAAATTAATAAGCGGAGTAATTTAGTTATTGAAAGTACTTACAAATATGTAATCAGCCCACAGTTGCCTCACAAAGCTGAGAGCCTCTTCTCTCAACCGAATGACATGCCTGAAGTGCTCAGTGCTCCAATGTGTGGACTGCTTCTCGTCCGCATGGAGCAGACCGCTGGCGTTGTTTGTGATTAAATTAATGCCACTGTATTCTGATGCATGTTGCACAACCCACTTTTCTAGCACCTCTATGCTATTGTCTTCATTAAAGTCACTGTTTATCCTGCATTGATAAAATAATTAAAGGCACCATTTCAATTTCATAATTTAGTTAAGTACTTGTATATAAAAACACACAAATAGAATTTTCACAAAGTATCGTTGGTTATTTAAAATAACTAGGTCGCTTAGATTAGATCGATTGCTGACGAAAAAAGACAAGGAAATAAGTTACAAAATGATATGTTTTAGTATACTTTTAATTTAGTTTAGAACATTAGTACTCACCAAAGGTACAGGCGATCTTTTGGATAATCTAAATTTTGTAAACATGAGAGGAAGTAGGGCAAAGTATGAGCTTTATTTCGCACGAGCACTGAAATGCCGACACTGGGCCACTTGTACGGGTCATCGGCTACTTCGCCGAGGCACAAGGAAAAGGCAAGTAGAACAAAACCTAAAAGTTGTAGCACCTTAAACCGAGTCATGACTGAAAGTCAACTAATAACTAAGTAGATAATAAGCTAGAGTAAGTTTGAGGAATGTACTTATCTAATGTTAATCTTCTGTTTACTTTTTTTTTTTTTTTTTCTTTTATTTGATGGCTTCGTGCGATTAGCACATTTAGCCAGTGTCAAAGTAATTTTTCGTACAAGTAATACATAAATAAACAATATTTCCATAAATGATGATGAATGATAATAGAAATGAGAAGTGAGAATGATATACCCCCCAACCCCTCGAGTATCTTAGTAAAGATGTGGGGCTTTACTAAGTCCTCACGCGAAATTCTTGAGAGAATTTGAAAAGTGCCGTTGCACTATTTTGTTTCATTTGCCAACACTCATGCACACTCACGAACACTTAACGGTTAATAATCCACCATTATTTCACATTAATGTTCGAATTAACACAAATTTTAGAAAATAAAACAAAATTGCAGACATTACTCTTCACTTTCCCGCCAAGAAGTCCTTCTGTTTACTTTAACAAACGAACGAAACACATTTTTTTTAAAAGTGACGTTGACGTGACGATTTTTTTTTTATTTGTATATGATCATCGATACTAGTCCTTCAGTCGAAAACTTTATTTATACGTTTAAACCCTATATATAGAATGATGATGAAAATGAGAAGTGAAAAATGATATACCTACCTACCCCCCAACCCCTCGAGTATCTCAGTAAAGATGTAGGACTTTACTAAGTTAAGACTTCTTAAGAGAATTTGAAAAGTGCCGTTGCACTGTTTTGTTTCATTTGCCAACACTCATGCACACTCACGAACACTTAACGGTTAATAATCCACCATCATCGGCTTATCACAATTTTTTTAAATAAATTAAAACCGCAGACATGACTCTTTACTTTCCCGCCAAGAAGTCTGAAACTCTCCAAATCCATGTCAAAAACTCACTAGAAGTTTTTAAAAAAACCACTAGAAGTCACTAAAATAATGTTTTATTAAAATGTAACAAAAAACAATAAAAAATATACCAATTAATGATCAAAACTCAATGAGTTGCAAAACTTCGTCTTCAGAATAATAAATAAAGCTTTATTATTCTGAGATGTGGAAGGCATTGGCGTTGAAGTTTGATGTTCCCACTCAAGTCTGTATTTATGACTATACGATTTTTTATTTAATAGTACATCTATTTTAAGACTTGAATACTATGCGAAATAAGCGATAATCAAAACTAAAACGAAAAACAAGAGGAAAAATCTCTAACAATCATTTTGCGTTTGTGTGCTGCCAACAGCTTCACTAAATATACCTTAACTTTTTTCTAGTTTTATTTGTTTTTAACAAATTTTAATATATTGTTAAAATCAAAACCTCTTAAGTATCAAAACGAACTGAGTGTCCATCGATGAGGTTCAAAATCTCACCAAAGGCACTAAAGAGGTTCGAACATTTTTGTATGGAACCTGGCATACCTACATGTCCGCCATTTTAAAAAAAACGTGTTTTGGCGGCCAGTGATGAAATGTATGTCAATCGACAGAGTATGTGATTACAAACAAAAAGTGTACCGTGATGAAATCTCTAAGTAATATTTGACTCCAAAAACAGAAAAATAAAACAAAAAAAAAAATTTTAAATAGTGAATCGTCTAACGTAAATGTGTTAACAAAATTCCTCTGTGCTACACGAAACTAGTTCCACCCGGTTCGGTGCACCGCGAGACTCCCCGCGCCGCACCTCTCATCCGCCATTTTGTTTAACGTTTGTCATTACATAATTTCATTCGGCTTCTAACCTCTGGTGTAAGTGCACGCAGCGCCGGCTTTAGGGGGGGGCGACCCGGGCGGCCGCCCGGGGCGCCGGGGTCCAGAGGGCGCCGCGTGCACTAGCGCGTGGCCCTAACTTCACCATTTAATTTGATATCTATCGATCTAACCAAAAGCATATATAATCTAAATTTATAAATAAACATTGTTCTGTATTGCAAGAAAAGTTAACGTTCAACTTTAAATCAGATATTGATGGAGATTCGTGCTGTTTTTCAAAAAAAGAGACAAGACCCTATTGAAAAACTACCGACCCATTTCGCTCCTAAGCCATGTCTCAAACTGTTTTCAAGAGTCATCACAAACCGTCTGGCGCGAAGACTCGACGAATTTCAACCCCCGGAGCAGGCCGGATTTCATGGAGGATATGGCACTATACCACATGACCACATCTTCACAGTGAGGCAGATTATACAGAAGACCAAGGAGTATAATCGGCGCCAGTGCTTAGCATTTGTGGACAAGCGTCCAAGTACAGAACCAGCAGACTAAGCATATCCCTATAAATTGTTCACAAATGCTTTGGAAGATAAATTTAAGACGCTGGACTGGAAAGGATTAACATCAACGGTGAATGCATCTCACACTTGCAATTTGCGGACGACATCGTCATCGTGGCCGAAAAGTTGCAGGATTTACATGCTGAACGGCCTGGCTGATTCTTCTCTATGCATCGGTCTCCAGATGAACTTGGACAAAACCAAGATTATGTTTAACGAACATGCCATTCTGGGACCGATGGCAGTATTCTCAAAGTTGTTAAGGAGTATGTCTACCTCGGGCAAACTCTACAGTTGGGTAGAAACAACTTCGAGAAAGTGGCGAACAGAAGGATACAGCTAGGCTGGGCAGCATATGGGAAATTACGTCGGGTCTTTACGTCGCCTATTCCACAGAGTCTAAAGACGAAAGTCTTCAATCAGTGCATCCTACCCGTCACATGACATTCCATTTCGGCTCCGTAGCCGAAACGTGGATACTCACGGTAGGCCTGGTCCAAAAATTTTAAGTCGCTCAGCGAGCTATGGAAAGGGCTATGCTTGGAGTTTCTCTGAGGGACCTGATCCGGAACGAGGTGATCCGACAGAGAACCAAAGTAATTGACATAGCCCACAGGATTAGCAATCTGAAGTGGCAGTGGGTCGGCCATATTAGCCGCAGAACCGATAACCGATGGGGTAAAGTGTTCTTGAGTGAAGACCGCGTATCGGCAAACGTAGTGTAGGACGCCCTCAGACTAGGTGGAACGACGATCTTCGCAAGGTGGCTGGCAAGAGCTGGATGAGAGTAGCCGCGGATCGTGCTCAGTGGCGTGCACTTGGAGAGGCCTATGGCCATCAGTGGACGTGTGTAGGCTGATGATGATGATGACCTGGATATCGCTACGTATTCTATTAACAATACCCGTAACTGTTGCAAGTGGAGAACACAGTTTTTCCAAACTAAAATTGATAAAAACGTACTTGCGGTCAACAATGTCTCAAACAAGACTAACTAGTTTGGCCTCGCTGTCCATTGAAAATCAAATTTCGGAAAACTTAGATTTTGCCAGTCTTGTCAAAGATTTTGCTGACCGAAAAGCTAGTAAAATAAGGTTTTAGGTAGGTAAGTATTTGTTTATTTTTTTGTTTTTCATTAAATGTTTTATGAATGAACAATACAACACAACATAATGACAATATAATTGTGTATGTTGTTTTTAGAGAATGAATCATTAAAATAATAATAAATACATGTTTCTTGTTTTCTATTATATTCGAATTTATTTTTTCAGAGCTAATTGCTGCACTGAAGCTAAATTAAAAATTTATAAAATACAGTGAAAAAATTAAACGCCCCACCCGACCCAGCCAGAAATCAAACCTGGGTCTTTCGCAATCCGGGCGGCTGCACTGACCATTATGCTACCGGGAAGCCGCCCGGGTGGGCGTTTAATTTTTTCACTGTATTTTATAAATATTTAAAAAATATGATATCAAATTCAAAATAAGATTTTTTTAATTTTAATATAAAAGGGCGCCAAATTAATGATTCGCCCGGGGCGCATAGATGGTTAAGGCCGGCCCTGAGTGCACGAATGGTTATTTTCCTCACGAGCAGTTTTTTTGTTACTGTTAAGTTTTTGTTACGTTGTGTTTATTGTTATTATTTACGTTATCATGTCCACCGGTCCACCGGGATCACGGTGTTTATTTTGTGAACTCAGTACAGCCACCCGTATGGGACGCCGTCCTAGGACGCAGCTAAGAAGCTATGAGCTGACTGATATGTATTTATATACAACCTGGATATAACACTACGACAATAAATGAAAATATTGGCTATACTAGTTCATAGAAATAATTTGAAACTATCAAAGAAATCTTAGCACTGAAATTTATTTTTTTGATTTTTCAAACAAACTAATTAGAACAAAAACGCAAGCAAAATAGAACACCATTTAGAAATGTTAGGTGACTGACCTTTGATAAGAGCGGCAACAGCGCAGTGTCAGGTGACGAGACGTTTTGGCGCCATTAATGCCGAATAAGATCACAACGTTGCACTTGCAATTTGCATTATTATAGGTAAAGTTTAAATAATTCATTTTGCTTTTAAACTTTGAAATTTTCAATGTGTCCCCCATGAACCCGAACACACAAATTGCACCTTCTCAAAATGTTATTTCTAACTTTAGGCAGTAGACCGTCATTAGCGGCCATGTTTTTAAATTTTTCAAAGGATCTTATTATTTGTTTTTTTAATTCATCTACAGTATTAACGTCCGTCTGTTGAGTACATATCATTCTTGACATAGCCCCACAAGAAAAAATCTAATAACGCGGCCGTTAGTAGGGCACAGGGTTTCCATATCTCTCTCGGTATGTCCGTATAGCTGATGCAGCGTTTCCATTGCATTCTCCATAAATTAAAATCATGTCGGTGTATTCCGAAGCAGTATAAGAATACCGAGACATCGTAATAAAAAAAGACTAGCTTTATGCGTCAATTTCGCACAATCCAGATCATTTAACTAGATACCTAACTCTACTTTACGTGTCCTATCACCACTAACGAAGCGTTAAATTTCGCACAATTCGCACTGCGTCTTTATCAGTCACTAGTCAACTACACTAACATAACAATTGTCAACAATTACAAACAAAAAGACGCCGCGCCGGGCGGTCGGGCGGCGGCGGTGGTGACGGCGCATCAAACGCGTAGACATATATTACGTCACAGGATCGCGGCGTTACTGAACTTGGCCTACTTAAATAAAATAAATATTTACTTGTCACCTGATCGCCGCCCGAGCCAATAGAAAAAAACTAACACAAACAAACCAATAGTGTCCCTTTCGTACATACAAAATTTTCGTTTGACACGAGTCATTTTTGAATGCATCTAGAAAGCATCACTTACGCATGCAATAATCTTCTTTCCGCGTAATTTGGGTTGCTTGCTTTTTGACTCTTAGAGCTTCAACATTAGGCATGATATGCTTTGGTTTGCATCGGGATTTAACATCTAAGAACAGATGAAGTTTTGCGACGTGTTTAAAACACCGATGAGAGGTCTTTAACCTGGCCGTACAAGTTTAATAAAAGATACATAATGTGTAAATGTTACTAATTAAAAGTTATGTCCTGTGGCTAAATTATTGAATGTTTTTAAATGTTTTTTTATATATAGATAGGGAGCGTCATTAGGTATACTATGGGTAATTTATTGTCGTGATGTCATCTCCAGGTTTGTATTTACAATATATATATATAATATATATATATATACAACTTGTTGATTTGCATTCACGCCATATTCATAGCAGCAGTCGTATTGCTTATACTTATTACAAATAAATTATAAAAAAAATATGAAAAAATAATAATCATATTTTCAAAATCTGTAAATACGAATCGCACGTCTGCGTAGCACTAAAAAATAAACGCTCGTTCGCGTACGCCCGCTCACCCGACCACGAGTAGGTAGCAACAAGCTCGAGCTTCGCGGCGCGCCCGCAGCTTTGTCGGCGCGGCGAGCGCCGGCGGCCGGTGGGCGGCGGGCGCACGCCGCACGCATCAAAGCCAGTGTGCCGCGCAACCCCGAACGAGTGACACATTTCTTAGCCCTAGCGAATTTGGAGCGAAACGTGTTCTTAGGTGTGTTGTTTTTGTGTGTAAAAAAAGTAAAATGACGGAAAATTATTCTAACGTAGAACTTGTGGAGATGGTGCGATTTTACGCAATTAGTGGGAACAGTCTACGTCGAGCCGTGGTCATGTTTGTGGAAATGTTTCCAAACAGACCAACTCCATCGCGCGAGGTAATGCTTGCTGCCACGCAACGACTGAGGGATCATGGCCAGTTCAACGTTCCTCGACATGCGCAGGGTCGCGGCAGTGTGGGCCTCTCAGTCGATTTGCAAGAGCAGATACTCGAATACTTCGAGAGGGAACCACGTGCCAGTACTCGTGATGCTGGCCGCCACTTCAATGTCCACCACACAACAGTCTGGCGGCTTCTTAAGTCAACAGCACCCGTTCCACTTCAGAAGAGTTCAAGAATTGAACGAGCAAGATCATGCCGCCCGGGTCACTTTTTGTCACTGGGTACTAGAACACCGAGAAGCCAGCATTCTATGGACGGACGAGTGTATGTTTACGCGCATCGGTGTTTACAACGTCCACAATGAACATTGGTGGGCTCACCGCGAACAGAATCCGCATAAAACCAAAAAAGATTCGTTCCAGCATAGGTTTAGCATCAATGTGTGGGCTGGCATTGTTGGTGGACATTTACTCGGGCCCTATTTCATCGAGGGTTATCTCAACAGCAACTCGTATTTGCAACTTTTGCAGCACGTAGTTGACGTAATGCTTGACGACGTGCCACTAGCTCTTCACCGGAATCTCTTTTACCACCAGGACGGGGCGCCTCCGCATTATGGACGCCAAGTGCGCGATTATTTGGACGAAGTGTTCGGAACCCAGTGGATTGGTCGAGGTGGGCCAGTGCCCTGGCCTCCGAGGTCGCCAGACTTGACTCCTTGTGACTTTTATTTGTGGGGAGACATAAAAAGAATGGTTTATAAAGAC
The DNA here is from genome assembly GCA_947562085.1 of Eudonia lacustrata. NCBI lineage: Eukaryota > Metazoa > Arthropoda > Insecta > Lepidoptera > Crambidae > Eudonia > Eudonia lacustrata. The sequence goes on along the minus strand of OX387339.1, from coordinate 39,400,170 downwards.
GAAATCACGAGTGTTGTTCAGTTAAAACAAAATATTTTAATGGCTTTTGAGAGTGTAAGGTCAAATGGTAGTGTGCTGCAAAAGTTACCTAGAAACTTAAGGCGCCGTGCTCATTTGTGCATAGAACGTGAAGGTGCCCACTTTGAGCAGTACCTGCGAGTATCTTAAACATGATCAGTAAGTACCTAATAATAGTTTATTGCAACAAAGTATACTTATGCGTAAGAGTAAGCCACTTTACCACAGAATACATAATAGTACCTACAAGTTTACGTAAGTTCATCGACTTAATGTCCGCCCGCTGCGCTCTTATGTACCTACTACGGTCTGCACCCCTATTCTCGTCAGTCGACGGTCGCTATTCTAATTTACACTGAGATCATTTTATTAATCAATCGGTTCCTTATTACTTTCTCCGTGTTAAAAGTATTTTTTAGTCATTAAGTGTACCAATTACGATCAGCTGTAAATTTATGGCGGGAATGCAAATCTACAACCTGTATATAATATATTTATATATATATATATGTGGGACGTAGGCAGGAATAACGAGACCGTTTTAAACGCAAACTCCTTTATTTCCTATTTTTAAAGCGCACCGTACATCAATTCCGTTTTCCTCCTAGCTCCGTAGTGCTTTTCCGTTTTCCGTATTCCTCCATCCGTCCATCCCTCTTTCACACATTCATGTCGTCCCGTCTCGCTCTTACACAAAGGCAAAGGTGACTGGAGTTGTTAGCCTACATATATATGTATATGTATAATATACATATATACATAAGTTATATACATAAGTATTATAAACATAAGTATGTATTATATACCTACTTTGTCATTCAAGGAAAACAAATAAGTTAGAATAAAATATTTGTTTTTGGAGTCAAATATCTCAGAAGCCGTATCACTTAGAGATTTAATCACGGAACACTTTTTGTTTGTAATCACTTATTCTGTCGATTGACATGCGTTTCATCACTGGCCGCCGAAACACGTATTTTTCAAAATGGCGGACATGTAGGTATGCCAATGAGGTTAGATGCTCTTTTTTCTAGTTACTAAATTGTAAAAAAATGTCACCAGACTCGTCAGAAATCGACTAGATCTAGCGACAAAGTCACTGAAACGGCAACACTAAGAACGGTTCACATTTCTTGAGGTTGATTCGAGATTAAAATGTACCTATTTTGCCAATGACTCACTCCCTGGGCCGTATTTCTCAAAACTTTTTACAAGTTTACTAGTGTACGTTTCTGGGCCCTATTTCTCTTAAATTTCGAAAGTATTAGCTTACTAGTTTATTAGTTAAAAAAATTACGAGTTCTAATATTTTCTGTTTCTCAAAAATAGTGATTAGGCTGGTACCTAATACTCATACTAATACTGGTAGACTAATAAAAAATATTAGTCTGGCTTGGCTGAATGCACTTACTACCCCTGCCTTCTTACCTAATAAAAAAAGCGGGAAAAATTCCCGCCTCTTTTGTATCCGTTTTCTTTATTTTTTTTGACATTTGCACATTTAAATTTAAATAAATAACAATTGCTATCCGTTTGTCGGGCTAAAACTCGAGAATGGCTGGACCGATTTAGCTAATTTTGATTTTGAAATATTTGTGGAAGTTCAGGGAAGGTTTAAGCGGTGAGAAACATAAATAATAAGTAACGGAAAATACTAAAAACGACAATTTAATTTTCTAATACAAAATTATTTGTTTATTTCGTTAATTAATTATCTTAATTAATGGCTTCGCGTTTAGCATTTAGCCAATTTCAAGTATTTTTTAGTAAGTATAACGGTACAATTGTACGGTAGATAGAAATAAAAATGGAGTCTCACAACACGTGTTATTACGGAAAGAACTCGGGTGAAACTCTCGTTTATTTAAGTAAGACTGACTTTAAAAAGTTATACTATAGGTACTAAATAATGTGTAACCAAACTATTGACGGCAAGAATGGAGATAGAAAGCACTCTTTTGGTAACACCTTATTTCTATATGATTATTTATCATAAAAATTTGTAAATATTACATGTCAATAAAAAAAACTATTAAAAATGAGGCCTAATCATTGATATACATAACCTACCATTTTTTTAAAGAAGAAACCTACTCCTAACTATAGACAAATATATTGATACATTCGCTTTTATTTAATTGTTTATTTTTAAGTATTTTTACAACTACCTACAACCAGTAACTTAACTAATAGACTACAGCATATAATATATTTCCCATTAAATCCGGTAACAGTTGAGCACCTGGCAACACAATTTTTCACGCACACAGGCATTTTTGCAAATTGTTACAAATCTACAACACTAAGAATAATAACTCAGAATAATAACTAAAGCTATAGAAACCGGACTAAAATAGCAACACAAATTCATCAGTTCGCACTATTTTAACCTAGGTGATGTATTCGAACCTGATGTATTGGAAAGAGATCGATTGTCCCTTTTCTTTCGTTATTTCGAAGGTGTCACCAGTGTCACCAGATTTGTGAAACGAACTGTCAGCTTTTAAATCAATGTAGGTACTGATTTTGGCCGGGCAAAAGGTATTTTTCTGATGACCGAATGACATCACAATACAAAAAATAAAAACTAAGTGTCAACCATTTGTCGCACTCCAATCTCTCTCCTTTTCTAGCCATAAGCACAGTATTACCACAGTTTAGCAAGCATACAGTTGCGCATCGAAGGAACCCGAGGGGAAGCGGGCGCTGCGGCAAGTGTACCACAAACAAGCGCAGTTTGTGGTACTTAGCTACCGTGAAGTGCAGCCACGTGCGCGTACTGCGTATTTTAAACGTTTTTTGAATTTACGTTTAGTGATTCCTATTGAATATAATGGTGCATACACGTTGTTCTGTATACGGTTGTAAGTCGACGTCGAAACACAACAAGAATTTAAAATTTCATAGATTTAGATGACTAAATAGTTCCTTTTTTTATTTATTTTGCCAACTTCTCATTGATTAATAATAAACGTTTTTACAACCATAACTATTAACTAATACAATTACAAATATCAAATTCTAATTCATCACAAACACTACAATTTTCACTTGTTTTTATTTCGTATATCTACAACAGCCTCCATATATTTTATTAGGCTATTTCTGTGTTTTTTATTCTCAATTATAAATTGAATCGAATTTTCGTTAACGAGACTATCTATCTTTTGCTCTAGTTTTTGTTTCGCCTTAGTGTTTATTGGGCATTCTGTTATTACGTCCCTCGCATGACTAAGTGTCGTAACTAGCAACGGGCAAATTTTACAGGGCAACCTATTTTCTGTTTAGAACTTGATATCTGGAGCTGTAGAAAATGCTAGGCGCGTCTTACATATAAGTTTATTGTATACATACAGAGAGAAGAGCATCAGTGTGCATACAGTATATGGTCCATTTACATATTATATGTATTTATTTTTTTATTTACATATAAAACAGTTACGTCACTCTGTGATAACTTTGTTTTTTACATAATTTAGGAAATTGACACTTACGCCACCATGTGTAGTGTTTGGGGAGGTAAAATAAAGTGTAACTGTTTATATTGTTGAGTATAAATAACAATAAAGTATTAAGGTTTTATAATTTTTTATTGCTTATCACAATATCTAATCTAATCACAGCATGTTTCATTTAATCTAAACGGTAGGAAATGCCCTTAAATCAGCCTTTATATTGCAATGAATTATTATTCCTAATGAATAACTCTTTGTTTGTTTGTCATTAAATGACAAACTAATAAAGTGTTATTTATAATATAATCACATACTTAAACCTTTTTTTAAGTTAAAGTTAGGAAATGGCACAATCAGTCTTTTAAATGTTAATATATTATTTTAAACAAAATTAAATTCTTCTCGAAGTAAAAAAAAACTAAAACCAATGCTGCGCAATGCTCGGTGACCTCAACAGAGTCTTTCAACAAGTGGGTCTTAAAATGAACATGGAGAAGACGAAAGTTATGTCGAACTCACGTGTCGTACCCACTCCTCTGAAGGTTGGGGACTCTGCCCTTGAAGTTGTGGAAGATTATGTTTACCTGGGACACACGGTCCAGCTCGGTAGGTCCAACTTCAGCAAAGAGGTCAATCGTCGAATCCAATTAGGCTGGGCAGCGTTCGGTAAGCTACGAAATATCTTCTCGTCCGATATACCGCAGTGTCTCAAGACGAAAGTCTTTGACCAGTGAGTGTTGCCAGTGATGACATACGGGACTGAGACGTGGTCGCTCACTATGGGCCTCATAAAAAGGCTCAAGGTCACTCAAAGAGCAATGGAGAGGGCTATGCTCGGGGTTTCTCTGCGTGATCGAATCAGAAATGAAGAGATCCGCAGAAGAATAAAGGTAACCGACATAGCCCGAAGAGTTGCTAAACTCAAGTGGCAGTGGGCAGGGCACATTGCTCGCAGGACTGATGGCCGCTGGAGCGGGATAGTCCTGGAGTGGCGACCGCGTACCGGAAAGCGCAGTGTAGGCAGGCCTCCAACAAGGTGGACCGACGATCTGGTGAAAGTCGCGGGAAGCCGCTGGATGCAAGCAGCACAAAACCGGTCGTTGTGGAGATCCTTGGGGGAGGCCTTTGTCCAGCAGTGGGTCTTTTGGCTGAGATGATGATGATGATGATGACTCCATCATTTCAGTCCAATTAATACTATTTCCTGTGTCATCGTTTCGGATTGTAAGCAACCGTAACTCAACTGCAATTTTTTTTAAATTCAGGAAGTCTGAGTAATCTAATTTTATCACCTCGTACGGTTTGTTCCTTCGTGCTAATTTGAAAATAGGTATTAACTGGCTAGGTATAAACCTCCTTTCACCTGCTTTCTTCAGTGCGTGAGCAATGGCACTATGAGCGGAGTCTCCCTCACTCTGGCCGTGGCAAGGTACTGAGAAACGACGATAGTTGAAGAGAATATCATCAAAAAAATATCACTAAATGTCGTATAATACCATACGCCACAAAAAACAAAAATATATAGTTAAAATGGATTTCACGAACAGTCGTATGGCATTTACTTCAATTAGTCATATTTGTTTTTTTTATCCAAGCAGAAACGTCAACGTTGCAGGTAGCTCTATCTTTAAAACGGCGGAAGATAGAGATACGGCGATCAGTGGAATCCATTTGAAAATTAGTTTTAAAAATGTTCATGTATTTAAGTCAGTTTTGACAAAAATGACAGTTACGACAGTTAGTCATGCGAGGGACGATTAGATATAAGATGGTATCGATAGCATCTGTATCACAGTTGCACAACGGGCTCTCCTTACTAAATAGTTACTTCGTAACTCTAACTCCAACCTAGCGGGTTTTTCTAGTGTAGGTAAGAAGTATATGTATTCTTTACGGCGCAAGCTCTTGCGCAAAGTGTAATCATTATGTTTACAACTTATTGGAGTAGTTGGGACGTCGGACACAGAAGGAGTAGGTATTTGTCTAATATCCAACTGTTATGATTTATTTAAACCAACAGAAAAAGAGGAGGTTTTATATTCACCTATTTTTTAGGGTTTATATTTAAGATTTAGCTTATTTTGGCTTGTTCATTTTTTAAGCAATCCGAATGCGAATTCAATATATTGTTTTGATAATATAAAATTGAAATCTAAAAATAAACCTTCACGTTAATTTAGCAGTGCAACATTTGAAAATATGTATATACTAGTTTATTCTTGATAATAAATTATTATGTTATAAAAATATTAACGATTATTTCCACCAGTCGAGCGTCAACCTGCTGTACTTTCTTAAATGAAAGGTGTCACTGACAAGATTGGACATATCTTAAAGCGAGCTTCAATCAACACTTACTTCAAGCCGCCGAAGAAGATCAACCAATTTTTACGACCTGTCAAGTGCCACATACCCCTTCAAGATGCAGGCGTGTACAAACTGGACTACGACTGTGGGCTCTCTTACATCGGGCAAACAAAGAGAAGTGTAGGAACCCGCGATAAAGAACATATAGCCGAAGTCAAGCATAGGCGCGAAAAAAAGTCTGCAGTATGCGAACATTCCCTAGAAGGGCTCAACCATTACATCAGATTTGATAAACCACAAATACTCGCTAGACCAACGATTCATCCCTAGGATGATACGCGAGGCTATTGAAATTAAAAAACATCCTAATTTTAATAGAGAAGATGGTTGGAATTTACCACAAGCCTGGGATCCCATCATACAAAATATTAAATCCCAGCCCCGACACCATACTGCCAGACCAAAAGATACTGTAAGCTCTTTCTGCGTAAAACGGAACGCACCTGATTAAATTTAAATCAGGGTATACAAGCTACCAACGTAGTAAGAAACGACCAACACCTGTCTCCCTGTGACCACGGACCCTGCAAAGGGTTCGAAACGTCAGGATAAACATTAAATAAGTAATATCCAAGTAATATACAAGAGGAAAGTCGTAAAGTTGGCTTGGAAATTAATTTAAATAAAACTAAGGTCATGACGAACCATACCAAAAATACCTATATATCTTAAAAATCTGCCTTTATCTTATGTTGATGCCTATATTTACCTAGGAAAACAAATTTCATTTAACCAAGACAACAGTGAACTGGAAGTAGAGAGAAGAATCAACATCACTTGGAAGAAGTTCTGGAGCCTCAAGGAAATTCTAAAACGCGACATGTCTACTCCCCTCACTGATGTACGCCTGCCAAACTTGGAAACTTACTAAGAAAATAAAAAATAAGATCATAACAAGCCAAAGAAGTATGGAAAGAAGCATCTCAGATTAGGAAGATACAAAAAATCCGACATACCGCTATAAGGCAGAAAACTAAAGCAATCGACGCTTCTTATGTACTCACAGAATCTAAAATGGCGATGGGCTGGACATGTGGCCAGACTCACTAACGATCGCTAGACCACAAAGGCAACATCATGGTTAGGACCATTGGGCCAAAGAAAAAGGGGCAGACCAAATGCGCGCTGGGCAGACGATATTATAAAAATAGCAGGTACACACTGGATGCGAGTAGCGGAGGACAGAAAGCATTGGTCATCTCTGGAGGAGGCCTTTACCTTCCAATGAGAGGAGTTCTTGTAATGAACATCTACACCCAAATATTTAACTAACTATTATTAGAAGTTTGTAAGCAATTTATTGCAATTAATTGATTTATTTCGGTACATTAAGTAAAAAAATAATAATGATCAACAATCTAATTAATTAATTTTGCATGCACATTATTTTAAATTGACAATGTCTACTGTAAAGCAAGAAATAAAAGGCTTTTTTATTTTTTATTTATTTATTTTAAGTAATATCCAAGCAGCATTTCAAAACCTACATATAATAATTATATTAAAACGCCTTACTCTTCTAAATAGCAAAGTCATAGCGCATACACAAATTGGCGTAAAAACAAAACTCTTGACGTCTAGTACTTTTGACTGACAAGTTCTTTGAGTTTTTTTAAACATAGGAATAAAATCTGCTAATATTCCCGAATTAGCTAACCCGGCCAATGTTTTTACTTTTTTTTGTTTTTTTTTATAGTCGCTCCCTTTTCCTTTCTATGTCACTCCCACAGTCAAAACAAATCTAACGACACCTCATTATGTTAAAATCCACCATGCCGTTTGGGCTGTAGGGCGTGCCAAAGAAATAGACATACATACATACACTCGAAAAATATAACCCTCCTTCTGACGCAGTCGGGTAAAAAAAGAACAATCTCATTTTATGTCCCTACAAACGGGGCAAGCGCCGGAGAGATGGGGATATGGGGGAGATGGGAAGATGAGCCGTAGCAATGTCACGGTGCGGAGGTAATATGATATGACGCAACATCCCAACCAACAAATAAAACGAAGCCGTACGGTACGTATCATTAATTGCGAATCATAATTTATTATACTTAATAAAGATTACAACCCAACCAACAAATAAAACGAAGCCGTACGTATCATTAATTGCGAATCATAATTTATTTTAATAAAGATTGTATAAAGTGCATATTTGATAATACATAAAAATATCATTTGATGGAAAATGTAATTACATAAAAATGTGTGATCACTTTGTACAGTCGCCATCAGATATATTGTAGCAGACAAGGTGACCAAATATTTCTGAACATTTCAAAATGTCAATAAGTTCTATACGCTACAAGTTACCATTAATATCTGAACATTCATTACTTCATTAATATCTGAGCAGATGCTAGTCATTAACTACTAAACACACAACTAACCAATAATATCTGAACACTCATCACGTCAAGTGTATCTACGCAGTTATACACTGGGTTTACGAGTACATTACAACTGATATCGCACTGAAGCACTTCCTACTGCGATTTTTTCTAAACTGTTTAGATATTTAAGACCACACCATCGCACTATGGGGCGCTTGGGCCATTTTCATGTCAAAAATCTATAAGCTCGCCGTTTTAAAGGATAATGTCTGATTTTTGTTATAGGTTAAGTATGATTGATACAAGAAACTATTTTTAACACATTTCTTTATGGCAACTTTGAATACCTTTTTAAGTGTTAAAAATGCCATTAATGTCTATAAATTTGAATGAACATTAAAGATCCATTCATTAACTACAAAATGAGGTATCATAAGCATACGTTTTTAAACTTTTGGAAAAATTATTTATGGCACGTCTCTCTTAGGCGCTTCCCCATAGTGCATCGTGATGTGTTCAGATATTATTGGTTAGCTGTGTGTTTAGTAGTTAATGACTAGCATCTGCTCAGATAGTAATGAAGTAATGAATGTTCAGATATTAATGGTAACTTGTAGCGTATAGAACTTTTTGACATTTTGAAATGTTCAGAAGTATTTGGTCACCTTGTCTGCTACAATATATCTGACGGCGACTGTACACCTTTATCTCCTACAGTAAAACATGTCGATTGATTAACATGGTAAATGTTTATCGAAAAGTAATTAGTATTTTTGACGTGACGTGAATTATATTATTAATAAAATTACCTCTAAAAGTATTATTAGCCCTTTCGGTCCATTAGGTTGAATTCTGAAAATGTTGAATTCCTAGAATGTTGAACTCTCAAGTAATTGAACCCAAGAATGTTGAATTCTCATAATCTTGAATAAGTAAAATGTTGAATGATAAATCTACTTTCTTAAAATGTTGAATTCCTGTAATGTTGAACCTCTTCACTGAAATCACCTACTTGTATTGATTGGCCACTTATGATAAAATCGAATTATTCCCCAAAGATACACTTTCCCCGTAGACACTTTTAATAAAACTGCGCTTTTATTCCTGTAAGATACTTTTTTTAACCCTACCAATTTGTCCTCTTAGATACACTTTTAGGTACTGTTGTATATAAAACAATTGCTGAAGATAAATAATTTGAATGTATAAATAAACCACAGGCACAAATAATCTTTTACTTACATATTGCACTAGTTTTAATATTTCCAACATAAAGTACCAGGCTACCATAACCATGCAGAAGATTGCATATTAATATAAAAGAATATTATTATAATCTTTGCTATAAGTATATGTATTTACAAGACTATATTATTATTTTATATTAATAAGCAATCTCCTGCATAGTTATGGTAGCCTGGTACTTTATGTTGGTAATATTAAATCTAGTGCTCTAAAAATATTTCTTTTTTTCAACATTGTGCCATACAATGAAATAAGAACTCAACATTCTGCTTATCGTAATTCAACATTGTAGGACTCAATAATACATCATTATGAGAATTCAACATTCTGGGGTTCAACTAATTGAGAGTTCGACATTCTAGGAATTCAACATTTTAAGAATTCAACCTAATGGACCGAAAGGTTATTAGCTACTACCCACCTACTACGAAACGAGACAACATAGCCCGCCGCGCCACGCCTCTGCCGAACAGACGCCTAAATCGCGTTACCAACTTTTAAATTTGGACTACCTAGACCAGTGTGTTATATCTACTTACATATACAGGATGTGTGGTAATATGTGTATATTCCCGAAACATAGCCATGCAACCAAGTATAAAGAACACTTTGATAACATGCAAATCATATATACCTACATAGATTTACTTTTCCATACAAAAACACAAATTTATTGTATTACATTAATTTTGTCCATCCCTGACCAGTCCCCTGTGTCTACTCGCGTAGACGCCTCTCCCAACCGCGCGTACCTAGCGCATGTGCAATTGTACATACCTACAGTCAGCTTCAAAGTGATCCGTGCGTTCAAACCTACCAAAGTATCTGAACATTTCAGTTTACTGCCTGAGGTGTAGTGGTTAAGACCACCACCGGTCTCCCAAATAGAGTTCCCGGGAAGGATTCCTAGGGCGGGGGATACATGTTTGTACTCGGTTTGGTGGGTCCGCCTAGCTAGCCATCACCATCTTTCAATGTCGCCATAACAACAATAACTTAGTAACATTGTTGTTTCAACAATTACGTGATAAGATAACTAGTCAGTCCCTCCCTCAGTAATTGAGGATTCCCTGTGTGGTGCCGGGGATAGAGAATTGCACCACCCCATCTCTTCCCGTGGGTGTCGTAAAAGCCGACTAAGGGACCATTCCAGAGGATGGGCAGCAGCATCTCTCTGAGGTTACCCTCAATCTACTGCGATCGCCAACCCGCCTGCCAAGCGTGGCGATTACGGCAAATACCCCTCATATCCTTGGAGGAGGCCTTTGTCCAGCAGTGGACGTCTTTTGGCTGAGATGATGAGATGATGAATTGAGGATTCCGGGTGAATAGTGATAAGATAGATAAGATGAACGACACGACACAACCAAAGCGCTGACGTGACCTTAGACGATGATGGATCAACTGGACCAAAGGTTGTCTCACATTCATGAACAGCAATAAATACTTTGAACTTTGTCACTTTGCAATATAGCTTTGTAACAAACAACCTCAACATCTCAGCCATGTGTTGCTTTTTGGGGATGATCGTAATTTTCCGGGGTTCTATGCAAGGTACCGTATCTGCCATATTCGGGAATATATACGTATTACCACACACGCTGTACAGCGGGTCACAGAAAGATGTGGAAAAATGAAAAGATCCAAAGTGTATCCGATCTAGATCTTGTATGCGTTATTGCTAAGACATAATTATTAATTATTATTATTTATGATAGGGCATTTTCCAATATTTATGACGCTGTAAGGGAGAAAAGAGCTGGACACTTGCTGAGTTTCTTGCCGGTTCTTCTCAGTACAAGATCTCCCGCCCAGAGTAGAAAGACTTACGAACCGATGGCATAAAATGACGTTCATAAGAGCTATTTGTAGCCTAAACTGAATAAATGATTTTGAATTTTGAATTTTGAATTTTATCTTTAATTTGTCATGCAATTCTACATTAAATATTTATATTAGTAAAGACATGCGCGTTACGCGCGTATCAGCAAGCTGCAGTGATCATAAATGTGAGTACACAAGGGTTACAACCACTATGACTGTGATTTGTTTATTTTGATGTGACGTCACAATAGAAATATTAATTAAAATTGTTTAACAAATAAAAGTTAATAATTATATCTTTGTAACTCTGCATACAAGATGTAGATCGGATAAATTTTGGATCTTTTCATTATTACCACACCATTCTGTTACACGTTAAAGAGAAACCTATAGAATGAACTCCTTCCCCCCTATTAATAAACAAAGTGTAAGCTTGGAGTAGTTGCTTCGTGTTTTGTTCCCGTCATGTAAACTTACTTCATATTAGAGTAAAGAGACCTTCCCGCCCACTCGCCGGACTTAAGGGGGCTTATTAATAAACAAAGTGTAAGCTTGGAGTAGTTACTACGTGTTTTATCTCTTTTACTCTAATATGAAATGAAGTTTACATGACGGGAACAAAACACGGAGCAACTACTCCAAGCTTACACTTTATTTATTAATAAGCCCCCTTAAGTCCGGCGAGTGGGCGGGAAGGTCAAGTCGCTAAGACACTTCGATCAACAATCTGAGACACCTTACCAAAATTGGTGGTTATTCTCCTTTAAATAAGGTACATGTTTTTTGCCGACTTAAATAGGTAATCAAAATATTTATTAATACTATGTCACACACATAAAAATTCTTAAATATTCTAGTATACAGAGACTTTTTTCGTTAAATAAATAACCAAAACTAATATATTGATTATAAATAAATGTTTGTATGAGAGGGCCAGGGCCGCGGCGCGGGTCGCTCGGTAAGGCGAACGGCGGCGCGCGTGTGAAGGTGTGGAAGCGTCCTCGTTTGTGCCAATTATTGACACCATTTAGTAACAGTGTATCACGTATTATGCGGAAGTCATGACGATTTCTGAGCTGAGATGACAAGTTTGGCGTCACAGTGCCGAAAGCGTCATAACAGTTCCGGAAGCGCCCTAATACGCGAGCTACACCGGCACGCAACGCCGCCGCCGGCGCCGCCGCAACGAAGGGCACCAGGGGCCCGACCGCCTAACCGACCGCTTTGACTTCGTGTGTGGTTTATGACGTCATCTTGTCGTTTTGTGCCGCCTATGAAAGCAATATCGAAAGCTATAGCCTTCAGCTTTTGATATTGCTTTCATAGGCGATGCTAGGTGGCAAGATGACGTCATAAACTATACGCGTAGTCAAAGCGATCGGTTAGGCGGTCGGGGGGCAGGCTTTCCTTCCGGTATCTCCTATTTTAATACGAAATTATGCTTTTGTGTTTGTCTATAAAAGATTGTACAATTAGATCATAATTTATGTATTTTTTTAAAAGTAAGCATTAAGAGCGTTTACGCCGCACGCTAGCGCCGCCAATGAAAAAAAATCATATTATCTAGTAATTATAATCTGGCATGTTACGGTTTAGTTAAATAAGACGTTACAGCTAAAAATGGCCACTTTTAACTATAACGCCGTATTTAACTAAACCATAACATGTCAGATGTTCATTAGGTGACGTAAAAATGCTAAATTACTTCATTCAAATAGTTCGTTGAGCATAATTTGATTTTATATCTCTAATTACTAGATATGTTTTTTTTTCATGGGCGGCGCTAGTGTGCGGCGTAAACGCTCTTAATTATAACAATTGTTGTCAAACCATTAAAATAAAATAAAAAATTAATTACAATTACTACTTACGACCCACGTATAGTGGTGTCGACAGATTCGCACTACAACTATACTACTGTCTTACTTACAAAATATACTTAATGTAAAAAGTGACGGTATATTGTTGTCATTGTAGTAAAAAAATAATGTATTTATTTTAGCGGTGCACCGCGTATAACCTAAGCTTGCGACACACGCGTACTCTAAAGATGGAAACATACTACTAAAACGCGACGCGACACCACGTGTCGACACCCGATGTGCACCGTGCACATTACCAACATGCTACGTGATGCTATACAACACGCTTCGCTAGTGTCATTACTGACCATTATGAAATATATGGGATTGATTAGTACTGACACGCGTCGGATGGCGTGACGTGGCGTCACGTTTTAGTAGTATGTTTCCACCTTAACTCATGTCATTAAAGGTGGAAACATACTATTAAAACGTGACGCCAGCCACATCACGCCATCCGACGCGTGTCAGTACTAATCAATCTCATACATTTATTATGGTCAGTTGCACATAGAAAACACACCATGTGATGACACGCACTCCCACGCGGAAACATCCAGTCGATCTAGATCGGCGTGTTGCCGGGAGAGGGGATACACACGCCACCCGACGCTTGGCACGCAGTGTGTTTCTAGTTAACACCCGACGCCACGCGTCAGTCATTCGAGAACATTCCTGCCCCCCGACCGCCTAACCGATCGCTTTGACTACGCGTATAGTTTATGACGACATCTTGCCACCTCGCACCGTCTATGAAAGCAATATCAAAAGCTAAAGGCTATAGCTTTCGATATTGCTTTCATAGGAGGCACGAAACGACAAGATGACGTCATAAACCACATACGAAGTCAAAGCGATCCGTTAGGCGGTCGGGCCCCAGGTGTTAAGATATTTTTTGTCACTTACGTCCTTCAGGATACTATGACACTAACGAAGCGTGATGTAGTATCACGTAGCGTGTTGGCAATGTGCACGGTGCACATCGGGTGTCGACAAGTGGTGTCGCGTCGCGTTTTAGTAGTATGTTTCCACCTTAACTCTACTCGTGAATATTTCTTTAATATACACTTAACGATCAACGAACACCGAATAATGCGATTTCGAACTTGCTAGTTCTACTCTAAGACACTTCGTGCGAGAGAACACTATAGAATATGTATGGTTTAGCGTTTGTATAAAAAGTAACTTACGTTCACGGCTGTACCGTCAGACGACCCTGTCATTTCATAAAAAAACTATGCTTCGATAACCAGGTTTTTTTTAGTCAGTATTATATACACACAACGATATACGCGCCTACAGCTAGCTGCACTACCTACATCTAAAATAGTCTACATCTATAAAAGGGTTTTACATATAAAACGCTATTAAAAAATACAAAATAGTGACCGTAATGAGTTCGAGCCTAGTGCGAGTTATTGCCGACCTTCGATCACGTTAACGAAAACAAGAATTTGTATGGCAAAATTGTACCTCTTCTCGTATGCCGCCAGGAGGCGATACTTCAATGCTATACAAATTGTCGTATTCGTGATCGTGATCGAATGAATACGAATTGTTAACAGACTTCGCACGCTCAACTATTGAAATAAGTACAACATTTAATAACAGGTTGACTACTGTTCGGAGGGGAGACAGTGTCATTACCCTCATCATTGAGCGGTTACAAAGTTGTCTTAAAAATGTAAAATAAATACTCAAGTATGAGAATTGAAGTGGTATTTTCAAACGACTCTTCTTCAGCCTAATAGATAGACTAATAGAGCGTAGCCCTCCTCACCAGCACGCCATCCCATACATATCTTAAAGCGAGCTTCAATTAACACTTACTTCAAGCCGCCGAAGAAGATCAACCAATTTTTACGACCTGTCAAGTGCCACATACCCCTTCAAGATGCAGGCGTGTACAAACTGGACTACGACTGTGGGCTCTCTTACATCGGGCAAACAAAGAGAAGTGTAGGAACCCGCGATAAAGAACATATAGCCGAAGTCAAGCATAGGCGCGAAAAAAAGTCTGCAGTATGCGAACATTCCCTAGAAGGGCTCAACCATTACATCAGATTTGATAAACCACAAATACTCGCTAGACCAACGATTCATCCCTAGGATGATACGCGAGGCTATTGAAATTAAAAAACATCCTAATTTTAATAGAGAAGATGGTTGGAATTTACCACAAGCCTGGGATCCCATCATACAAAATATTAAATCCCAGCCCCGACACCATACTGCCAGACCAAAAGATACTGTAAGCTCTTTCTGCGTAAAACGGAACGCACCTGATTAAATTTAAATCAGGGTATACAAGCTACCAACGTAGTAAGAAACGACCAACACCTGTCTCCCTGTGACCACGGACCCTGCAAAGGGTTCGAAACGTCAGGATAAACATTAAATAAGTAATATCCAAGTAATATACAAGAGGAAAGTCGTAAAGTTGGCTTGGAAATTAATTTAAATAAAACTAAGGTCATGACGAACCATACCAAAAATACCTATATATCTTAAAAATCTGCCTTTATCTTATGTTGATGCCTATATTTACCTAGGAAAACAAATTTCATTTAACCAAGACAACAGTGAACTGGAAGTAGAGAGAAGAATCAACATCACTTGGAAGAAGTTCTGGAGCCTCAAGGAAATTCTAAAACGCGACATGTCTACTCCCCTCACTGATGTACGCCTGCCAAACTTGGAAACTTACTAAGAAAATAAAAAATAAGATCATAACAAGCCAAAGAAGTATGGAAAGAAGCATCTCAGATTAGGAAGATACAAAAAATCCGACATACCGCTATAAGGCAGAAAACTAAAGCAATCGACGCTTCTTATGTACTCACAGAATCTAAAATGGCGATGGGCTGGACATGTGGCCAGACTCACTAACGATCGCTAGACCACAAAGGCAACATCATGGTTAGGACCATTGGGCCAAAGAAAAAGGGGCAGACCAAATGCGCGCTGGGCAGACGATATTATAAAAATAGCAGGTACACACTGGATGCGAGTAGCGGAGGACAGAAAGCATTGGTCATCTCTGGAGGAGGCCTTTACCTTCCAATGAGAGGAGTTCTTGTAATGAACATCTACACCCAAATATTTAACTAACTATTATTAGAAGTTTGTAAGCAATTTATTGCAATTAATTGATTTATTTCGGTACATTAAGTAAAAAAATAATAATGATCAACAATCTAATTAATTAATTTTGCATGCACATTATTTTAAATTGACAATGTCTACTGTAAAGCAAGAAATAAAAGGCTTTTTTATTTTTTATTTATTTATTTTAAGTAATATCCAAGCAGCATTTCAAAACCTACATATAATAATTATATTAAAACGCCTTACTCTTCTAAATAGCAAAGTCATAGCGCATACACAAATTGGCGTAAAAACAAAACTCTTGACGTCTAGTACTTTTGACTGACAAGTTCTTTGAGTTTTTTTAAACATAGGAATAAAATCTGCTAATATTCCCGAATTAGCTAACCCGGCCAATGTTTTTACTTTTTTTTGTTTTTTTTTATAGTCGCTCCCTTTTCCTTTCTATGTCACTCCCACAGTCAAAACAAATCTAACGACACCTCATTATGTTAAAATCCACCATGCCGTTTGGGCTGTAGGGCGTGCCAAAGAAATAGACATACATACATACACTCGAAAAATATAACCCTCCTTCTGACGCAGTCGGGTAAAAAAAGAACAATCTCATTTTATGTCCCTACAAACGGGGCAAGCGCCGGAGAGATGGGGATATGGGGGAGATGGGAAGATGAGCCGTAGCAATGTCACGGTGCGGAGGTAATATGATATGACGCAACATCCCAACCAACAAATAAAACGAAGCCGTACGGTACGTATCATTAATTGCGAATCATAATTTATTATACTTAATAAAGATTACAACCCAACCAACAAATAAAACGAAGCCGTACGTATCATTAATTGCGAATCATAATTTATTTTAATAAAGATTGTATAAAGTGCATATTTGATAATACATAAAAATATCATTTGATGGAAAATGTAATTACATAAAAATGTGTGATCACTTTGTACAGTCGCCATCAGATATATTGTAGCAGACAAGGTGACCAAATATTTCTGAACATTTCAAAATGTCAATAAGTTCTATACGCTACAAGTTACCATTAATATCTGAACATTCATTACTTCATTAATATCTGAGCAGATGCTAGTCATTAACTACTAAACACACAACTAACCAATAATATCTGAACACTCATCACGTCAAGTGTATCTACGCAGTTATACACTGGGTTTACGAGTACATTACAACTGATATCGCACTGAAGCACTTCCTACTGCGATTTTTTCTAAACTGTTTAGATATTTAAGACCACACCATCGCACTATGGGGCGCTTGGGCCATTTTCATGTCAAAAATCTATAAGCTCGCCGTTTTAAAGGATAATGTCTGATTTTTGTTATAGGTTAAGTATGATTGATACAAGAAACTATTTTTAACACATTTCTTTATGGCAACTTTGAATACCTTTTTAAGTGTTAAAAATGCCATTAATGTCTATAAATTTGAATGAACATTAAAGATCCATTCATTAACTACAAAATGAGGTATCATAAGCATACGTTTTTAAACTTTTGGAAAAATTATTTATGGCACGTCTCTCTTAGGCGCTTCCCCATAGTGCATCGTGATGTGTTCAGATATTATTGGTTAGCTGTGTGTTTAGTAGTTAATGACTAGCATCTGCTCAGATAGTAATGAAGTAATGAATGTTCAGATATTAATGGTAACTTGTAGCGTATAGAACTTTTTGACATTTTGAAATGTTCAGAAGTATTTGGTCACCTTGTCTGCTACAATATATCTGACGGCGACTGTACACCTTTATCTCCTACAGTAAAACATGTCGATTGATTAACATGGTAAATGTTTATCGAAAAGTAATTAGTATTTTTGACGTGACGTGAATTATATTATTAATAAAATTACCTCTAAAAGTATTATTAGCCCTTTCGGTCCATTAGGTTGAATTCTGAAAATGTTGAATTCCTAGAATGTTGAACTCTCAAGTAATTGAACCCAAGAATGTTGAATTCTCATAATCTTGAATAAGTAAAATGTTGAATGATAAATCTACTTTCTTAAAATGTTGAATTCCTGTAATGTTGAACCTCTTCACTGAAATCACCTACTTGTATTGATTGGCCACTTATGATAAAATCGAATTATTCCCCAAAGATACACTTTCCCCGTAGACACTTTTAATAAAACTGCGCTTTTATTCCTGTAAGATACTTTTTTTAACCCTACCAATTTGTCCTCTTAGATACACTTTTAGGTACTGTTGTATATAAAACAATTGCTGAAGATAAATAATTTGAATGTATAAATAAACCACAGGCACAAATAATCTTTTACTTACATATTGCACTAGTTTTAATATTTCCAACATAAAGTACCAGGCTACCATAACCATGCAGAAGATTGCATATTAATATAAAAGAATATTATTATAATCTTTGCTATAAGTATATGTATTTACAAGACTATATTATTATTTTATATTAATAAGCAATCTCCTGCATAGTTATGGTAGCCTGGTACTTTATGTTGGTAATATTAAATCTAGTGCTCTAAAAATATTTCTTTTTTTCAACATTGTGCCATACAATGAAATAAGAACTCAACATTCTGCTTATCGTAATTCAACATTGTAGGACTCAATAATACATCATTATGAGAATTCAACATTCTGGGGTTCAACTAATTGAGAGTTCGACATTCTAGGAATTCAACATTTTAAGAATTCAACCTAATGGACCGAAAGGTTATTAGCTACTACCCACCTACTACGAAACGAGACAACATAGCCCGCCGCGCCACGCCTCTGCCGAACAGACGCCTAAATCGCGTTACCAACTTTTAAATTTGGACTACCTAGACCAGTGTGTTATATCTACTTACATATACAGGATGTGTGGTAATATGTGTATATTCCCGAAACATAGCCATGCAACCAAGTATAAAGAACACTTTGATAACATGCAAATCATATATACCTACATAGATTTACTTTTCCATACAAAAACACAAATTTATTGTATTACATTAATTTTGTCCATCCCTGACCAGTCCCCTGTGTCTACTCGCGTAGACGCCTCTCCCAACCGCGCGTACCTAGCGCATGTGCAATTGTACATACCTACAGTCAGCTTCAAAGTGATCCGTGCGTTCAAACCTACCAAAGTATCTGAACATTTCAGTTTACTGCCTGAGGTGTAGTGGTTAAGACCACCACCGGTCTCCCAAATAGAGTTCCCGGGAAGGATTCCTAGGGCGGGGGATACATGTTTGTACTCGGTTTGGTGGGTCCGCCTAGCTAGCCATCACCATCTTTCAATGTCGCCATAACAACAATAACTTAGTAACATTGTTGTTTCAACAATTACGTGATAAGATAACTAGTCAGTCCCTCCCTCAGTAATTGAGGATTCCCTGTGTGGTGCCGGGGATAGAGAATTGCACCACCCCATCTCTTCCCGTGGGTGTCGTAAAAGCCGACTAAGGGACCATTCCAGAGGATGGGCAGCAGCATCTCTCTGAGGTTACCCTCAATCTACTGCGATCGCCAACCCGCCTGCCAAGCGTGGCGATTACGGCAAATACCCCTCATATCCTTGGAGGAGGCCTTTGTCCAGCAGTGGACGTCTTTTGGCTGAGATGATGAGATGATGAATTGAGGATTCCGGGTGAATAGTGATAAGATAGATAAGATGAACGACACGACACAACCAAAGCGCTGACGTGACCTTAGACGATGATGGATCAACTGGACCAAAGGTTGTCTCACATTCATGAACAGCAATAAATACTTTGAACTTTGTCACTTTGCAATATAGCTTTGTAACAAACAACCTCAACATCTCAGCCATGTGTTGCTTTTTGGGGATGATCGTAATTTTCCGGGGTTCTATGCAAGGTACCGTATCTGCCATATTCGGGAATATATACGTATTACCACACACGCTGTACAGCGGGTCACAGAAAGATGTGGAAAAATGAAAAGATCCAAAGTGTATCCGATCTAGATCTTGTATGCGTTATTGCTAAGACATAATTATTAATTATTATTATTTATGATAGGGCATTTTCCAATATTTATGACGCTGTAAGGGAGAAAAGAGCTGGACACTTGCTGAGTTTCTTGCCGGTTCTTCTCAGTACAAGATCTCCCGCCCAGAGTAGAAAGACTTACGAACCGATGGCATAAAATGACGTTCATAAGAGCTATTTGTAGCCTAAACTGAATAAATGATTTTGAATTTTGAATTTTGAATTTTATCTTTAATTTGTCATGCAATTCTACATTAAATATTTATATTAGTAAAGACATGCGCGTTACGCGCGTATCAGCAAGCTGCAGTGATCATAAATGTGAGTACACAAGGGTTACAACCACTATGACTGTGATTTGTTTATTTTGATGTGACGTCACAATAGAAATATTAATTAAAATTGTTTAACAAATAAAAGTTAATAATTATATCTTTGTAACTCTGCATACAAGATGTAGATCGGATAAATTTTGGATCTTTTCATTATTACCACACCATTCTGTTACACGTTAAAGAGAAACCTATAGAATGAACTCCTTCCCCCCTATTAATAAACAAAGTGTAAGCTTGGAGTAGTTGCTTCGTGTTTTGTTCCCGTCATGTAAACTTACTTCATATTAGAGTAAAGAGACCTTCCCGCCCACTCGCCGGACTTAAGGGGGCTTATTAATAAACAAAGTGTAAGCTTGGAGTAGTTACTACGTGTTTTATCTCTTTTACTCTAATATGAAATGAAGTTTACATGACGGGAACAAAACACGGAGCAACTACTCCAAGCTTACACTTTATTTATTAATAAGCCCCCTTAAGTCCGGCGAGTGGGCGGGAAGGTCAAGTCGCTAAGACACTTCGATCAACAATCTGAGACACCTTACCAAAATTGGTGGTTATTCTCCTTTAAATAAGGTACATGTTTTTTGCCGACTTAAATAGGTAATCAAAATATTTATTAATACTATGTCACACACATAAAAATTCTTAAATATTCTAGTATACAGAGACTTTTTTCGTTAAATAAATAACCAAAACTAATATATTGATTATAAATAAATGTTTGTATGAGAGGGCCAGGGCCGCGGCGCGGGTCGCTCGGTAAGGCGAACGGCGGCGCGCGTGTGAAGGTGTGGAAGCGTCCTCGTTTGTGCCAATTATTGACACCATTTAGTAACAGTGTATCACGTATTATGCGGAAGTCATGACGATTTCTGAGCTGAGATGACAAGTTTGGCGTCACAGTGCCGAAAGCGTCATAACAGTTCCGGAAGCGCCCTAATACGCGAGCTACACCGGCACGCAACGCCGCCGCCGGCGCCGCCGCAACGAAGGGCACCAGGGGCCCGACCGCCTAACCGACCGCTTTGACTTCGTGTGTGGTTTATGACGTCATCTTGTCGTTTTGTGCCGCCTATGAAAGCAATATCGAAAGCTATAGCCTTCAGCTTTTGATATTGCTTTCATAGGCGATGCTAGGTGGCAAGATGACGTCATAAACTATACGCGTAGTCAAAGCGATCGGTTAGGCGGTCGGGGGGCAGGCTTTCCTTCCGGTATCTCCTATTTTAATACGAAATTATGCTTTTGTGTTTGTCTATAAAAGATTGTACAATTAGATCATAATTTATGTATTTTTTTAAAAGTAAGCATTAAGAGCGTTTACGCCGCACGCTAGCGCCGCCAATGAAAAAAAATCATATTATCTAGTAATTATAATCTGGCATGTTACGGTTTAGTTAAATAAGACGTTACAGCTAAAAATGGCCACTTTTAACTATAACGCCGTATTTAACTAAACCATAACATGTCAGATGTTCATTAGGTGACGTAAAAATGCTAAATTACTTCATTCAAATAGTTCGTTGAGCATAATTTGATTTTATATCTCTAATTACTAGATATGTTTTTTTTTCATGGGCGGCGCTAGTGTGCGGCGTAAACGCTCTTAATTATAACAATTGTTGTCAAACCATTAAAATAAAATAAAAAATTAATTACAATTACTACTTACGACCCACGTATAGTGGTGTCGACAGATTCGCACTACAACTATACTACTGTCTTACTTACAAAATATACTTAATGTAAAAAGTGACGGTATATTGTTGTCATTGTAGTAAAAAAATAATGTATTTATTTTAGCGGTGCACCGCGTATAACCTAAGCTTGCGACACACGCGTACTCTAAAGATGGAAACATACTACTAAAACGCGACGCGACACCACGTGTCGACACCCGATGTGCACCGTGCACATTACCAACATGCTACGTGATGCTATACAACACGCTTCGCTAGTGTCATTACTGACCATTATGAAATATATGGGATTGATTAGTACTGACACGCGTCGGATGGCGTGACGTGGCGTCACGTTTTAGTAGTATGTTTCCACCTTAACTCATGTCATTAAAGGTGGAAACATACTATTAAAACGTGACGCCAGCCACGTCACGCCATCCGACGCGTGTCAGTACTAATCAATCTCATACATTTATTATGGTCAGTTGCACATAGAAAACACACCATGTGATGACACGCACTCCCACGCGGAAACATCCAGTCGATCTAGATCGGCGTGTTGCCGGGAGAGGGGATACACACGCCACCCGACGCTTGGCACGCAGTGTGTTTCTAGTTAACACCCGACGCCACGCGTCAGTCATTCGAGAACATTCCTGCCCCCCGACCGCCTAACCGATCGCTTTGACTACGCGTATAGTTTATGACGACATCTTGCCACCTCGCACCGTCTATGAAAGCAATATCAAAAGCTAAAGGCTATAGCTTTCGATATTGCTTTCATAGGAGGCACGAAACGACAAGATGACGTCATAAACCACATACGAAGTCAAAGCGATCCGTTAGGCGGTCGGGCCCCAGGTGTTAAGATATTTTTTGTCACTTACGTCCTTCAGGATACTATGACACTAACGAAGCGTGATGTAGTATCACGTAGCGTGTTGGCAATGTGCACGGTGCACATCGGGTGTCGACAAGTGGTGTCGCGTCGCGTTTTAGTAGTATGTTTCCACCTTAACTCTACTCGTGAATATTTCTTTAATATACACTTAAACGATCAACGAACACCGAATAATGCGATTTCGAACTTGCTAGTTCTACTCTAAGACACTTCGTGCGAGAGAACACTATAGAATATGTATGGTTTAGCGTTTGTATAAAAAGTAACTTACGTTCACGGCTGTACCGTCAGACGACCCTGTCATTTCATAAAAAAACTATGCTTCGATAACCAGGTTTTTTTTAGTCAGTATTATATACACACAACGATATACGCGCCTACAGCTAGCTGCACTACCTACATCTAAAATAGTCTACATCTATAAAAGGGTTTTACATATAAAACGCTATTAAAAAATACAAAATAGTGACCGTAATGAGTTCGAGCCTAGTGCGAGTTATTGCCGACCTTCGATCACGTTAACGAAAACAAGAATTTGTATGGCAAAATTGTACCTCTTCTCGTATGCCGCCAGGAGGCGATACTTCAATGCTATACAAATTGTCGTATTCGTGATCGTGATCGAATGAATACGAATTGTTAACAGACTTCGCACGCTCAACTATTGAAATAAGTACAACATTTAATAACAGGTTGACTACTGTTCGGAGGGGAGACAGTGTCATTACCCTCATCATTGAGCGGTTACAAAGTTGTCTTAAAAATGTAAAATAAATACTCAAGTATGAGAATTGAAGTGGTATTTTCAAACGACTCTTCTTCAGCCTAATAGATAGACTAATAGAGCGTAGCCCTCCTCACCAGCACGCCATCCCATACATATCTTAAAGCGAGCTTCAATTAACACTTACTTCAAGCCGCCGAAGAAGATCAACCAATTTTTACGACCTGTCAAGTGCCACATACCCCTTCAAGATGCAGGCGTGTACAAACTGGACTACGACTGTGGGCTCTCTTACATCGGGCAAACAAAGAGAAGTGTAGGAACCCGCGATAAAGAACATATAGCCGAAGTCAAGCATAGGCGCGAAAAAAGTCTGCAGTATGCGAACATTCCCTAGAAGGGCTCAACCATTACATCAGATTTGATAAACCACAAATACTCGCTAGACCAACGATTCATCCCTAGGATGATACGCGAGGCTATTGAAATTAAAAAACATCCTAATTTTAATAGAGAAGATGGTTGGAATTTACCACAAGCCTGGGATCCCATCATACAAAATATTAAATCCCAGCCCCGACACCATACTGCCAGACCAAAAGATACTGTAAGCTCTTTCTGCGTAAAACGGAACGCACCTGATTAAATTTAAATCAGGGTATACAAGCTACCAACGTAGTAAGAAACGACCAACACCTGTCTCCCTGTGACCACGGACCCTGCAAAGGGTTCGAAACGTCAGGATAAACATTAAATAAGTAATATCCAAGTAATATACAAGAGGAAAGTCGTAAAGTTGGCTTGGAAATTAATTTAAATAAAACTAAGGTCATGACGAACCATACCAAAAATACCTATATATCTTAAAAATCTGCCTTTATCTTATGTTGATGCCTATATTTACCTAGGAAAACAAATTTCATTTAACCAAGACAACAGTGAACTGGAAGTAGAGAGAAGAATCAACATCACTTGGAAGAAGTTCTGGAGCCTCAAGGAAATTCTAAAACGCGACATGTCTACTCCCCTCACTGATGTACGCCTGCCAAACTTGGAAACTTACTAAGAAAATAAAAAATAAGATCATAACAAGCCAAAGAAGTATGGAAAGAAGCATCTCAGATTAGGAAGATACAAAAAATCCGACATACCGCTATAAGGCAGAAAACTAAAGCAATCGACGCTTCTTATGTACTCACAGAATCTAAAATGGCGATGGGCTGGACATGTGGCCAGACTCACTAACGATCGCTAGACCACAAAGGCAACATCATGGTTAGGACCATTGGGCCAAAGAAAAAGGGGCAGACCAAATGCGCGCTGGGCAGACGATATTATAAAAATAGCAGGTACACACTGGATGCGAGTAGCGGAGGACAGAAAGCATTGGTCATCTCTGGAGGAGGCCTTTACCTTCCAATGAGAGGAGTTCTTGTAATGAACATCTACACCCAAATATTTAACTAACTATTATTAGAAGTTTGTAAGCAATTTATTGCAATTAATTGATTTATTTCGGTACATTAAGTAAAAAAATAATAATGATCAACAATCTAATTAATTAATTTTGCATGCACATTATTTTAAATTGACAATGTCTACTGTAAAGCAAGAAATAAAAGGCTTTTTTATTTTTTATTTATTTATTTTAAGTAATATCCAAGCAGCATTTCAAAACCTACATATAATAATTATATTAAAACGCCTTACTCTTCTAAATAGCAAAGTCATAGCGCATACACAAATTGGCGTAAAAACAAAACTCTTGACGTCTAGTACTTTTGACTGACAAGTTCTTTGAGTTTTTTTAAACATAGGAATAAAATCTGCTAATATTCCCGAATTAGCTAACCCGGCCAATGTTTTTACTTTTTTTTGTTTTTTTTTATAGTCGCTCCCTTTTCCTTTCTATGTCACTCCCACAGTCAAAACAAATCTAACGACACCTCATTATGTTAAAATCCACCATGCCGTTTGGGCTGTAGGGCGTGCCAAAGAAATAGACATACATACATACACTCGAAAAATATAACCCTCCTTCTGACGCAGTCGGGTAAAAAAAGAACAATCTCATTTTATGTCCCTACAAACGGGGCAAGCGCCGGAGAGATGGGGATATGGGGGAGATGGGAAGATGAGCCGTAGCAATGTCACGGTGCGGAGGTAATATGATATGACGCAACATCCCAACCAACAAATAAAACGAAGCCGTACGGTACGTATCATTAATTGCGAATCATAATTTATTATACTTAATAAAGATTACAACCCAACCAACAAATAAAACGAAGCCGTACGTATCATTAATTGCGAATCATAATTTATTTTAATAAAGATTGTATAAAGTGCATATTTGATAATACATAAAAATATCATTTGATGGAAAATGTAATTACATAAAAATGTGTGATCACTTTGTACAGTCGCCATCAGATATATTGTAGCAGACAAGGTGACCAAATATTTCTGAACATTTCAAAATGTCAATAAGTTCTATACGCTACAAGTTACCATTAATATCTGAACATTCATTACTTCATTAATATCTGAGCAGATGCTAGTCATTAACTACTAAACACACAACTAACCAATAATATCTGAACACTCATCACGTCAAGTGTATCTACGCAGTTATACACTGGGTTTACGAGTACATTACAACTGATATCGCACTGAAGCACTTCCTACTGCGATTTTTTCTAAACTGTTTAGATATTTAAGACCACACCATCGCACTATGGGGCGCTTGGGCCATTTTCATGTCAAAAATCTATAAGCTCGCCGTTTTAAAGGATAATGTCTGATTTTTGTTATAGGTTAAGTATGATTGATACAAGAAACTATTTTTAACACATTTCTTTATGGCAACTTTGAATACCTTTTTAAGTGTTAAAAATGCCATTAATGTCTATAAATTTGAATGAACATTAAAGATCCATTCATTAACTACAAAATGAGGTATCATAAGCATACGTTTTTAAACTTTTGGAAAAATTATTTATGGCACGTCTCTCTTAGGCGCTTCCCCATAGTGCATCGTGATGTGTTCAGATATTATTGGTTAGCTGTGTGTTTAGTAGTTAATGACTAGCATCTGCTCAGATAGTAATGAAGTAATGAATGTTCAGATATTAATGGTAACTTGTAGCGTATAGAACTTTTTGACATTTTGAAATGTTCAGAAGTATTTGGTCACCTTGTCTGCTACAATATATCTGACGGCGACTGTACACCTTTATCTCCTACAGTAAAACATGTCGATTGATTAACATGGTAAATGTTTATCGAAAAGTAATTAGTATTTTTGACGTGACGTGAATTATATTATTAATAAAATTACCTCTAAAAGTATTATTAGCCCTTTCGGTCCATTAGGTTGAATTCTGAAAATGTTGAATTCCTAGAATGTTGAACTCTCAAGTAATTGAACCCAAGAATGTTGAATTCTCATAATCTTGAATAAGTAAAATGTTGAATGATAAATCTACTTTCTTAAAATGTTGAATTCCTGTAATGTTGAACCTCTTCACTGAAATCACCTACTTGTATTGATTGGCCACTTATGATAAAATCGAATTATTCCCCAAAGATACACTTTCCCCGTAGACACTTTTAATAAAACTGCGCTTTTATTCCTGTAAGATACTTTTTTTAACCCTACCAATTTGTCCTCTTAGATACACTTTTAGGTACTGTTGTATATAAAACAATTGCTGAAGATAAATAATTTGAATGTATAAATAAACCACAGGCACAAATAATCTTTTACTTACATATTGCACTAGTTTTAATATTTCCAACATAAAGTACCAGGCTACCATAACCATGCAGAAGATTGCATATTAATATAAAAGAATATTATTATAATCTTTGCTATAAGTATATGTATTTACAAGACTATATTATTATTTTATATTAATAAGCAATCTCCTGCATAGTTATGGTAGCCTGGTACTTTATGTTGGTAATATTAAATCTAGTGCTCTAAAAATATTTCTTTTTTTCAACATTGTGCCATACAATGAAATAAGAACTCAACATTCTGCTTATCGTAATTCAACATTGTAGGACTCAATAATACATCATTATGAGAATTCAACATTCTGGGGTTCAACTAATTGAGAGTTCGACATTCTAGGAATTCAACATTTTAAGAATTCAACCTAATGGACCGAAAGGTTATTAGCTACTACCCACCTACTACGAAACGAGACAACATAGCCCGCCGCGCCACGCCTCTGCCGAACAGACGCCTAAATCGCGTTACCAACTTTTAAATTTGGACTACCTAGACCAGTGTGTTATATCTACTTACATATACAGGATGTGTGGTAATATGTGTATATTCCCGAAACATAGCCATGCAACCAAGTATAAAGAACACTTTGATAACATGCAAATCATATATACCTACATAGATTTACTTTTCCATACAAAAACACAA
Organism: Eudonia lacustrata; assembly: GCA_947562085.1. Taxonomy (NCBI): domain Eukaryota; kingdom Metazoa; phylum Arthropoda; class Insecta; order Lepidoptera; family Crambidae; genus Eudonia; species Eudonia lacustrata. The sequence goes on along the minus strand of OX387339.1, from coordinate 39,371,869 downwards.
ATTTATTGTATTACATTAATTTTGTCCATCCCTGACCAGTCCCCTGTGTCTACTCGCGTAGACGCCTCTCCCAACCGCGCGTACCTAGCGCATGTGCAATTGTACATACCTACAGTCAGCTTCAAAGTGATCCGTGCGTTCAAACCTACCAAAGTATCTGAACATTTCAGTTTACTGCCTGAGGTGTAGTGGTTAAGACCACCACCGGTCTCCCAAATAGAGTTCCCGGGAAGGATTCCTAGGGCGGGGGATACATGTTTGTACTCGGTTTGGTGGGTCCGCCTAGCTAGCCATCACCATCTTTCAATGTCGCCATAACAACAATAACTTAGTAACATTGTTGTTTCAACAATTACGTGATAAGATAACTAGTCAGTCCCTCCCTCAGTAATTGAGGATTCCCTGTGTGGTGCCGGGGATAGAGAATTGCACCACCCCCATCTCTTCCCGTGGGTGTCGTAAAAGCCGACTAAGGGACCATTCCAGAGGATGGGCAGCAGCATCTCTCTGAGGTTACCCTCAATCTACTGCGATCGCCAACCCGCCTGCCAAGCGTGGCGATTACGGCAAATACCCCTCATATCCTTGGAGGAGGCCTTTGTCCAGCAGTGGACGTCTTTTGGCTGAGATGATGAGATGATGAATTGAGGATTCCGGGTGAATAGTGATAAGATAGATAAGATGAACGACACGACACAACCAAAGCGCTGACGTGACCTTAGACGATGATGGATCAACTGGACCAAAGGTTGTCTCACATTCATGAACAGCAATAAATACTTTGAACTTTGTCACTTTGCAATATAGCTTTGTAACAAACAACCTCAACATCTCAGCCATGTGTTGCTTTTTGGGGATGATCGTAATTTTCCGGGGTTCTATGCAAGGTACCGTATCTGCCATATTCGGGAATATATACGTATTACCACACACGCTGTACAGCGGGTCACAGAAAGATGTGGAAAAATGAAAAGATCCAAAGTGTATCCGATCTAGATCTTGTATGCGTTATTGCTAAGACATAATTATTAATTATTATTATTTATGATAGGGCATTTTCCAATATTTATGACGCTGTAAGGGAGAAAAGAGCTGGACACTTGCTGAGTTTCTTGCCGGTTCTTCTCAGTACAAGATCTCCCGCCCAGAGTAGAAAGACTTACGAACCGATGGCATAAAATGACGTTCATAAGAGCTATTTGTAGCCTAAACTGAATAAATGATTTTGAATTTTGAATTTTGAATTTTATCTTTAATTTGTCATGCAATTCTACATTAAATATTTATATTAGTAAAGACATGCGCGTTACGCGCGTATCAGCAAGCTGCAGTGATCATAAATGTGAGTACACAAGGGTTACAACCACTATGACTGTGATTTGTTTATTTTGATGTGACGTCACAATAGAAATATTAATTAAAATTGTTTAACAAATAAAAGTTAATAATTATATCTTTGTAACTCTGCATACAAGATGTAGATCGGATAAATTTTGGATCTTTTCATTATTACCACACCATTCTGTTACACGTTAAAGAGAAACCTATAGAATGAACTCCTTCCCCCCTATTAATAAACAAAGTGTAAGCTTGGAGTAGTTGCTTCGTGTTTTGTTCCCGTCATGTAAACTTACTTCATATTAGAGTAAAGAGACCTTCCCGCCCACTCGCCGGACTTAAGGGGGCTTATTAATAAACAAAGTGTAAGCTTGGAGTAGTTACTACGTGTTTTATCTCTTTTACTCTAATATGAAATGAAGTTTACATGACGGGAACAAAACACGGAGCAACTACTCCAAGCTTACACTTTATTTATTAATAAGCCCCCTTAAGTCCGGCGAGTGGGCGGGAAGGTCAAGTCGCTAAGACACTTCGATCAACAATCTGAGACACCTTACCAAAATTGGTGGTTATTCTCCTTTAAATAAGGTACATGTTTTTTGCCGACTTAAATAGGTAATCAAAATATTTATTAATACTATGTCACACACATAAAAATTCTTAAATATTCTAGTATACAGAGACTTTTTTCGTTAAATAAATAACCAAAACTAATATATTGATTATAAATAAATGTTTGTATGAGAGGGCCAGGGCCGCGGCGCGGGTCGCTCGGTAAGGCGAACGGCGGCGCGCGTGTGAAGGTGTGGAAGCGTCCTCGTTTGTGCCAATTATTGACACCATTTAGTAACAGTGTATCACGTATTATGCGGAAGTCATGACGATTTCTGAGCTGAGATGACAAGTTTGGCGTCACAGTGCCGAAAGCGTCATAACAGTTCCGGAAGCGCCCTAATACGCGAGCTACACCGGCACGCAACGCCGCCGCCGGCGCCGCCGCAACGAAGGGCACCAGGGGCCCGACCGCCTAACCGACCGCTTTGACTTCGTGTGGTTTATGACGTCATCTTGTCGTTTTGTGCCGCCTATGAAAGCAATATCGAAAGCTATAGCCTTCAGCTTTTGATATTGCTTTCATAGGCGATGCTAGGTGGCAAGATGACGTCATAAACTATACGCGTAGTCAAAGCGATCGGTTAGGCGGTCGGGGGGCAGGCTTTCCTTCCGGTATCTCCTATTTTAATACGAAATTATGCTTTTGTGTTTGTCTATAAAAGATTGTACAATTAGATCATAATTTATGTATTTTTTTAAAAGTAAGCATTAAGAGCGTTTACGCCGCACGCTAGCGCCGCCAATGAAAAAAAATCATATTATCTAGTAATTATAATCTGGCATGTTACGGTTTAGTTAAATAAGACGTTACAGCTAAAAATGGCCACTTTTAACTATAACGCCGTATTTAACTAAACCATAACATGTCAGATGTTCATTAGGTGACGTAAAAATGCTAAATTACTTCATTCAAATAGTTCGTTGAGCATAATTTGATTTTATATCTCTAATTACTAGATATGTTTTTTTTTCATGGGCGGCGCTAGTGTGCGGCGTAAACGCTCTTAATTATAACAATTGTTGTCAAACCATTAAAATAAAATAAAAAATTAATTACAATTACTACTTACGACCCACGTATAGTGGTGTCGACAGATTCGCACTACAACTATACTACTGTCTTACTTACAAAATATACTTAATGTAAAAAGTGACGGTATATTGTTGTCATTGTAGTAAAAAAATAATGTATTTATTTTAGCGGTGCACCGCGTATAACCTAAGCTTGCGACACACGCGTACTCTAAAGATGGAAACATACTACTAAAACGCGACGCGACACCACGTGTCGACACCCGATGTGCACCGTGCACATTACCAACATGCTACGTGATGCTATACAACACGCTTCGCTAGTGTCATTACTGACCATCTATACTAATATATAAAGCTGAAGAGTTTGTTTGTTTGTTTGAACGCGCTAATCTCAGGAACTACTGGTTCGAATTGAATAATTCTTTTTGTGTTGGATAGTCCATTTATCGAGGAAGGCTTTAGGCTATATAACATCACGCTGCGACCAATAGGAGCGAAGCATCAGTGAAAAATGTTGCAAAAACGGGAAAAGAGCCTAAAAAATTAAAAATGCTGCCGAAAGTCACTATTCCACGCGGACGAAGTCGCGAGCACAGCTAGTTATGAAATATATGGGATTGATTAGTACTGACACGCGTCGGATGGCGTGACGTGGCGTCACGTTTTAGTAGTATGTTTCCACCTTAACTCATGTCATTAAAGGTGGAAACATACTATTAAAACGTGACGCCAGCCACGTCACGCCATCCGACGCGTGTCAGTACTAATCAATCTCATACATTTATTATGGTCAGTTGCACATAGAAAACACACCATGTGATGACACGCACTCCCACGCGGAAACATCCAGTCGATCTAGATCGGCGTGTTGCCGGGAGAGGGGGTACACACGCCACCCGACGCTTGGCACGCAGTGTGTTTCTAGTTAACACCCGACGCCACGCGTCAGTCATTCGAGAACATTCCTGCCCCCCGACCGCCTAACCGATCGCTTTGACTACGCGTATAGTTTATGACGACATCTTGCCACCTCGCACCGTCTATGAAAGCAATATCAAAAGCTAAAGGCTATAGCTTTCGATATTGCTTTCATAGGAGGCACGAAACGACAAGATGACGTCATAAACCACATACGAAGTCAAAGCGATCCGTTAGGCGGTCGGGCCCCAGGTGTTAAGATATTTTTTGTCACTTACGTCCTTCAGGATACTATGACACTAACGAAGCGTGATGTAGTATCACGTAGCGTGTTGGCAATGTGCACGGTGCACATCGGGTGTCGACAAGTGGTGTCGCGTCGCGTTTTAGTAGTATGTTTCCACCTTAACTCTACTCGTGAATATTTCTTTAATATACACTTAACGATCAACGAACACCGAATAATGCGATTTCGAACTTGCTAGTTCTACTCTAAGACACTTCGTGCGAGAGAACACTATAGAATATGTATGGTTTAGCGTTTGTATAAAAAGTAACTTACGTTCACGGCTGTACCGTCAGACGACCCTGTCATTTCATAAAAAAACTATGCTTCGATAACCAGGTTTTTTTTAGTCAGTATTATATACACACAACGATATACGCGCCTACAGCTAGCTGCACTACCTACATCTAAAATAGTCTACATCTATAAAAGGGTTTTACATATAAAACGCTATTAAAAAATACAAAATAGTGACCGTAATGAGTTCGAGCCTAGTGCGAGTTATTGCCGACCTTCGATCACGTTAACGAAAACAAGAATTTGTATGGCAAAATTGTACCTCTTCTCGTATGCCGCCAGGAGGCGATACTTCAATGCTATACAAATTGTCGTATTCGTGATCGTGATCGAATGAATACGAATTGTTAACAGACTTCGCACGCTCAACTATTGAAATAAGTACAACATTTAATAACAGGTTGACTACTGTTCGGAGGGGAGACAGTGTCATTACCCTCATCATTGAGCGGTTACAAAGTTGTCTTAAAAATGTAAAATAAATACTCAAGTATGAGAATTGAAGTGGTATTTTCAAACGACTCTTCTTCAGCCTAATAGATAGACTAATAGAGCGTAGCCCTCCTCACCAGCACGCCATCCCGTCCGGTCTTGGGCTTATTTTGGTAAAGCGTGGTCAAGTTAAACGAGCACAGTGCCATTTGGCAGTCTTGGCGTTGGCTTTGGTTGGACTGCACTCATTTAAAATGTCATTACAAACGTATCTGTGGTCAAAGTTTCGCGATCTGATTTTCAAGCTCTTATCGGGAATCTAGCACTATTATTGATCGAAGATTTGACAGATTAATATGTGAATGTTACTTTTCTTGAACGCCTGCACACTAAGCCTTTGCCGCAATAGTTGAGAGAGCGGCCGGGCCGACGGTGGATCATCCTGCCTTTCCCTTCCCGCCGTCTCCTTCTGCGATATCACGGTTTTGTAGGAGATCTTCTCCCGCACAGATCTACTACCGACCAGAGCTTGTCATGGCCGGCAGTCAGGTTCCACCTATCCTTCCTCCCATTAAAGGCGCGACTCGACAGTGTGCGAAACCGTGTCCGCAGTGAATCCACAACGGTAGCGCGTGCCAGACTCTTCCCTCCTTACTCTGCGCAGGTAGTCACTACAGCAACACGACCGTGAGGATCGGCACAATCCAAGGCCGGCGCGCCGCCGCGGCCGCCGGAGCTCGCTCGTACACCGTGGAATGTTGGCCTTGACTTTCTCAAAATGACTACTAGTTTCATCAGTAAGCATAATGAAAAGTATCAGTTCAGTGCCCAAAACTCAGTAGTTTTCATACAATCCTTTAAAAAGAACTTCATATCTCCGTAGCTGCTTATGTCTGTCCGTCAGTGGACGAGCTTTAATTCGTTGCAAAGGTCCTCGGATATGACTCCTTTCAATAGTCAGTTCAAATATTTCCTGTCGCCCTGTGTATTATAGGAATACATCAAATGAAACCTTGTATTAACATCAAATGGCGTATGAAATGTCAAAGGTACATAATTATATAGTTTAAACCGTGAGCACGCATAGCCGAGCTACTCCACACGACTGCATCCGATACAAACAAGGAACTGTACACGAACACGCTCTTGCTTCACGGCGCGGCGTGCGAACCGCGGGGCGGGGCGCGCCGCGACACGCGGATGCAGACGTGCGCGCTCACCGTGACGCGCGCCCCCCCCGGCGCCTCACCGAGCGGAGGGGGCGCGGCCGGGGGCGCGGCCGGGGGCGCGGCCGGGGGCGCGGCCGGGGGCGGGGGCTAGGCGGGCTGCGGGCGCGCGCGGGGGGCGGGGCATCACGAGCCCGGCGTGGCGCCCTCGGCCGGCGCCTCGCCGCCCAGCAGGATCTTGGCCAGCAGCACTTTCATCTGCAACCATGAACTTGTGCTATTATGTATTCTGTGACCATGGCAAGATGCTACACACCTATCGTTGTATTGTTTCAAGTCTACTAACAGTTTATAGATAACATTAACAATAAAATTGATAATAATAATTTTAATAATTTGTGTGCGAGCGCTGCCAGCCGCGCCGGCCGGGAGCGAACGGTGGCCTCAGGAAGCAATTTACCGCATCTCACTTAGAGTGCGACACGATCGCTCGGCGCCGACGCAGAACGCAACACCGCGCCAGCGCAGCGTCTCGCGCGCGTTTCTTTAATTTCAAGTATACTATATAATATAGTTGGTCGAAGCCGATAGCGGACATGGTCCTGTTGCGGTCGGAATACTGTGACGGTGTAAGGTAGTAAGGTTGCGGGCGCACCTGGTCGCCGTCGGGCGCGTCTCCCAGCAGCCGCGTCGTCAGGAAGTTGCTGCGCACGTGCTCCAGCACCCGCTGCAACACACGCGCCGTCACTGCCGCAGCCCGCCCGCCGGACTCATCACCGCGACGCACATTTCACAAACACTTCCCTAATCTGTGACACATTCATTAGCAAGCGACTTAAACCATTATTTGATTCATTAGAAACATGCTTTCATATTTTTATGTTTTACGTTTAGTACGTCAGTAGCTATGTCGAAATGTGCGCCGCGTGCAATATTTCGTCAGCAGAAGATTATTTTATGTGTCATTATTAAATGATAGCTCTGTTGGAGTATCTTATGAGTAATTCCGTGATCATGGCGCATGCAACTGTGCTGAAATATCGGATACTCATAAATAATAAACATGGTAAGAATCCCGTTAATAATTACTCTATCTTATAAAATAAATAAATAAAATAACTTCACTAAAACAGTATTAGAATTTGATCAAATCACTTAATTGTTTCAGGGAAATGAACAATTTCATTTTAACATTTAATTAGTTTCTGACCCGGTTCTGCATCCGGTAGTTATCAGGTGTTAGTTGGACGAACTTGACCTAGGTCGTTCCGTCGAACTACTTCGGGATGACAAAGTGACATTAAGATTTCCACAGGTAAAAAGTCGTTCTGTCTATGAAAGAGTCGGCCCGAGGCACCGCTGCCAGAGGATGAGGAGTGGTGTGACCAAATTACTGCAAATAACTTTTGTATGCTGATGATATTCATTCATAATTAATCTTTAAGGTGGATCGAAGAAAAAACCTTTTTGATGAATAACGCTCTAATAACAAATGTGGTTTAATCAAACTCCAATTGGTTTATTGTTTCGTGTGGTACAATTGCAAGATGTTACTAGATATAGTTACATTCCCCACGATCACTCCTCGAGGCAGAGGCGCAGCCGCCCGCCGGTCCCGCCAGCGGCAGGCAGGCGCTTGGGTCAGCCCAACATACCCCGCGGAGTTGGAGACGGTATTCAGTAGCGAATTCCCCGCCAGCCGTTACTACTTACTAGCTATTTAGCTATTAAATAGTACCTCAAAGAAAATAGACCACAGTAATAGTGTCCTTATACATTCGGAATAATAGCCATAGTTCGGTGAGTATGCTGGGAGCAGGATTCTCCCAGCATCCTCACTCGGTTTTATCTTTTGAGAAATCTATACGCCATAGTATGGTATGAATCATATTTCAAAAATTAGTGACAAATAGCACACAAAAAGAAAAATTACCTTCTCATATTTTCGTAATCATAACTTTCGTTAGGTGAGTATTTAAAGAGGGAAAGGTTATTTTCCCAGCCTTTTCCTTTTTTGCTCTACAACCGAAGAAGCTAATACAGTTTTATCTCAATCAATACTTCTTAAAATAGTGCAATTATTGTAGTTTTTACATTATTTACGGTGTAGAAGGTTGCATATTTGATGGTAACATTTACATATAGTCCAGCATACTAACGTAACAGACGCTATAATTCTGAATATATGTATTGTTGGGCGCGGCAGGCGCTCACCCTGGGCTTGAGCAGCGCCCGCAGCGCGGCGTGCATGCGCTGGCCGCGCGCCAGCACGCTGTCCAGCTGCTCGTCCAGGTCGCGCGCGCCGCGTCGCGCCGCCGCCACGCGCCCCCGCGCCGCCGCCAGCCTGCGATAAGCTCTTTTACATACCATCTTTATACCCGACGTTTGGACCGAGTTACAACGGCCGTGAGTCACGGGCTGACTGCTGTCGCGATGTTGCGCCTCCGTTTGCGCGGCAGTCTTCATCCACCGTCACGTTATTTTCTCAACTACCGCCACACACAGCACTAACGGTGATAATAAGACTTGTATATGTAATAGGGATATTACGTATACAAGCCTTATTCTGGTTATTTACAAACTTTACTTTTACTTCTTGCAAACACTGTATTCCACGCTGAAGATAGTTTGTGGCCGACTTCCCGATTGAAATTATTAGGGTACTTCTTTATTTCAATCGCTTCACGCACTACTATTAAATAAAAGTGGCGAATTCAATCCAGTGATTTGTGTCTCTTTCAAGTAGATGTTATGCAATCGCTAATTTATTAGACTGCCTGTTCTTTACAGCTGCGATATGTTCTTTGACCCGCTCATGTATAGTCCGCTTTGTTTGGCCTACGTAGGAACTACCACAGCTGCAGTCTATCTTGTATACGCCTGGTGTATGAAATGGCAAGACATCCTTTGAAGTGCCCACGATGTTGTTCACCTATAAAGGTGGCCTGGCATAAGCCAGGAGTAATATCGGGAATATTCCCATCTTTATTATTCCCTGGTTTGTCCACCAGGGTGACGTAGGGGAAAAAATGTTTCATCTGTCACCCCGTCACTAAGAGGTGGACGGATGAAACTTTTTTCAATTGAAAAAAAGTTTCATTCGTTCATCAGTCGCTATTAGGATGACAGATAGAACTTTTTTATTCCCATTCGTCCACCCATGAGAAAAATATTAACTATAGTCTGTTCACTTTAGCTTGATACCCGTGACAGATGTCCAAATTGTCATGCTAGGGTTGAGACAATGCTGCCGTAATTGCATCAAACGATAATTGTTGTTATTAATTGAATATCATTATCCTAAATGGTCCAATTGATTTTCTTTTCAAATTTTTAGAAGCTCTTATAAACGTCATATACTTAAGAAAAATAAATGAAGACTAACAAATTTGTTAATACAGCTATAATTAAAAATAGGAAGTTCAATTAAATCGATTGGTAATTTATTGTAGAGTAGAGTATGTTTATTTTATTGTAATGTTTTAAAATTGTGATAAATGTGTGTTATGCAAGAGTTTATTGGGATAAACCTAATCTAACGTATAAAATTTATAAAAAATAATATTATTTTAATATAGTCAAATAAATTCATACGCTTTTACAAAGGATAAATACCTTTGTAATGAACATTACATTTGCATTATAGGCTTTGCCCGTGGTCTTCTACGCCTTTTAGCAGATTATTTTCGTGATCGCCAAAAGTTTGCAAAATTCGGTCTCTATGAGTCACAGCCCTCCCACACGCGTTCCGGAATGAGCCAGGGATCGATACTTGGATCCCTTTTGTTTCTCCTTATGGTCAACGACCTCCCTAAAGTTGTCGATCACGCTCAGTGCCTGCTCTATGCTGACGACTTGAAACTCTTTGCCGAGATCAAGTCAGAAGCCGATTGTGTTGCTTTGCAGCAAGACGTTGACGCGGTTCACCAGTGGAGTCTCGAGAGCTCAATGGAATTTAACACATCCAAATGTTACGCAATGACTTTCGGTCAAATCCAGAACCCAAAAAATTTCGACAACACGATTAACATAATCGCCAATCCCGCATACACTTGCCGCGCTTAACTCGCTTAGCTCTTTGAGGCCAACCCTACTTGTGATGTGTTTGCGGACGGATAGGTGCAAATATCGTCTGGATGCCTGAGATTCTGTCAGAGGGATGCATCATGAATGTACTATTCAATTATGTAATTTATCATTTGGTAGTGATAATGTAATAACTTATTTTATCTACACTAATGTTGTAACATTCTACTTATGTTTCCAATACTTGACTTATAATTACTACTGTTATAGCGCAGACAACAAAACACTCAATTTAAGCAATTTCACATGATGGTATAATATCCACATCGATATCGTAAAATCTCATTATAACATCAATAAAACGCGACCAATTAACCTGGCGAGCCTTATGTCAAAATCCTCATACAAGTTGTATAAAATTTTGATATTAGGCTGGCTTTTTAAATCAGTTGGGTTATACGTGAAAACTTCGTCGAAACTACTAAACTTACATACACTAAACTCTTTGGTAAGATCTTGTGCCAATTAAATAAAAAAAGAACAGCGCGCGCTCGCTCCTGATTGGCCCTACGCGCGCAGCTGCGCTCTCATTGGTTAGATTTTAATGGCGGCAAGTTCACTGTGACAATTCACGTACGCGTGAATTTAATGTTTCGCAATGTGTTTTGTTTTTAAAATACAAATTAAAAGTTCAAAATGGTTAAAAAGTTAAAAATGGACAGCGACGATGATATTTGTACGCCTCCGGATATTTTAGAATTGGCAACAAAAGTAACTCACAATCTTTTGCCAGAAAAATCTAGAAAATTATATGAAAAAGAATACAATAACTTTTTGGCATGGAAGATCGAAAAGAAAACTACATCATTTTCTGAAAATGTCATTCTTGTGTATCTCAAAGACCTCTCCGACAAATTCAAGCCATCTTCTATGTGGGCTAAATATTCTATGCTCAAGTCCACACTGAGTATCTACAACAATATTGATATCACGAAGTATTCAAAAGTCATAGCGTTCCTGAAACGCAGTTCTGAAGGACACAAGGAAAAAAGTCCTTGACGTTTACATCAGGTCAAATAAAGATGTTCCTGAAAGATTCACCAGATATTTTGTATCTTTTTGAAAAGGTAAGTGTATTTTAGTTCTGTTATTTAATCTACCTAGTACTTACGTACTACACACGCAAGTTATCTAGACACTCCGTTTAAGCGCTTTGTGTATAAATTAGGTAGTAGGTACCTACACTTTACTACTTCATAAATCATAGTTTTTGCCTTGGCTATGTACCTCAAGCTTATTATATCGTTTATTGTTACAGGTTGCACTAATCTTCGGCATAATGGGGGCATGCCGAAGGCAAGAGCTATACAACATCCAGTTCGATGAAGTCTCTAACATAGACGACAGTACAATCATGGTGAAAGTTTCGAAAACAAAAACGAAAATAGATCGTTCTTTCGTTGTGACGGGCAACTGCTATGCCGTATGTAAAAAATACATGGAACTTCGACCCACCCCCTGTCGAAACCTTGCCTTTTTCTTGAGCTATAGATCGGGGAAGTGCGTCGATCAAAGAACTGGTATTAATAAATTTGGTGCTCTGGGAAAAACTATCGCAAGTTTTTTTAATCTGCCTAACCCAGCGTTGTACACGGGGCATTGCTTCCGGCGCACCTCGGCGACCCTTCTCATAGATAGCGGTGGTGATTTGACCGCACTGAAACGACACGGGGGGTGGAAGTCTTCTACTGTGGCTGAAAATCTTTAATGAATAAAATTCAAGTCTCAAATACGATCTTGAACAGTATAGAAAACAAGACGAATGAAGTAATTATAAATATTCCAACTCCGTCTACGAGCTCTACTGCTTGCCCCGCGACCGCTACAGCTGCTGGATCAATAATTAACATTAACTTTCAAAATTGTACCATCCAAAATTTGAACAATTATTATAAATAAACTATTGTCAGCTTTTACTCTTGTTGTTTGACTAATTGCATTAGTGAAGATAAAGTATTGTATGCAACTGCATATAACACGGGTATTAAAACACTGGTTACTATTATGAAACTCGCTGCGCTCGTTTCATAAACTGACACTCGTGTTTTAATACCCTTCATTATATGACAGTTGCATAAACTACTATTAAACCGCAACTGTTTTGTTTTATTTTATAATCTTTTTAATTCAAATTTGTAATTTATATAGATTAGTTAATGTAATTGGTGATATAACCGCGTTAATTAATTAAATAAATAAATAAATTCTTGAGTACCTCCTGAACATGATACAGCTCACACTCCAAATGTTCAGCGTCACAGAGATCAAAAGCTCTGTTCTTTAGTGACGTAATCACGGATTGCAAGTTGCATCTGTCGAGGGTGGTGATGTGAGGTAGCGTGCAAGTATCTGTCCGTTTGCGTGGGCTTTCGGTAGACACAGTATGACAAGGGCCAAGTTGGATCTCACGGTAATCTTAACATCCAAAAAAGATAACGACCTCTTCGCCTCCATCCCAATGATCTACTTCTTGTTTAGTACCTTTGACGATACTGAAAATGTAATCTACATCTTTTCCAGTATCGAATGGTCTTTTGACCCGAGACTCAGTGCCTTCTCTTTAAAGTGTTCTATCCAGATATTGGCAAGTACCGGGGCGAATGGGCTTCCCATTTCTTCGCAATCGGTAAACAACCAGAATAAGGCTTAAGTATATACTTAACATCGTTTAGTGCTGTGTGTGGCGGTAGTTGGGAAAATAACGTGACGGTGGATGAAGACTGCCGCGCAAAAGGAGGCCCAACATCGCGACAGCAGTCAGCCCGTGACTTACGACCGGCCGTTGTAACTCGGTCGAAACCTCGTCGGGTATAAAGAAGGTATAAAAGGTTAATCCCCGTTTAAATTGCTTTGTTAGCAATACAGAAAATAGGGACGTCGCGTCAGATAGGAGCGGATCAACCCCATAGATAAGTTTGCTTTACGACTATGATATAAGATAGTTGTTTGCCGGTACCTGAGGTCGGTGAGATCGCAGCGCTTGCACAGCTTGGCGGGCGGCTCCGCGCCGCCGCCGGGCTCACGCGCAGCGCCGCCACCGCCTGCGCCTGCGCACCAACAGACACGCTATACACGCTATAACTGCCCGATGTAATAAATAATACTTACTACGTAACACATTACTCAGTGCGGCGGCCTCGCTACGAAAACTTGTTTTAAAATTATTTTCACCATTAAAAGTGTTCGATTGAAATTCTTTGTTCATCATCAAAAATCTTCGATAAAGAGGCCACCTGAAGGACACATTTACATCGCCTATTCCAGAGACTACAGACAAAAATCTTCAATGAGTGCGTGCTACCCGTCATGACATACGGAGCCGCTAACCACAAACGTGAACACTCACGGTAGGCCTAGTCCATAAATCTAAAGTCCATAAAAGTAAAGGGCTATGCTATGCTTGGAGTTTTTTCTGAGGGACCAGATCCGGAACGAGGTGATCCGACAGAGAACCAAAGTAACCGACATAGCCCACCGGATTACAAGCTGAAGTCACAGGGGCCGGCCATAGAAGCCGCAGAACCGATAACCGGTAAAAGAGTTCTTGAATGAAATGAATCGTATCGTCACACTCACAGCCATACTCAACGGAGCCCAAGTAGCATTTTATTCTCTTTAAAAGGCCACATTTATTTCACTGGTGGTCTCTTAGCATTTACAGTGGTCACACTTGGTTCATCGGCTGCAATAAAGTGAACATGTCCACCTATACCTGTATAAGGCATGTATAGGGGTGTAAATGTGTATTATGTAACTATTGGCGTTTTGTCAGAACAACATTACTCTTCTAGTCAGCTTTCATTTTCAAAGCTGAACAAGAGCGTTTTAAGAGAAGTAAAATTCGGCATAGGCTATTCAGAGGTTCACATATACGGTGTTAGATTGCTGGCATTATAATATAACACATGTGAACATTATTGCAGCCCAAAGCTGTTATATATAACCTTTTATGAGCGCTATTCAATTGTTGGTGTTAGCAGGTCTAGTTTGTAATATATTAATCAGCTAATAAATTATTCGGTAAAAGAACGTTTAATGAGTTCACATGTACATGTAAGGTATTTACACGCACCACTATTGATATCTAGTAGCACTGATAGCAGTTTATTTGTTCATGAGGACCACACTGTTATCCTCTAGGCTGAACAATTATGTAAACGTGTTTTTCTTTAATACTTACACGCGTTGCATGTAATTAACCTAAAATAAAAAAAATGCATAAAAACAATTGTAAACAGAGAGAGAGGACCGGTGGAATCAGAAGAAAAATCTTAAATGATGCAGATAGTAAAACCGAATAATCAATTGAATCAACACATTGAACAGAAACTTGTTAGTAATACCAGAGTGAACGAGACTGCGGCAACAGTGCAGTGATCTTGAATTGACGTACGAGCTGTAGCTACCGGCTAGGGTTGAGTGAGCCACACATAGTTAATTTATTATTGTGTGAATTTGGGTGTCTTATATATTATAAATGAAACACACAATTTAGGTGTACACTATAAAATACTTACATCATTATAAAGTACAGTCGGCGGCAGATCAACCTACCCAAATCTGCCAAATTTCTCCAATGAATATTGGTCCTTATAACCAAGCAATTAAGTTCAAAATTGATTGTAGAAATTTGACAGTTTTGGGTAGGTTGATCTGCCGCCGGCCGATAACTGGGCCTGATGTAGATTTGACTGCCTCGGTGAACTGACTACGTTTCAGTGACCTCTTTGGGGAAACTGAAGGTTCTGTCTGTGCCATTGAAGATGAAGTTATCAAGACGAATAACTACCGGAATTATATTATGAGGGACGGTACGGTCGAGATCTGTCGGGCATGCCGCCGTCCAGGAGAATCACTCCGACATATTATTTCTGGTTGTTCTCATCTTGCTAACGGAGAGAGAGAGTATTTGCACAGACACAACCAAGTAGCCAGAATAATTCACCAGCAACTTGCTCTTGTGTACGTTACCGCAGCTGGAAAGTATCTCCTAGAGTGTTATTAGTGGAACGTATAATTAGTGCGTAATCTGCTGTGCATGTAAGCTGCATGAAAATTTTGTGCGTGTTGTCTTTTTGGGGAAAAACGAAAAAACAATTCCTGCTGCAGTAACGTTGTTCCAGCAAGAAAAATTCTAAAAGAATGATCGGAGAGAGAAAATTTGTGCATGGGCAGAAAGCTTACATTTCTGCAAAAATGTGAGCCGAAAATAAAATTACTGCTCCTTTAGGTTTTCGAGATATTGCATTTCCTGCTGGAGTAACGTTTTGCAGAATCGTGTATCTCTAAAGCCATAGTATGTGCGCCTGTAGAATAAACATACACGAGTAGCTCTTGATTTGTGCGTATTTGTGACAGAATTAGATTTACGAAAATATTCATAAATTTCAAGTAATCGCGCTTTTTTTTTAATCCGAAAAAAATTCGCAGCGCCTAAACGAGAAAACGTATATGCTCACTAAAAAATGTATTTGATCCTTCTTGACACATATCATCATCATCATCATCATCATCATCATCATCATCAGCTCATTTTATGTCCCCACTGCTGGGGCACGAGCCTTCCCTATAGATGGATAGGGAGAACGGGCCATAAACCACCACGCGGGCCCAATGCGGATTGGTGGTTGTTAACGACTGCAAATTCAGACGGGACCAACGGCTTTACGTGCCTTCCGAAGCACGGAGGAGCCCGAGATGATAAAGTTTTGGTCACCCATCCGATGACCGGCCTTTGCGAAAGTTACTTAACCTTAGCAATCGCAGACCGGGCGCGTTAAGCACTGCGCCATCGAGCTCCTCACACACACACACATATAATAACCAATAAAAGTTTCAAATGTGTACATACTTGCGATAATGAATAATATTACTAAAAGTCAAAATGACGGTGTCATAACTTTGACGTCGACATACAAGAAACCGGCCAACCGGCGGAACCAAGATGAGCGGGTTAAAACCAAAAATTAGTGCGTTTAGTCAAATAACATAGTGAACATTTTCAGCTTGAAATGTTTTTCATATAAATAGATATAAATAAAAACCAAAACATGTAAACAACGGCTGATTATCCGACCAAATTCGAATGACTACAAAAAAGCGACGGATTCATACATATCAATCCTTCTTAACTTAACTCATGAACCGGTTGAAACGTGTTGTGCCTAAGTACACTGAAGTAGAAAACAAATAGTAAAAAAAACTTGTAATTGGATTATATTCTACTAGCTGTTTCCGTGACCTTGCAGATGATAAAGTACGTTATTTTTTAAATAGGTATAAACCATTTAGAGGTTCGATTTTTCTAATTTACGCAAACAAATCGATACACGTAACGCTATCTATTGAGTTTTTTTAAAACTATTTTTTGTTTCTTCTGGATGAGACCTCGTGCTCCTAACCCCGCGTCACCCGCTGACGTCACAAGGAGTCGCTTTGTCTAGTTTTTTTTTAATTTTTTCTCTCCGATCATTCGTTTATAATTTTTCTTGCTGGAACAACGATACTGCAGCAGGAATCGTTATTTTCGTTTTTCCCCAAAATGACAACACGCACAAATTTTTCATGCAGCTTACATGCACAGCAGATTACGCACTAATTATACGTTCCACTCATAACACTCTAGGAGATACTTTCCAGCTGCGGTAACGTACACCTTGCTCTTGGACATGGCCTTGTTGAATCAGAGGTGCCGTACTATAAATACGCACCTGCGCCAATACTCGAAAATGGTCATGCAACGCTCTACTAGGATCGCTCTATCATTACGGACAGGACTATTGTCGCCCATAAGCCTGATATCGTGGTGGTCGACCGATCCCAGCGCCAGCGCCGGGCAATACTGGTTGATATCACCATACCTCATGATGAGAACCACGTGAAAGCCGAGAAGGACAAGCTCAGTAAGTACCTTGACAAGTCAAGCTCACGCTTGGCTGACGAGGTTACCGCCATGTGGGATGTGGATTCAACCATTATTGTACCGATAGTCGTTTCGGCAAACGGTCTTTTAGCTAAGAGCCTCGATCAACACCTAGAGAAGCTCTCGCTGAAAGGTTGGGTCAAGGGTCAGATGCAAAAGGCAGTACTCCTTGACACGGCACGTATTGTCAGGAGGTTCCTCACTTTGCAGCCCTGACCACCGGTAGCTTGGGCCTTGCCTCGCTGCTGGCGGTACTCTAGGGTTAGGTTTTTATAATGTTTTATTGTTTTTATATTAAAATATTGTAGTAAAATCTAGTTTTAAGAAAGAAAATAAATATAGTGTATATAATAATCACACTTTGCGCAAGAGCATGCGCCGTAATCTTTAAACATATAATGACTTTCTTTTTTGTTTTTTTTCTCAGACAATTTTTGACCTTTATTAGTGCTGTATGACATTGTGAAAATTTTAACTGGTAACTGATGTTTTGCAAATGTAGATATTATTATATTTTCTCTTTTGTTTTTTTTTTTAATTTGTGTGATTGTCCTATATATTTTGTGTTTTTATTTGTGATGGAAAGTGTCCTTTTATGATAGGGCATTTTCCAATATTTTTGACGCTGTAAGGGAGAAAAGAGCTGGACACTTGCTGAGTTTCTTGCCGGTTCTTCTCAGTACAAGATCTCCCGCCCAGAGTAGACTTACGAACCGATGGCATAATGACGTTCATAAGAGCTATTTGTAGCCTAAACTGAATAAATGATTTTGAATTTTGAATTTTGAATTTTTTGACTTGTCCTGACTGACTGACTGACTGACTCATCATCGCCGAGCCTAAACCGCTGAAGCTAATTAGATAAAATTTGGACTGTAGGTTAATTGAGTGACGTAACCAGCCACTAAGAAAGGATTTTACGGAAATCACACCCTAAAAAGGGTCAAATAGGGGTTGAAAGTTTGTATGAAAGTCCGTCGGTTTTGAATTGGTATTTGGGCTCTTGAAAAGAATTAAATGATGACTTGTCTCAGGCATTTTATTAATTTTTCTTTAAATTAGTAAAAAAGGGAATAAGGTTTTTTTTGGAGAAATCGTTATTTTTAAAGTAGTGACTATCAAAATGAATATTTTAATCGATCTTTAGATTTTTATAAAAAAGAATAACGAAAATAAAGAATGACGTGGTTTAGCATTTTTCGAAAAACTCCCCTAAAGAGGTGAAATAGGGGTGGAAATTTTGTATGGAAATCGCGCGCAAAACATCACGCGTTTACTGATTGCAACACGTGTGAAGAAACAGAACAAACATAATTTTCCCACGTGAGTAAAGCCGCGAAAAAAAGCTAGTGAATGAGTATACCTACCTACACTAGAAAACCCTGCTAGGTTGGAGCACAGCTTAAATGTGGTTGGATTAGAGTTACGAAGTAACTACACTCGAGAGCAATGAATCCGGGTCACTTAAAGAAACTTATAAATCTCGGAAACTAAGAATGCTAGCATAATTAAATAAATTGTGTTTAATAGACAATTAAATACTCCATAAATGAAAGTAATAAAATTTATGAGTCACTATATTTTATTTACAAAAAATTACATAAAGAAAAAACTGCTGATCTCGCCATAAAACTACTACTTGAAACTACTTCCTCCGAGGCGTATAAGATTGAACACGTGATTTAGCGCGGCTTATGTCAATCCCATACATTTTATTCTTTTCGAACTTCGCTATCATTTTCTAAATGTTACTTTGGCTAAGCCTACTGTTTCAGTAAGAAAGCGATTACGAAGCATGGTGTTCACCAAGTATCGATCTTCTCGTGCTGTGTAAAATGTATGGGATTGACATAAGACTGAACACGTGATTTAGCGCGGCTTATATCAATCCCATACATTTTATTCTTTTCGAACTTCGCTATCGTTTTCTAAATGTTACTTTGGCTAAGCCTACTGTTTCTGTAAGATAGCATAACGATTACGAAGCATGGTGTTCACCAAGTATCGATCTTCTCGTGCTGTGGTACACCTGGTTCTGCCTGTTCCTGATCTGCGTAGGTTAGAGCCAGTTTCCTCGTAACGTCGGAGAACTCTTTGTACTGTTGACAGCGACACACCGACCGACAGTCCTGGCTATATCGTCTATCTATCGTCAAGTCTCCCTTTTTCACATTTGATTTTTTTATGACATAACTTTACAATAACTATGATGTTTTATTACTTTAATTTAAGAAGAATTTAATTGTCTATCAAACACAATTTATTTCATTTAGCTAGCATTCTTTGGTTTCCGAGATTTATGTTTCTTTAATTAATGAACCACTGTGAATATACACTCGAGAGCCATTTGCTCTCGAGTGTATATTTATTTTATAGACTTTTTTTCTTCAAATCTTTCTAAATGTAGTTATAAGTTAAGAATTTATAAAAATTTTACTTCATCTTTCAAATTTGGTAGGTGCTCGTAAGCGAAACTAAAGATAATGTTACCTATCTCATACTCACAAATCAACTCAGTATATACATAGATGTTTTATGTCACTTAAAGGGTTCCAAGGGTTCAAGCAGTGTGATCAAAACAACGTTAGAGGGTTTCTAGAAGGAATGGCATCACACTAGATTCTCCGTGGGGTTCGGAACGTACATGGAGCGGGACTCTAAAGGATTGGAGCTTGGCTCGGGTCGCCAGGGCCGCGGGGCGGGAGAAGCGCCCAGGTCCATGGCTGCGCCGCCGGGTGTAAAGCGCGGGTGAATTTGGCTCTTCATATTCTTCTTCTCCAAATACGGTGTGTTGGGCCTATGCGAGTGTGCGTATTTAGTGTATCATGTGAATGTGTACTCAAAGTGGCGACAACGGACTGACTAAACTATCGTTAAGATGACTGATTCAAGAATAATATAATACTATAACAAATAGCATGCACAGTATAAAGACTGGCATGGTTCATTAGTGCGTTTAGTAGATATAGCTATTAAAGGCGTTTGGTAAATAAAGTCGAATAGTTAATTCAAGAATAACAGTTTGCTAATATAATACAAAAAGAAAAGAAAAAGGCTACACGCACAGTATAAAAACTGACATTATAGATTGGTGCGTTTAGTACATATATCTTTTCAAAGCCGTTTAATCTGCACCATCATCCGTCATCACGTACAAAATGAAACATCGCACGTAACCATTGTAAAAAGTACCACTCACACAAGGAACCACTTGATGGCATTGAGGATATAACTTCCTCATCAAGGCATTACGATCAACCATGTTGAACGCGCTAGCAGAGTCTACGCAAACTGCGTTAACGAGCCCAGGGTGTTTCATAAAGCTGTCACTGACAATTGCATAATTGTCAGTGACAGATGACAGGTGACAAGTCTACAATTCGACAATTGTGCGTTTCATAAAACATTAGGCCTGACATATTTGTAATCGCAAAAGCCGACATTTAGCGTTTCATAAAAATTTACAAGTGACAATGAAAACTTGACAAATTGTCGAGGATTTTCTGACAATTGTTGTTTATGAAACGCAAAATTGTCAAAACGCAATCACAAACTTGTAGAATTGTCGCACATTTTTGGCAGGAGATAACGGAAAAATCTATACTACTGATAATTATTTAGCAAATATGCGAAGAAAGAATTTAAGGAAAGAACGAAGTTTTCTTTAGATTTTGCCGACTTTACTTTCAACGGAAAAACTCCGTGTAAGTAAAGTGGTGGTAGAACACATTTGTACGGTACGGTAGTATCCAGGACTGCATTGCGTACAGATGTGCTAGCACCAGATTCAGGAATGGTTGTAACCTGGTTTAAGATTAACATCTTGTTCGCCTCCGCCATGTTTGCGTCTGATTGAATCAGTGCCGTAAAACGGTTTATAGGGATGCAGAGGTGAATAGGGATAAAATCAAAACTGAACTTTACATAAGAAATTTTTGTTCATTCGCAAACGCAATTAAGCACGCCACAATAGTAATACTGTGACCCGGCGCAGCGGGCATGATTGGCCTAATCGAAGCAGGAATCGAACCTGCATTAAATCTAATTAATACAGTGAAAATAATGCAGACAATGTTAAAAAACCTTATTATAATTCGAGTCAGGTGCATGCTTACAACTTCGCCTCGCTACGAACTCGAGCAAATCGGCATAAAATTTTCTGTGTTGAAATGTATTGTATATTATATGTATATTGTATATGAAAACGCATTAAAAAATAACGTTTTTTTTCCTGATTTTATCTTTTCTTTTTTCACCATAGCTCATAGCCTAAGGGCTTTTTAGCCCTTAGGCTATGAGCAATGTGTTGAGTGGTTTTTGGCAAGTAGAGTGAATTCCCCAGCGGGGACCTCTCAATGGGCATTAATTCACAGAATAGAGTCCAGGTCTATAATTTTGCGCCTTTTTAGACGTCTTATTATGTCCGGGATAAGAATTGCAAGCTGATTTGGATGGTTCTGAAGTCGAGATTTGTAGGTTTTAGCATAGCTTCGTATTTCCTCCTTTACGGTGCTAATGTTCAGGTGTTTGTGAATGATTAATTCATTCATTCATTAAATAATTAATGTTACGTACAGTCGTCGATGTCCCTCCACTCGCGCTTGAGCGAGAGCGGCGCGGCACAGGCGGGGGCGGGCGCGGAGGGCGGAACGGGCACGGCGGCGGGCACGGCGGCAGACGCGCTCTCCGAGGCCACCGACACCGGCGTCGCCGCGCTGCACACACAGCACACGGTTACACTACATCTCAGGCTCGATCACAGAAATAATATTTATGAACGAAACTCAAACCTCTGGAGCGGCTGCGGCGGGGGATTGTTGAAGGTCAGTTCTGTCACACCTGAAAAACGAATATTTTTATAAATTTCATTTCCCTGTCGTGTCACAGCAGTGAAAAAAGCACCAACTTCAAAAAACAGGAAACTAAAAACTTAAAAGAAGTCTAAAAAGCAAGAAATAATATTGAACTCATATTATTAATTACCTAGACACGCATATCAGCTATAAAGAAGGTCTATTGAGTAGGCCTCTTTAAAATATGGGTGCAAAGTTCTCATCAATAGAAATTAATTAAGTCCAAACACAAGGTAGCTACTGTAAAACGTTGAGGAGTTCCCTTGACTGTCCTTCGTCTTCATCATCAGACCCCTAATGACAGTCACAACGCATCTAGTTGTAAAGTTCTCATCAATACAAATTAATCAAACCCAAACACCATGTAGTTGCTGTAAATCGTTGAGGAGTTCCTTCGACTGTCTTGCGGCTCCATCATCAGATCGACTCCAGACTTTCATTAAATAGTAGTGCTTTAAAATACTTATTGAAAAAATTAACAAACGCACTAGTCGCCAACACGATTTTCGAAGGTTCCCCTCGATTTCTCTGTGATGCCATCATCAGATCCTGGTTTCCTTATCATGGTACTAACATTGGGATATCTCCTTTTCAAAAAAAAAGTAATCATCAAAATCGTTTCATAAACGACGAAGTTATCCGCGAATACACATAAAAAAAAATATTCTAAGAGGCGAATTGAGGAAATCTTCTCCTTTTTTGAAGTTGGAGTCTGATTCGATCTCACCGTCGGTAACGGCTGACTGCTGTGGGGTGGCGAGGTGCGCGAAGGCGTGCGGCGGGAGGTACGCAGAGCGGTGGTAGTGCTCCTTCTCAAAGGTGGTGGCGTGCACGAAGTAGCACACGGGCCGGTTGCAGCGGCCGTTCTCATAGTCCCGGCAGAACTTGTATACGTCCTTTAGCTGCGCGTGGATGACCTCGTGCGCGTAGATGCAGGCGGCGCCGCGCGTGCACGTCTTGCGCACGAAGTCCTTGCACATGACGGGCTTGCGGCGCGGCTCGTCGGCGGCGGCGGCGGCGGCGGCGGCGGGAGCGAGGGCGGGGGCGAGGACGGGGGCGAGGACGGGGGCGGGGGCGAGTGCCGGGGCGGGCGCGGCCGGCTCGTAGCCCTCGTCGGGCCGCTCCTGCTTGACCAGCGTCAGCGCGCCCGGCGGCGGGCTATCGGGCGGCGGCGAGTTGGGCGGCAAAGGCGGTTGCACCTTATCATTTACTTTATCTGTTGCTTCTGATTCGGCGGAAGAAATCATGTCTTCCTCAAACTTCGATTTTAAATACTTCTTCATGTGTTTAAAATTTGGTGATGGCCGAAACTGAATTGTTCCTTCATCTTTAACTTGACTGATGAGATGAACAGCTGCAAATTTTAAGGGAAAAAAAATTATAAGATGGAAATGGAGAAAATATATTTTTTTATTATTAAAATTTACGCAACAATGCTTTCGGTAGTTACAGGATAAAAAATAATACTAGAAAAAATCAACTTATCTCAGGAAACTAGAGAGGTAAAAGAAACTTAACAATAATCTTATTTTTATTTATATAAGTAAGTAAAGGTGAAATGGAATGTCTCATTTAATATGCTTGTGTACAAGTCTGTTACTAATAATTAAATTTCCTATACTATCATGTAGCACTAAACCACCTAAGGCACCTCACAAATTTGTTAGTTTTGTCGTTGAACCATTTAAAAAATACACATAGCTCCTTTTTAACTTCATATCATTTTAGATTCACATACTTAATTTAATTAATTTAATAATGTAACTAGGTTTTAGAAATCCTCACTCTTATTATCCTGAATGTCAGGTAATCACACACATAATCTCTTATTTTATGTGTTTGTACACAGTTTATATATTACAAAATTCTGTGTTTGCCTGTTATTGTTTTTATACTATAGTTTAAGAAAAAATGTATTTTAGAGAATAAGTAATTGGTGAAAAAATGTTGGCAGATCTTATAAATAAAAATAAAAAAAATAAAACAAATGTTATAAGTAAGTAGGTATATAAATAAAAAAAAATAAAAAAACAAATGTTATATATAATCACTGTTTAACACTGATTACAAGTAACAAAGTGTTGGGAAATACGTGGATTGTTAAGCAAAATACATAATATATGTATGGAGCAAAACTTAATAATTTCCCATAAAAGATTTTTATCTTAAAATTATCGGTAATATGGCTATTCCTAAATATCAAATGAATTTAAAACTACTTAGAAATCGAGAAAACACTACTAAAATAGTTACTATAATTGTATATTGGTAACATCACTGTTGGTCTCATATATCAGACTATGACCCTGGATATTAAGGTAAAAATCACTTAAATGTTTGGTCAAAAAAAGGAAATTGATTTTATTCGAAATTAAAATGAAAAGACGTAAATATATCCTGCAGTTGTAAGTTTATATTATGCTTTAGATATTAAAAATACCAACAAAAACTTCAGTAAAATCATTCAGGTATGTAAAAATAAAAGGTTGGTTTCTACTACTTTATTTGTCTGATATATCAGTCACTGGCGTGGTGGGCACAGAAATGGTTTGTCTGATATATCTGTCATTGGCGTTGAGAGGGTTAACCAGCATTTATCTTTATAATACCAAAATGAGCTTGACCTAATCTCAAGAACACTATGGGTGATTGAAACAAAATAAGTACATTTTCCTTATGGGTGGGTAGTTGAAATACGATTGCCTGCCAGAGTTTGTGTGGCATACCCACTGTTGACCAGTGTGTTTATGACCAATTGCAGACTAAGTGTGGCAAACCCCCACACAAGGACAGCAATTTAAAACTAACTCTTAGATGATTTAAAGGTCATTGTGTAGGATACAGAGCACTATGAAAAATTTGACTTTCGCTTTTCATTAGCTATGCAGATCTGACTTTCTGGTCCAGCCTAACGCTAGCCGCTGCAACTCTTAACATGCCTATGATTACCTAAATAAATATGCAAGCAAAAAAACTTAAAAAAGCTTGGTGAAAATCCAACCAAAAGTCTAAGCATTTGAAGCCTTTAAAAACGTCTATCATTTTGGCCTCTTAAGCAGGATAAGAGTTGATTTCAGAGAAAATTATTCGGAAATAAAGTTGACACCAACACAACTAAATCATAAAAATAGGGTGTGTAGAAAATAAAAACCAACCAAAATTTATCTTTTTCCATAGCGCATCGTATCACACACTCGTAATCAAAACCTGGCAAAATTACTAAGAATAAACTGAATGTTGGGCCCGGCATTAATAACAATATTAACTGTCCCACAGCTGGGCAAAGACCTCCATCATTGAAATAATTGGCTTAACTTTTAACGTAACGTAACAAATAAGTCATTTAATTCGTAAGTTGTTGGAATTTAAAGAAAATGGTTGTGAAATAGTATACAGCTACTCGAGGTATTTAAACACAAATCCTATTATTAGTTTGAAAAACAAATTTTACTTATTTTATCCTCAAAATTAGTAAATAACAAAAGTTGAGGGTGGGTGGTGTCTCGTGTGGTAATTTTACAGTCGCATGACTTACCTGATTCTATAGCTGGAGATGTGTTCATTGTTCCATTAGTATTTAGGTAATTATTTCAACTACGATTATTTACGTAATTTAAGCATTATTACTAATAAAGTGCACAAACAAACAAACGAATGAAATAGCTATGAATTAATGCGTTGCGCTCTCTGAGGTATTGATGTTGCTGTTGGTTGAGGAGAAATTTAATGAACTAGATAGAATGACAATGACAGAAGAACCAGAGTTGCCAGTGGGCCACTGTTGCCAATCCCAATCAAGACTAAAACTGCAAATAAGCTTTCAAAAAGCTGTAGAAAACTGTTTTCTACTTACAGAACTGTAAATCTAAATCTATGGTAAATCTACAGGTTTTCTTATTTTGTATTATTTAATCAGTAAGCAGTAATCAATAAAACAACATAATAAAATAATATAATTATACTTGTAGTAATAAATCAACTTTAAATCTTAACAAATTTAGAATATTACTACTAAAACTGCCTCGTTTTCAATTTGCACATCTTCTTCATTTTCAGTTTAATTTTTATCCTTGATATCGTACATATGTTTATTAAACAAAACGCACACTAGCTAGCCACCCTATCAAGCAAACCGTACCGTAAACGTTGCTAAAAACTGAATTTTACGGGTTACGCAGCGAATAAAAAAGATGGCGCCAGCATTTTAAAGAAAAAACTGTAGATTTGGAAGTCTGAACTAAAAACTGTGACGATATGGAAAAAACTGTAAATCTACAGTTAAAGAGCCCTCTATTTATTTTTACATTTTTGATTTAAAACTATAGAGTTGGCCAAGAACAGACCAAACCGAACAGACAGACAGAAGTGACAAGAATAAACAGTGTTTTTTTTTTTTTTTTTTCTTGTTTTTTATAATTCTACCTCCAACGTTATCGGAGCCTGTTTTAGCAATTCTCATTCATACTAGTTCTCGCATTTTTTCCTCTCGCACTTTTATTCAGCATTCTTCACATTCATTCGTCATCTTTTATTCCAAGGCAGTAGGTGGTCCGCCTTTTATTTATAAAAGTCTATTAATTCAGGGTAAATAAGTTTTTCAGGGCACGTTTTAATTACAGTATGGGAAACAGAGACTTATAGTATACATTTTTTCTTATTTATAACCTAATATTATTTTACGTTTTCCCATTTGGGCAGCTTAAAATTAGTTACTTGTTTTTCCTTATGTTATATCTATTAATTGGTATACAAATCTTATAATTAATTTTATAACTATGTAATTTTTATTTGAAATAGACATTTGTACACGCAGGTACAATTGTCCTTTCTATTTTATTAATCTATTTTTAACAATAATTATTTTCTATATTTTCTATGTTTTGTTTCGCTTTATAACTATTGCTATAACTTTGGTACAATATTTTAAGAAGCTATCTCTATATTTGCCTGATATGAGAGTCGCAAAAGTGGCCGGTTCAACTTTCACACCTGCTTGGATTTCTATGTTCAGCCTCTCCAGAGCGTGTATAGGGCACTCGGAGAGGATGTGTGTAAGGGTTTCGTGAGTATCAGGATCACAGGCACAAGACGGGCTATCCTTACACTTGAACCTGTACAAGTATGCAGACATCCCGCCATGGCCCGTAAGAGCCTGTGTGGTGAGGTGCGTATGTGTCAGATTCCGGGTGGTCTGGTAAGCTGTTATGGCATCTGGGAAGAATAACTTGGTCACCTCGGCTGTGTCACTGGACATGTACCTTTCGTTCCATTTCTCAAGAGACTCACCTCTGATGATTCTCTTGACAAATGAAATGGGGCACGCGTCGTAGTCTGGTTTCTTTTTGGACTTTATAGCGGCTTCCTTGGCAAGTTGGTCGGCTCTCTCGTTTCCCTCCAACCCCGCGTGTGCTTTAATCCAGTATAAAGCGACAGTTTTATGCTGTTTTAATTCAAGTTTTAAATAGTTGCGCATTTCTACTGCGAGGGGGTGGAGAGATGTCACGTTTGTGACTGTCTGGAGAGCTGCCATGGAGTCGCTATAAATGCCAAAACTACTTTCCTTTCTAGCTAGCAACATTTCCGAGGCTTTGTGTAACGCAATTGTAATAGCTTGACACAGGAGGAAAATACTACTAGATATAAGCTTAATTTGACATTACATACATTTTGCAACAATGAAAATTTGCATTTAATTGACACTAACAATTATGTTAGTAATTTTTATTTGACAAAAGATAGTTATTATCTGCCAATTTATTTCAAGCGACAAATAGCTTCATCGCTATCATATTTTTTACACATCTCAGCCAAAAACTTGGCTAAACAAGTTGCTCCTTTTGAGCAATGTTTAATAGACATAAATGTCAGTAGTGTTTCTACTGATATTCCAATCAATAATTTAAATTGAATCATAAGACAAAAGAGGAATTCTCTTGCAACATGTTTGGTAATATTTTAAATAAATGTAAAATTAATTCTAAGAAAAGCCCGTCCCAACCTACAATTATTAAAAATGTTCACTCAATTAATATAGTTCACCAGAACATTCAAGGGATGACAGGCAAAGATCTGGAGATTGAATTGTTCATGAACGATAATAAAGTTGATATTTTATGTATTACTGAACACTGGCTTAAAGATCATCAGTTCATGTTCAATTTTAATAATCATTTGGTAGGTAGTTCGTTCAGTCGAGTAAATTCAATTCATGGTGGCTCCTTAATTATAGTTAATAAGAAATTAAAATTAAAGGAACGAAAAGACATAGTGAGCCTCTCGGTTGAGCGAACAATAGAAATAGCTTGTGTGGAGCTGGAGCGACTTGTTGTATTAAGTGTATACAGGCCTCCGTCAGCATTGTATGATTATTTTGAAAAAGTAATGGATGAAGCATTATATAAAATCCGCAATGTAGGTAAAAAGATAGTTATTTGCGGTGATTTTAATATTAATTTGTTAGAAAAGTCTACAGGTTCTATCAAAATTAAAAATTTATTCCAATCGTATAATTTAAATAATTTATTTATGGAGCCAACTAGAATGCTGCTTACGCGTCATTATCTTGTCCGCGGCTGAGGACCAGGCCGCAGCCGAGTAAGTAACAACGGGTTCCACGGCGGCTATGTAAATAGACCTAGCCACCTCCGGGTTCAGTCCCCAGTTCACCTTCGCGGCCCGTGACAAGTGTTTATATATATTTGCCGCCTTCTTACATACGTTTGCCACGTGCTGGTTGAAGGTCAACTTACGGTCGATTGTGAGACCCAGGAGTTTAATTTCTGCACAGTCTTTGATCACTATTCCGCCCATGTTGAGGCGAGGGGTGTCGAATTTCAGCTTGTTTGTAATTGTTAAGCTATTGGTCTTGTGTGCTGCGAATTTGAGCTTATTTTCGACACCCCACTCCTCAACACGTGCTAGAGTAGGATTTGGATCAGGAATAAACAGTGTTGCCAGACGACCACCCTCGCGTTCTCCCCAAATCTTTCCCGAAATCCCCCCCAAATTCAAGTTTGAATTTATAAGCAAATGGCAAAATATTTATTTATTAATAAAATACAATTATACAAATAAAATTATAAAAATAAAAAAATACAAATAGTGCATGCTGAACACACACATACTAACACACACCAAAAACCTTTACAATGCCAAATCAAAGGATTTTAAAGGAAAATAATAATACAGTAAAAAAAATAACATATAAACATACTCGTACTTATCTCCATTTGAAGAAAAGGTAGGTACCTAGTGGAATATAAAGCGGGCTTCGTAGTATTTTCTATTTAAAAAAATTAAATGCAGTACCTACACATGTACAGTTAAATGCAATAAAGAGTGGGGTCTATGTGGGGAGCCAAATGACAAAAGTTTAACATACCAAAAAAGTCTTGGTGGCCTAATGTATGCATCAAAAGAAGTTATTGATTTATGTCGCTTTTGTGAATTAAAGATCCGCAAACACTTAACTGATCACAAAAAAGCTAAACGCTCTTGTTCACCGCATTTTGTTACAAATAAAGTTTAAAACATTATGTTGGCAGACAATTATGTACAAACCGAGGGCCGTCCGAACGATATCTATTCTTGAAGAGTGGAGATTCGTAATAGGGCTCTTAAATAGTTTTTTATGAATAAGGGGGTAAGTGCATGAATGCGTATGCCGATAAGGAATAAAGTGTTCTAAGAATAATTATGCATCAGTACCACCATCCTTTTTTTCATTAGGGAGGTTGTAGGCAGTATGATTAAGGATCTAATAAACATACTATGAAAATATTAAAAAAAGTAAAAAGTCATCATTGATCACATCAACACCGTTCATCAGCTTTTTAAATTTCGTGTAAAGTAAACGCTTAATTAACAAATGTATTATCTAATATTCTCCTACTCTACAGTTATATCGAAAATACCTGCTGCTATTTAAACCTGACTTGTATTTAAAACACTTAAAGTTTATTTATTAATTAAATAATTGAGTCCAATAAAGCAGAGCTCATCAAGATGTTTTTTCTCATATTTATTATCAGTTCTATTCCGTTCATGTTATGCGAAACTGAAGAAAATGTGACATATTCGCAAGGTAAAAGATAATTATTTAACCTTAACACGCTATATTTATACATTTTAGTGATTCCATACAGTTTTTTCTTTGACACTGATTGTAAGCCTCGAAATTAAAGCCTTGAGGGTTTTAATTGACTTTGAATGAATACCTCAAGTGACCTTAACCGTTTCTCACTCCTAGAACTTGCACACAGAGTTTATACTTTCTCTTTTTTAATACTTTTGAATTGTTTTCCTTCCTATTTCAGATGATTTCAAGTGTTCTTTGCCAGATGTAAAAAGTATTGATGACAATCTGGATATCACAAGATTCAGAACAGATTTTTCTAAAATATCTGAGGTGAAAAGTTTTAGTTACTCATATGTAGATAGATAGATAGATAAAACTTTTATTGCAACAACATAAACAAAAAAGAAATAATTGACAAAGTTACGATTTGGCGGTCTTATCGCTTTCTTAAGTGTACGAATAAAAAAATTAACTTACTTACATTAAGTGTTGTTATATTAGTGAAGTTAGAAATATATGATGCTTTTCATACCTATATTCTTAATTTTTTTTTTGTTTTAGGTGAAATTTCCAGGCCTTATTGGTCCTTTGAATGAGAGACTTATATGTAAGATAAAATGTATTGATGGAAACTGGGTTGGGCCACTTTGCTCGTCCACTCCAGGCAAGATTGATATACTATATGTTGCAATACTTTTGAACTATTTTATTATGATATTAGCTGTGCATTCTAGAGCAAAATGAAAGAATTAAAATTTAGTTGTTTATTCATATTCTAATTTTATGTTAGATGGCAGGTTTCAGCCTATTCTGCGGGAATGTATGTATCGTAATGACCATCCACTCCTGGCTATCTCTTTCAAGAATTCATCAATAGACGTAAGCATTTTTAATGACAATAATATTTTATTACTTGTATTAAAATTTTCAAAATTAATCTAAAAAAATTGTGACTTATTACAAACCCAAAGAGTTTTTAACATACTTTTATTTTCTAAAGTTTACACAAACACTACACATTGAAATGAAAGTACTTTCTCCCTGTCTTCCTGTGACTACAGACCCTGCAAAGGAGTCGAAACGTCAGGATAAACATTTAATCAAATAAATGTGTAAAATAAAGTTAGTGTTAGTAGTTTCATTTCAATTCAGTGACTACTTGACTTCCTTAATGTTGAACTAAAAGAAAGTAAAAGTAATCAGCTAATTCCAGAAGGACACTCCATTTCCTCATGGGTCTGTCATCACTGCGCGATGCATCCACTTCGGCATGTACAAGTTGAAGGGAGAAAACACCCTGCGCTGCGAGAATGGGGAGTGGATACCGAAGATGCCGGAGTGTGTGCCGACTACTGTTGTTACCAACTTTACAGGTACTCTTATAAATTCTATTTAGTTCTTGATCATACCAAAATTAAAATAATTAATTTTAATTCTGGTATGGTGACACCCTTTTTAACACTATTATTTAATTCCAGTATATTATATATTTTGAGTATATAATATAGTGGTTAGTTCTGAACACTGATGTGATTAAGCAATTCATACATAATAGTGTGGTGCTAAGGGGCCCTGTCTCAGCTTATGTACCAATAAATATAATGCAGCATAATAATTGGTTATTGTAAGTTACACCACCATTCTTTTGCACTTATGTTGCCAATCACACTGTTTATTTCAGAGAGGTGCATGAGCATGCTGTATTCAATTTCATGAATGTTCAATCATTTATAAATTCAATGTTTTGAATGTTCAATGTTATGAATGTTTGATACAATAACATTTCAATTAATTGTTGATCATTTGATTTTCGACCAATTGACATTCGATATTTTTCCTGTGTGCTTCACCCCCCGCCCCGCCCTACGACGCGGTCAATTAAGTCTTTAGAGGCGCCCTCGGGTTGTTCCGCTCCCCATCCGATCCAGACCCCTCGGAGAATCTAGTAAGAGAACACGCACTATTACTATTTCCTCTAGAAAACCTCTGACGTTGTTTTGTTTCACACGGCTTGAGGATCCCTTTAAGTTTATCACCGCCTCCAAAAAAGTGCGGTGACGCTAAAAATGCCGCCTAAGCAATTAGCAAACTCTCTAAAAGAAAATGTTTCGTGTGCGCGCGCGCAGGCGACGCGCCGCCGACGATCCAGTACGCGGTGGTGCGCGGGTCGGCGGCGGTGCAACCGTCGGGCGAGCTGTACGTGTTCCCCGACAGCTCGCTGCGGCTCGAATGCATCACGCCGCGCGCGCTCGGCGACCCCGAATGGAGCTGGACCTCGGCGCTCGGACATCACACAGCTGGTATTTCATTAATCATTTATTTAAAATTTATAACGCCTCGGTGGCAGAGTGGCAAAGCTTTCGGCCCGATACCCGAAGGTCCCGGGTTCAATTCCCAGGTCGGGCAAAGTATGTTTTGAATTAATTCGGTGCATAGCCCGGTTTGTGAACACCAACCCGCATTTGGCAAATATGGTAATTAAGCCCATCAATTTGTAGTGATGACTTGATTTCAATAATGGAGGCCTTTGCCCAGCAGTGGGATTGTTATAAATTATTACTTATTTAAATGGCACAATTACATAATGGGGTAACTATTTATTTATATACACATAAGAAGAAACATTACTTAACTTTAGTAACGAAAAAAAAAACAGAAAAATAATAAGAAAATTAAAAACTGAAGACCTATAAAAAAAAGATGTCCTCCAACTGTGGGCTCATGGGAACGGTCCCAAGAATGCTGGCAACATTGCCCCTTTGGATTGCCAAACTAATACGCTGGCAGAGATAGCTGCCAGCCTCTTGTCACTGGAGGCCTCAATAAGGCGAGCACTTAACTCTTTAACCAGGAGGCAAAGCAGCTGCTTTGCCTCCGGCCCTCATGGACCCATTGTTTCCACCGCAAACGGAACAAATAAATAATTTTGACCTAGGTATACGCAAGTATTTGTGCCGTTTGCGATTTTCAGCGCTTACCGCAGCAGCCCCCACATGAAGTGAAGTGGCGCAAACATGCGAGGGAGCCGCGGTGTCAGCACAGGTTGCATCCGGCACCAACGGCCTGCCAAGCTTCCAGGGCCCAATGGTCATTCCGTCAGGTCTCTTGCCATCGCTGCGCGGGATACCAGCTGGCTCTAAGACAGCCGGTAAACAAATGGTGGCAAAAGCACTGCGGATGATGCTGTTAAGTGTCGAGTGACGCATCATACGGCCAGCACTACTATCGCAAGAGAGGCCGTGGTGGCCAAGCTCGTCAACAGCGTGTGGGGAGCCACACACACAGCGGTGAGGGTGGACTAATCTGGCGCCTAAACGGAGGCAGACCGCTAGAGTAAGAGACGTCCAACAAGGTACCGATATTGGCAGATGGATTGCCATCCAGACATTGGCCTGGAGCCAGTGGCCCTGACTCTCTCTTGGAGACGATAGTGAGACGAGCGAGTTCGACCGTGTCAGCCGATGTGGATACAAGCCCCAAAACAACTATAGAATTCGATTGACAACAGTAGGTATTGATACTCTTATTAGCAGACAAAACTTTTACATTCATTTGTTGCCAAATCAAATCAAATATATGTATTGCGAAATATAAATGGTAATTGGTTACAATAGTACTTTTAGTTAGTTCAACCTATTGTCTTACTGACATACAACAAAAAAATCACTTAAAGTATTTATTAATTGTTAAAAATTAATTGTTATAATTACATTATAAATTCAAATATTAATCTATAATTTTTATGTCAATACGAAAAAATAAGTTTAAAAAAAAAAATATTTCCCCACTGCTGAGGCATGAGCTTTCCTGCTATCATGGAAGAAGCAATATTTCTAAAAGTCAATTAAAATTGTAAAATATTTAAAATTAGTAATATTTTAATCAAGCATCCCAATATGACCTAACAAGAAGAATTAGTGTTTTTGTAGTGTGTATAATCAGCCAGGTTATGCCTATCACACTACACAATTGTTTGAAAGGGTAGTTCCTACTTGACAACCCTAGTGCCCTTAGCCCTAATGCCCTAACAGCCCTAGCCCTAACCATATGTTTGATAAATACACAAATAAATAGTAAAGGATATTTGTACCAGTAGACCTAAGGTAAAAAGCGGAGAGTGGAAGGAATCAGGTATAAGGATTAGATTTTCTCACTGCCAGTCAAGCAGGCTCACAAGACTGATCAGATATGTGACGGCTAAAGGTGTCTTGGCCGCAGTGAGAGGTTTTGTCGTTGATGAATCGATCTGTTCACGGACAGAGTAACAACGTCTGTAGTCCAGTTATAGATATCTACTTAGTGTGATTTATTTTACACTACAATTCTATTTTATACTATACTTATTTATACTTATGTGTTCATTGATTTATTATGAATCTAAAGATTAAACGCTGCGCATTTATTTTTACCATGCTGAAATACAATTTAGTCAGGTCAGTAGTGCTGCGTTTGCATGTTTACGGCACGTGAACATAGTGAACTTATCGGCAATCCGGTAAATTCAAATATTAAACTATAATATACTATATTGATCGAAGTATTGATTTTTTTAAATATCTTACGGGTAAGCATTGGCCCTTATCTCACCTGATCTTAACCGACGATAAGGCCGAAAGTGGTCAGATGTAGCCTGAGTTTGTGTTTCCCAGAGTGGTCGCCGGACGAGGGCGAGCAGCAGACGCACTACCGGCTGTCGCTGAGCAAGGCGACGGCGCGGCACGGCGACCAGTACACGTGCGCCGCGCCCGGCGGACACACCAACACTGTGCAGCTCAAAGTTGTTAGTGAGTCCCCCCACTTGTCTCTACTTATGTGAAGTTGTTAGTGAGTCCCCTACGTGCCTTAGCAGACAGCGGGCTAACGTGTTGCCGGCGTTTTGAGACGTGACGTGGGCAGTAGGCAGCGGGCGGACGTGTTGCAGACGTGACTTAAGGTGGAAACATACTATTAAAACGTGACGCCACGTCACGCCATCTGACGCGTGTCAGTACCAATCAAGTTGGAAACATACTATTAAAACGTGACGCCACGTCACGCCATCCGACGCGTGTCAGTACTAATCAATCCCATACATTTATTATGGTCAGTTGCACATAGAAAACACACCATGTGATGACACGCACTCCCACGCGGAAACATCCAGTCGATCTAGATCGGCGTGTTGCCGGGAGATGGAGCAAACAGCCACCCGACGCTTGGCACGCAGTGTGTTTCTAGTTAACACCCGACGCCACGCGTCAGTTTTTTGTTACATAAGTCCTTCACGAAGCTATGACACTAGCGAAGTGTGTTGTAGCATCACGTAGCGTGTTGGTAATGTGCACGGTGCATATCGGGTGACGACACGTAGTGTCGCGTCGCGTTTTAATAGTATTTTTCCACCTTTATGGTCAGTTGCACATAGACACACACCATGTGATGACACGCACTCCCACGCAGAAACATCCAGTCGATCTAGATCGGCGTGTTGCCGGGAGAGGTACACACGCCACCCGACGTTTGGCGCGCAGTGTGTTTCTAGTTAACACCCGACGCCACACGTCAGTCATTCGAGAACATTCCTGGTATTAAGATATTTTTTGTCACTTAAGTCCTTCAGGATACTATGACCACAGTGTTAAAAACTTACAGTGGTCCAACGTCTTTGAAGTTGTGCGAAATGCCGCCATCGTCTAGACTAGACCTTCGTCATTGTCGCAGGGTTGTCACATTAATTTTTTAGTCTATATCATATTTTGCTTATTTTTAGGTACGTTTATGTGTGTCAGGATCCTTAAGTCAAAGAAATACAAGATTACAAAAGGATTTATTTTTAACAAAAAATTTTTTTAATTTTAACACAAAAAGTTAAATTTTTTCATTGTATTTTATAAGTATTTGATTCAGTTTCAAATCGGCACACCCGAAAACCATGAAAGCGATACCCATATTGATTTTACATAAAAAAGTCACGTCCGCCATTGGATCTTGTAATAGATGTTGTATTCGAAATCGACACCCCCGAAAACCATGGAAATGATATCCATATTGATTTTACATAAAAAAAAGTCACGTCCGCCATCTTGGATCTCGAAATAGATGGTGTATTCGAAATCGGTACACCCGAAAACCATGGAAGTGATACCCATATTGATTTTACATAAAAAGGTCACGTCCGCCATCTTGGATCACGAAATAGATGTTGTATTCGAAATCGGCACCCCCGAAAACCATAATAGTAGTTTATGCAACTGTCATATAATGAAGGGTATTAAAACACGAGTGTGAGTTTATGAAACGAGCGCAGCGAGTTTCATAATAGTAACGAGTGTTTTAATACCCGTGTTATATGCAGTTGCATACACTACTTTATCTTCACTAATGCAATTAGTCAAACAACAAGAGTAAAAGCTGACAATAGTTTATTTATAATAATTGTTCATTTGGATGGTACAATTTTGAAAGTTAATGTTAATTATTGATCCAGCAGCTGTAGCGGTCGCGGGGCAAGCAGTAGAGCTCGTAGACGGAGTTGGAATATTTATAATTACTTCATTCGTCTTGTTTTCTATACTGTTCAAGATCGTATTTGAGACTTGAATTTTATTCATTAAAGACTCATCAATGTAGCTTTCAGCCACAGTAGAAGACTTCCACCTCCCGTATCGTTTCAGTGCATATATCATATATTAGTGCAACCTGTATAAACGATATACATAAACGATATAATAAGCTTGAGGTACATAGCCAAGGCAAAAACTATGATTTATGAAGTAGTAAAGTGTAGGTACCTACTACCTAATTTATACACAAAGCGCTTAAACGGAGTGTCTAGATAACTTGCGTGTGTAGTACGTAAGTACTAGGTAGATTAAATAACAGAACTAAAATACACTTACTTTTTCAAAAAGATACAAAATATCTGGTGAATCTTTCAGGAACATCTTTATTTGACCTGATGTAAACGTCAAGGACTTTTTTCCTTGTGTCCTTCTGAACTGCGTTTCAGGAACGCTATGACTTTTGAATACTTCGTGATATCAATATTGTTGTAGATACTCAGTGTGGACTTGAGCATAGAATATTTAGCCCACATAGAAGATGGCTTGAATTTGTCGGAGAGGTCTTTGAGATACACAAGAATGACATTTTCAGAAAATGATGTAGTTTTCTTTTCGATCTTCCATGCCAAAAAGTTATTATATTCTTTTTCATATAATTTTCTAGATTTTTCTGGCAAAAGATTGTGAGTTACTTTTGTTGCCAATTCTAGAATATCCGGAGGCGTACAAATATCATCGTCGCTGTCTATTTTTAACTTTTAATTTGTATTTTAAAAACAAAACACATTGCGAAACATTAAATTCACGCGTACGTGCATTGTCACAGTGAACTTGCCGCCATTAAAATCTAACCAATGAGAGCGCAGCTGCGCGCACAGGGCCAATCAGGAGCGAGCGCGCGCTGTTCTTTTTTTATTTAATTGGCACAAGATCTTACCAAAGAGTTTTGTGTATGTAAGTTTAGTAGTTTCGACGAAGTTTTCACGTATAACCCAACTGTTTTCAAAAGCCAGCCTAATATCAAAATTTTATACAACTTGTATGAGGATTTTGACATAAGGCTCGCCAGGTTAATTGGTCGCGTTTTATTGATGTTATAATGAGATTTTACGATATCGATGTGGATATTATACCATCATGTGTAATTGCTTAAATTGAGTGTTTTGTTGTCTGCGCTATAACAGTAGTAATTATAAGTCAAGTATTGGAAACATAAGTAGAATGTTACAACATTAGTGTAGATAAAAATAATATCCATATTGATTTTATATTAAAAATTGCGTCCACCATTTTTGATCTCGATTTTAATAGCTAATACTCTTGCCTAAATATTAGCGAATTTTCACCGAATAACCGAATACCGAATGCTATTCGGTTTAACCTTTACCGAACCGAATATTCGGCCGAATTATTCGGTTTACCATTTTATTGTTTTGCCGCGTAAACAGGTTCTAACATGTACGCTACGTATCGCTGCTGGCTAGTTGACGAGCGAGCCGTACCTAGAGTTGCCAACTATTTTTCAGGAAATTAAAGTAAATCTATTACTAACTAGTATAAAAAAAGGATTTGAAGAAACAATAAAGTATTTTTTCAAATTTATTTATTCTAAGCGTTGCGTTTCGTTTCACTTCACCCGGAGTCTGAGTATCATTCAGTACCTAGTTCAGAAATTAAGTCAACAGGAATATTCCGTTCGTTTGAACGGAATATTCCTGTTGACTTATTTTCTGCGTTTGCACGCATTAGTCGGAAATAAAGTATTTTCTTTATTTTTATTAAAAAGAATGAAGTATGGGTATGGAAAATAACATAGGATGCATTATTTTAAAGTATAGTTGGCAACCTAGCCGTACCTCACCGCCCGCCATGCCACCCGCGCACACCGCGCTGCCACTTTACTTCAAAACATCACAGGATTACGTTACAAATAAAAGCAAAAGTGCTTATTATTACAAAAATATTGATAATATTAACTTTATTATATTATATTTAAGAAATAAATATGTTGACTTGAAGTTTCAAAATAAATGTTGATTTGAAGTTTAATTGCTTTATTTTATTAGCTTTATTCAACACATTCTTCATAGGATTTCTTTTACTTATATTATAACAAAAATCTTACATAAGAAGTTTTGTCTTTTAGTTAGAACTACCTGTCGTGTAGCCAAGAAAATAGAAATACTCGAACGGAATATATTCGGCACTAATACCGAATAATTCGGCCGAGTACAAATAGTGAAAAAAATGCCGAATACGCCGAATACCGAATACCAAACGAATATTCGGCGCATCTCTAGTATGAACCATTTTTAATGTTATAAAAATAAATTAAAATTGACTACACGCGTTTTAATACAAAGTGCCACTCCTGACGCGTGTGTCCCGAATGAAGTGTATGGCGAGCCCGAGTCGCACCGCGCCCCGCTCGCCCCGCACACCCCTCACGATTGCTCTGTCTAGACGCTCTGTGTAGACCATAATAAACGTATGGGATTGATTAGTACTGACATGCGTCGGATGGCGTGACGTGGCGTCACGTTTTAGTAGTATGTTTCCACCTTCAGGCAGTAAGCAGCCGGCTGACGTGTTGCAGACGTGACGTAGGCACTATGCAGCGCGCTGACGCGTTTGCGGCTTGTTGCAGACGCGGTGTGCCCGCCGCTGGCGGTGGGCGCGCATGTGCGGCAGTTCGCGCAGGGGCTGCGGCTCGGCCACACGGCGCACTTCAGCTGCCAGTCTGGTCACCACCTCGCCGGGGCTGCCGTGCTCACCTGCATGGGCGACGGTGAGTCTTGTGTTGTTAACCTACTCTTAGGATAATTATAACTTTTCAGAAAAGTGACGATACAATATCCATTTGATATAAACCCGCTCGAAATACTATTACTTCTACTGTCATCTACTATGTAAGGCAATGGGGCCTGATTTAATGTTAACAACTACGTTATCAACATCTAACGCCTCGGTGGCCGGGTGGCAGAGCGCTCGGCCTGATACACCAAGGTCCCGAGTTTGAATCCCAGGTCGGGCAAAATGTATTTCGGATTTTTCGATGCATAGCCCGGGTTTGCGAACACCGACACGCATTTGGCAAGCGTAGTGATTAAGCCATTACTCATCAATTGTAGCGATGACTTTATTTCAATGATGAATGAAAGTAATTTTTCTTACAAGTAATACATAAATAAACAATATTTCCTTATATGATGATGATGAATGATATTAGAAATGGGAAGTGAGAAATGATATACACCCCGACCCCTCGAGTATCTCAGTAAAGATGTGGGGCTTTACTAAGTCCTCACGCGAGCTTCTTGAGAGAATTTGAAAAGTGCCGTTGCACTGTTTTGTTTCATTTGCCAACACTTATGCACACTCACGAACACTTAACGGTTAATAATCCACCATTATTTCACATTAATATTCGACAACACAAATTTTAGAAAATAAAACAAAACCGCCGACATGACGCTTCACTTTCCCGACAAGAAGTCCTATAGGCTGTTTACTATCAACATCTTTTTTTATCTTTTTTAAGCAGGCACACGCTCCATAAAAGTTACGCACGCACGCACACTTGATTGATGAACTTTACTTCTAAAATGTTATTTCGTTTGTTGTGTTTTTGCTAGTGTATCCATTTCATGTAAAGTCTTTTTTTCATTAGCAAGGTCATTTGTAGCAGGTTTTCTATAGTATAACAAGAAGACCTCAGCGACTATATCAAAACATAAGGACACTACAGAAAGTAAGCAATACAATACAATACAATACAATAGATTTATTGTCAATTATAGTAAGTAAGGTGTTACAGGTGGGTCTAGTACATACCGCGCTCGAGCAACGTACAGAAATAGATTTCACGGAGATTCCGTGTTTGTATCAAGCGTTCCTTCTGCAGTCTCCTTATTTTGTGACTATATTGTCATAATTGTCAAACCCGCGGTCGTCCAGGTCGTTGGTCGGGGCCGGCGCCGTCGTGTGTGGAGACGGCGTGTCCGCCGCTGCGCGCCGCCCCGCGGCTTAGCGTGCTGGAGTACAGCGCGCGCGCGGGCGGGCGCGCCGTGTTCGCGTGCGCGTGGGGCTACCGGCTGGTGGGAGATCCTGGCGTGGAGTGCGGGGCCGACGGGCGCTGGTCGGGCGCGGCGCCGCACTGTGCACGTGAGTGATGCTCTTCTGTTACCCAAGATGGCCGCCAAGATGGCCTCTCCAGCGTGCTGGAGTACAGTGTGTTCGCGTGGGGCTATCGGCTGGTGGGGGACCAGGGTGGAGTGCGGGGCCGACACACACGCCACACTGTGCACGTGAGTGATCGTCAACTGTTATACAATATGGCTGCCTAGGTGGCCGCGGCTTAGTGTGCTGGAGTCGTCGTTCAATAATGTACTAGATACCCGATGAGCGCTTGAAAAACGGTAGGCGAATTTGGGGAGCCACAATGACGTTTGTGGCGATGACCGTAAATATTAAGTACAAGTATTTTGCAACCTTAATTAATCTTTATGTTTAAAAGGTTTACATTAAGCTAAAGTTGTTGATGCTATCCAATGTTTTTTCAGATTTTGTTATTCGAAATTTAAATGTACAGGTATGAGCAAACCGGAGGATCACTTTCGGGATGCTTTTTTGTTCCGGATAATTTTGCTAGTTCTGCCGGTGGTGGCTCGCTGCGGCCAAGCTGAGATGGTACTAAATTCGATCAAAATGTGTTTGCTTTGGCCTCTGATTCATGTCCGCAGCCTAACAGTTAACATGCGAGCCAACACTGGAGAATCTGACTTTGCTGCGTATCTTCTACGCATTGGTGATGGTTGAGAAGAAACACTGCCGAATTCTGAACTTATTCGTGTCCCTGAGCAGGTTATTGTTCAAGACGATTTAGCTCCTTGCGTGGGGGAGATAAGTCAAACGGCCAGTATATTGTCTAATAAAGAAAGTTTGTTTTGTTTTTAGAAAATATTTAAAACAGTAATTTAATATGTAAAAAAATAAATACTAATAATATTTGTTATATTTTTACATAATCTAGCTCAATGATTAGGTAAATTAAATAGAAATAGAATATACTAAGGAACCAACAGATTGATACAAGAGTTTTCTTTATAAAACCTTTATTAATTGTCTAAATAAGTTTTAACTTTTCACCGCTATATCTTATTTAATTTTATCCTATACACTTGCAGCCATCTACTGCCCCGAGCCGGCGGTGCCATCTCAGGGGCGGCTGCTGACGACGCCGAAGCAAGGCCAGTACCTAGTCGGTGACCTGGTGAGTTTCTCGTGTGAACCGGGCTTCCACCTGGCGGGCGAGGCCTCCATCGTGTGCACGGAAGCCGGCTTCTGGTCCCACCCGCCGCCCTTCTGCGGCCCTAGCGCTGCAAGAGGTCACGATACCATACTGGTGGGAAATGCTACCCTGCATCACCTCGACGATTAGAGCTACGTCATACGTGGTGGGCTCTCATTGGGTCTGGAGATGAATCTCGCTTTACATGTAATCGTATATACAGAGTTGTTTTTAAAACAGTAGCCAAATTTTCAGGAGCGACTCAGAATGGGTTAGTTTACAACTTTCTACTAGTATTCTATCTTATCTGAGTGGGGCCTGCTGAGGTTTCCCTCTCGCAGTAACACTTCGACCCATCGGGATCTTTTGTGCAACCCCCCCATCCTTTTACTCTTGTTCCTCTGTAAAGATAGATGCCAAAAGTTTGGCAACGTCTTTAAGAGCGAAGAGCCTGAAGTCCTCCGGTTTCGGATAGGCCGACCCCAGGAGTGCCATTCTTTTCCTAGCTGGCTAGGAAAAGAATGGTGGTCACACCTACTGTGTGACTGCGACTCTGGAGTCGCAGTCACACAGTAGGTGCTGCATTGACTCCGTTTCCTCTC
Organism: Eudonia lacustrata; assembly: GCA_947562085.1. NCBI lineage: Eukaryota > Metazoa > Arthropoda > Insecta > Lepidoptera > Crambidae > Eudonia > Eudonia lacustrata. The sequence goes on along the minus strand of OX387339.1, from coordinate 39,329,407 downwards.
CACATTTCCTACACATGCTATTTGTTGATAGATGCATTCTGTGAAGCATTTGTTTTGTGGCATAGTGCCCTGTCAAGGCACCGATGATTAATCGGGCCTGCCTTCTACTGCCTCCGCATATGAACTTACTCCGTCCTAAAGCGTTTTCGCCTAGGAAGGATTTGGAGTGTTTCGTACCCAGCTGCTCTTTCCATTCGGTGCTGTGTCTGTTTACGATGTAATATTTTAAGGCCTTGTTAATGGTACTTGGTACAAGTGCCACAAACGGCTCAGGACCCATGCGCTGGGTCTCCGAGCCCCCCCTGGCAAGTGCATCCGCCATCTCGTTACCATGGATTCATATGGCCTGGGACCCAAATCAATCTCATCTTGTTATGTCCACCTAGCTTGTTTAGAGCTTTGGTGGTTTTTAGAACACGGCCAGAGTCGATCCGGGGCGTTGAGTGACTTGAGCGCAGCCCCTTAGTCGAGTGGTTTGTACACCGGTTTTCATGGTGTCGCCATCTCTGAGGTCCCGGGTTGGATCACCGGTCGGGTCAATTTAGAAATTATTGTTTTTCTAAATTGTCTCGGGTCTGTTTTGTTTAATTGTCTTGTTTCTATGTATAATAAGTATGTATTTAAGTATTTTAAATATGTTTATCCGTTGTCTAGTAACCATTTTGACGGTTTCATAACGAAGCTTCTCTTGGACTAGATAATTGGTGTGAGTGTAGGAAAGTTTAAGTTTAAGCTTGGCTGTCACTCAGAATGAATATATTACGCTTTTTCATGGCTAATTCTATATTCTGCTTTGCCCATAGGAGAATTGCGAAAGTTTTAGCTTGGTAAACAGTGGCAAATTTTCCCATGCTTTGACTATGCTTGAAGTCGTTATTAAATACGCCTGCCCCGTGCCTGACTTCATTTTTGATCCGTCGGTATACCAGATTAGGCTGTCTTTTTCCGGAGAAGGTGACCCTCGTTTCCAATCGTCCCTGTTTGGAACATAAACTTTAAATTTCTTTTCGAACATGAATATAGGGGATGTTTTATCGCATTTCCATGATCCTGTCAGGAATGTCACTTGGTTCCCATTTTGTGTGTTTAGTCAGAGGTTTAGATGCGTCCCACAGGCCACCTTTAGTCTATGTAATGCTTTCTTTGCGTCTGTTTCTATTACAATGTGCAGGGGTGAAAGGTCTGTGACGACCTCCAGCGCTGCCGTTGGAGTGGTTCTAAAGGCACCAGTGATTGCCAGACAAGCTGTTCCCTGAAGTTTGCTAAGAGCATTCTTACAGATCTTTAGTCTGGTTCTGGGCAACCAGACGATGCTGCCATATGTGAGGATCAGTCTTACTCACCATCGTCATGTAGATCCACCTAATGATTTTGGGGTTGAGTCTCCACATCTTGCCATATGTAGACCGACACATGCCAAAGACTCTATAAGCCTTGGCTACGGTTGTGTCCACATGCTGTTTCCAAGTAAGTTTCCTATCCAGCGTTAAACCTAGATATTTCGCTTCTTTGGACCAAGAGAGCTGGGTACCATAAAGTGTTAGGTTAATCAATCCCGTAGTGTTTCTCATTCTTGTAAAGGGGATATGGCTGTTGTTTTCCCCGGGTTTACAGAGAGCTGATGGGCATTGCACCATTCCTCCAGCAACCACAGGGCACGTTGCATTAACCCCGATACCGTAGAGGGAAATTTCCCATTGACTGAGATGACCAGATCATCCGCATAACCAACCGTATAGAATCAGTGGCGTGTCTAGGGCTTGAGATTAGGGTTGTCAAGCCCCGAAGCTCCAAATCTTGCTAACAATACTAATGCCCGTTTGCACTAAACGTCAATAAGGCGACTCCTAATAAAGAGATACCTAAGTTTATGCAACGCCAATCTTTAAAATTTATTTGCACCAAATGAAATATCTTAAGTTATTTCTAACGTATGAGTTGGCTAACTGAGTGAATGAACTAATAAACAAGTGACTGACTGCCTATGATTTAATTTATTTTAATGGCAACTTGCTATAATCCGACAAAATATAAAGAATCGTTTGTATTTTTTGTTCTTTTCTTTTCATAGTATTAGCGCATATGACAAAAGAGACAATCAAAGTTAAGACTTCTTTATTTATAGGATAAAGCGCACTTGTCAACGGGACAGGCAGATAGATCAGACATAACCTAGCAAAGAGAATTTAATCACTACGTTTACTATAAAGCACAACACGTCTTCCTTTCCTCCGATTTATATTTAAATTTTATTTGATATTTTGTTATTATCTTTTGCCACGCAAGCAATTATATTTGTAGCAAAAAGAATAAGGGCACAAAATTTTACGCAAGATGAAAGCTGCAATTTGTGCGTCTGTTACAAGAGCATGGCCAGCGCACAATAAACAAAGTTACATTGCTCTACATGCAGACAAACAAAGACAAGAAGCTGAGACATTGTCTGACAATTGATATAAAAATTGCCTTTTCTGTTTCTGAATAGCTTAGCATCATCTCCACCTGAAATTTATTTGATAATATGTAGGTATCTATCTAAATTGTAGACATAAAAGTACTTAATAGTTTTTTAGTATCGTACCTAGTGACTGTATTTTTACGTGAGTGCAATCAAATGTTCCAATAACATAGGGGAAACTGGCAATGGCGTAAATATCTCTTTGTTGGTTTTCAATTCCGTCAAGAGATAAAGGCATTTTTATATATCTATCCCCGAGGGCTACAATAGCAGAGGAAACTCTTGCTATTATCCTCGACACAATGGAGACATGCACTCCATGCATATCTCCAACTGCTATTTGATGAGAGCCTGTTGAATATCACATAGAACCTCAAAGTTATTAGAAACTGATTTATTGGAGCTACACTGCAATTCCTAAAATAAAACGGACTGTCGTTTATACGTAAGTATATAAATTACACCCACGGATTACACCAAATTGGTAGGTACTTACCGTTTAGAAAATTACATTCACATGTTATTTTATAATATACATAATGCCCTGAATTACTTACCTATTACTGCTAAACTCCAGGTCCTGGTCAATTTGGTCTAGAATATACAAGCCTGTACTTTTTAAAATTCGATACCTTTTGAAAAAATCTAGCTCGTATTCTAAAAACCAATTTAGTCGCGGTCTTATAATGCGTGACCTAGCGTGTCTTTCATTATAATAATCGATGTTTTCCAAGAAATCTATTAAATATAGGGCACGTAATGCCGTTCATGGTGCACTGATTATAATCAGAAGTTCAAAAAACAAACAAAATATGATCGTTAATTTATAATAAAGTAGGTTTTAGGTTATGTTAACGACGTTCATATACCTTAAGCGTTACTCAATCGGTGTCATAAACATTAGGTATGTCTTAGCGAGTTTAGGAATGACATAGCGTTAGTGCAATCCATTTTGTCGTTTAGGAATGACTTGCATAATTACGCATGAATTTAAGTGTCGCCTAAGTTTAGTGCAAAAGGGCATAAACGTTGCTAAAGTTAGGTTAAAGTTTTATATTGTAACGTGATAAAATTTTGCTGTTTCATATATATATCTACGCTTTTATGTATTTTACTTACATTAAATAAAAGACGAAAATATAAATACTCATACTAATCTACTTATAATTAGACCTTACAACTAAAACAATCGCTCAGACAAAGTGAAATTATTAAAATCGTCATAATCAGAGGTTATTCAAAGCATATTGTTGTTTAAAAAACTCAGGACCGGTGTAATAGGCCAAAGTAGATATAGATAACATAATGTAACTAGTTTTAAGAGTTATAACCAATTTCAGTATTATATTATTATGTTCGTTGTTAAATATGATATTGTTAATTAATTGTAGTTGAAGGCAGATATATTGTAAATTATTTTGAATTATATTTATTTACATTTGTTATACATTCCTACTAACTGAAGAGTAGGTATGATAAGAACTCCAATTAACAAATTATGTATTCTCTGTTCATGAAAAAACGCACACAATATATTTTTTATTTTATTTACCACAACAGGCAAACGGCTGACCACACTATATACAATGACAACGTTCAACAATGTGTCCTTTAGTTTGTACACTGGCAAAATGTAGCTGCCTGCAGGCCATCCTCTTGTATTGTAATCCTTAGAAAAATAATAATGGAGTAATAGTCCTGTGCCCTGATTCCCGTAATGAAAACCGTAACGATATCGTAGCGGCTTAGTCGTTGTAACCATTTTTGTATCCATATCCGTCAATCGAGACGATTTAATATGAAATAAAAATGTTAGTATAAAATGGGTTTCAACGACAAAGTCGCTAGGGTATCGTTACGGTTTTTATTATGACAGGCTGGGGGGCTGCTGTCCTCAGCAGGACTATTACTATTGTTGAGAAAACTAGATAGCTGTTGATTGTTGTTAATCGTTATTGTACCATGTAGGCTCTTTAATTAATTTAATTAAGTTTTTTTTAAATATCCTAGTAATAGTAATAATCCTACTAATATTATAAACGCGAAAGTTTGTAAGTATGGATAGATGTTTGTTACTCTTTCACGTAAATGCTACTGAATGGATTTGGATGAAATTCGGCATGTAGATAGTTTATAACCTGGATTAACACATAGGATAGTTTTTATCTAGATATTCCCAAGTTTATAACCTGTATTAACACATAGGATAGTTTTTATCTAGATATTCCCACGGGAATCACACTATAAATATACTAAAAACGACAATTTAATTTTCCAATACAAAATGATTTGTTTCTTTTGTTGTTATGGAAACCAAAAAGAATTTAATCACTTGATGGAAACCGTCAAAGCGGCACGAAGTCCGCCGGGACCACTAGTTAAAAATAAGGGCCAGCTAGGTAGGTACCGATTTTAGTGTTTAGTAACAGTTGAATACAGACCACCCACCTGCTTCCTAGCTGTCGCCCCGTAAAATTTCAATGAAAACCGGTGTTACTGTTTGAAGACGAAAACTGTGTCAAACACGGCTGCCACTACGAATTATTATATAAATAAGTGTGTTATGCACACATACATTGAAATTCTGATTCAAATATAGTTATTGCAATTAAGTGTGTAAAGATCTCTTGGATGTAAATATTAAGTTTGTATTTTATTTTAAGAAGTTATTTCTTAAATGCGTCATTTATATCGAAGCTGAAAATAGTACCTACTTTAGAAAAGACGACTTATCTCTAACCCGCGATATTTAAATTTGAAAGGAGCCAATTTTTTTGAAGCTTGTTATTTTTATTCAAGTTCTATTTATAGTTTCGTAATAGCATTATTAATAATATCATTATCAAAGCATAATAAAAAATTACATTGTTATCTGTTATACGAATGTTAAACTTATTTAAAACCAGCGCCCACGCTTATTAACACAGCAATAAATTATGTGAAAAATGTGTCTTTTTTATTTGTTTGTGTCGGCTTGTCTCACATTTTGTTTTTTGTATTTAATAACAATGATATAAAAAAGGTGGATAAGGTTACGTGCGCTCGAATAAAAGAAGGCAATTGTGTCCTTTTGGCCTTAGTCGCTACAAACGGAATAACAAAATCCTAATTTTACATTATACTCAATATCACGGCTATATGTTCCTTTAACTTCCCGGGGTTCTATGCACTGTACCATATCTGCTATATTCAGGATTACACAGGATGTTCTACGTACAGGTAGAATTATAATTAATCAAAAAACGGGAGACTAACCTTTTAACGGGCATAACATGTTTGAATATTTCATTGGTTTCAATCTTATCACAATGAAATAAAGCTACTAGCGCCGCCAATGAAAAAAAAACATATCTAGTAATTAGAGATATAAAATCAAATTATGCTCAACAAACTATTTGAATGAAGTAATTTAGCATTTTTACGTCACCTAATGAACACCTGACATTAACTAAACCATAACTGGTTTAGTTAAATATGGCGTTATAATTAAAAGTGGCCGTAACGTCTTATTTATCTAAACCATAACATGTGAGGTGTTCATTAGGTGACGTAAAAATGCTAAATTACTTCATTCAAATAGTTTGTTGAGCATAATTTGATTTTCTATCTCTAATTACTAGATATGTTTTTTTTTCATTAGTGGCGCTAGTGTGCTGCGTAAACGCTCTTAAGTAAAATTAATTAGCAAAATATTTTAACTTTAGACACCGATATTAATAAAAATTATTTAAATTTTGTTAACCAAGCTAAAGTTTTATTAGACACGTATATACTATTGAAACCTATAAAGCTAGTCAACAACAAAAAAACCACATAGATTACTAAGGGAATGAATTTCCGGATAATTTAAAATTGGCAATTATTAAACCTATTTTCAAAAAAGGTGATAAATCGTGTAGGTACTTCAAATTACCAATCGAAAATCGTAGGCGTTCCGGAGAAATTTGAAGTTTTCAAATGTTCAAGCCATAATCCTCACCAGGGGTACCTTTATATCTCTGGAATCTTTTATGGACTATTTCTGAGATTTGGCATGTCGTTGTGACTATTTCATGACTATTTTTTGGAACCTAAACCAATTCGAAAGATCTTACCGTTTGCTTGCACCAGAAGTGAGGATTACAGCTTGACATTCAAGCCATAATCCTCACTAACCTATAGCTATAACGCCGAAGCTATAATGCGACTATTTTTTTTACATGTATGACTATTTATGATTATTTCATGACTATTTTTTAGCGTTGTCAAAATTCGTTTTCATTGAGATTTTAAATATGAGGATTACAGCTTGAAGCACACCTGGAAAAGTTAGGGCATCGTGCTTTGGGTGTTAACCCAAAGCACGATGCCCTCACTTTTTCCATCGTTTTTGCAAAATAGACACAGCCGGTACACCAGTAGAGTTATCTACTACTGGTAGTACGGTTACTTTTTCATTACCGTGGTACCCCAGTATTACCCTGGTATATCACGGTAACAATGAATATGAATATAGTGTGACAAACATGCACACAACATAACATACAAAATTCTCATATAAAAATATGCTTTGCACGAACATTGCTCTTGCTTTATAAAGCTGCTTATATACGAGTATTTAGTTAACGTGAATTTGATTTGGAAAAATAAATAAACAATAATACCTGATTTTAACACGGAAACGCCGCGGTAGACCGAGAAGGAGATTGTGGGACGAACTGGATGTATTTAACCAAAATTGGGATCAGCTCAAAACCGCAATGGGTGGAAGAAATGGAGGGAGGCCTTTGCCCAGCTGTGGGACAGTGAGGCTAAGGGTTAATAACAATAATGTTCATCTGAACACTTGCCTTTTGGAATACTAAGTAGGTACTAAGTAAGGGTAAATTAAACAATAAGCAGATGTCATATTTTTAATTCCACAATTTAAACTTTGGAGTGAGTTACATTTGCCACGGACTTTTAGGGCAACACTATAATAATATGTAATACATAGTTATCGTATAATCGTATGATAGGTACCTACACTATAGCATAGCATTATGTGAAATGTTTACGGCTACGTTGTTTCACACGGTGTGAGTGCACTTAGTGATTCAAGTAAGCAGACTTTCATTTAGAAAACACTGTTATTTATAATAAACTAATAACTATTTTGTACTCGACTATCCCAATAAAACAAGAAATTGAAAATTTTAACGAAAATAAGTCAATAGTTACAACCCGTACCACATAACATATAGTATTATAAATTAATTATTATTTAGGCTAATAATTATTAATTATTAGCCTAAAGAGCTATTTGTAGCCTAAACTGAATAAATGATTTTGAATTTTGAATTTTTTGAATTTAATCTTCATTAAATACGGCAGATAATAATCAGATAAATCAGAATCTAAAATCTAAATAAATCAGATAATTGAAATGAGTAATGCTCATCATGACCATGACTTGTTGAAAAGGTTTAACATTGCCACCACAATTTTGTGTTAGTCTCTAGCAATCCTCTGGACGGACCAATCATGTTGCCGTCCCTTTTTGTTGTCGCCCAGCAACTACCGATATAGTTAGTGGGCTGCAGAGGCAGTTTTGTGTTCGTACTTTACTCGCTCAACATTATGGCTGGAGCTACGGCCCCAGACCAATCACATGAAACGGGTTGTGCTGTTGTGATAATCAAAGTTTACGCAGTGAAACAACCACTATCAAAAAACTAACAAAAAATAAAACATAAACTTAACATCGTCGGTATTTCGTCTATACATCGCAGAGATGTCGGTACACATAATAAATAAAATGCATAGAAATAAATTAAAACAACACAATTTATAAATAAAGATTTCTCAGGCGCGTCGTTTCCTCCTAATTTAATCCTGAAATGGAAAGGTGGTCGGTTAAACGTTGTTATGTCTTATTTTACTAACATGAAGAAATCTCAATCGCTCGGCATCGCATCGCCCAGCACAAGTGAAATGGGTACCCAAGCTCGCTTCGCTCATCAACATTAACTTACATGGCGTGCACAGCCGGGCTCGTGACAGCTGTTGCGGGTGGAATCAGTCTTGTCTGGACGAAGACGAGCGCCTCCGGTAGGAGTGAGCTCTCCTCGGCGAAGGGCTGTAGGAGCGCACGCCTGCGTAGAACTTCCCTTTCTGCGTGATGACCTCGAGCCTCGCCGAAGCCTCGACCCTGCCGTAGTCGTTCTCGATTGTGATTCTGTACAGGCCGACGTCTTCGATCGTCACCTCGTCGATTTCCAAAATTCTTAGTATTTCGTCTTTCTCTTTGATGGTGATGCGGGAGGAGGGGGTGATGACGACCCCGTCCTTGTCCCAGGTGGCCCAGGGTGCGGGCAGGCCCTTGACGGCGCACTGGAACACCGCGTGCTCGCCTTCCTCGACCACTTTGTTGAAGGGGTAAGTGTAGAACTTCGGCGCCATCTGGCGGGAGGGGCTGCACAGTCGTCTAGCTTCTGGCCCTGGAAGATGGTTGTAATGGAACAAATGAATATAGGATAGTATCAAGTACATTATGCTTTGATGCCAATTCTATAAAATATGGAACAAACATTCGTGCTAGAAAACGAATATTCCGTAAAATGGCGTGATTATTAAAAAAAAATATCGGATGTGCTGAGTACCTACCTTCGTAGTGGTCGCCGGAAATCACTTGTATAATATAAACAACGTTCTCGGAGTTTTCTTGTATGGACTGTCGTATGTTTTTGAAAAGATTATAAAATGCGCTAATTGATTAATTGACAACAAATGCAATTACACTTATCCAAAATTTTCTACTTGACTTTCAACAAAGGCCTAATGTTTTTTTAATTTTGTACATAGTCCCCAAGATAAATGAAATTAAACAAGGTATTAACATAAACGCCTCTGTGGCCGAGTGGCAGAGCGCTCGGCCCGATACACGAAGGTCCCGGGTTCAATTTCCAGTTCAGGCGAAATGTATTTTCGGATTTTTTGATGCATAGCCCGGTTTTGTGATCACCAACCCGCATTTGGCAAGCGTGGTGATTAAGCCATTACCCATCAATTGTAACGATGACTTGATTTCAATGATGGAGGCCTTTGCCCAGCAGTGGGACAATCATAGGTTGTTTACTACTACTTTACTAACATAAATTCTGTTTTATGGAATGGTGTGGTTTTTTAAGTGTGGCTCATTTTGGCACGGCCACCATCACCAACCCGAAATCTGAGTTTACAGATAATTAGTGGACAATTAGTAAGAATTAGTGGATAAATCTTATAATTAGTGGGGCCATGGTTCAAAAGTTATAAGGGATACAAGGTGGCCGTGCCAAAATGAGGCTCATTTTGGCACGGCCACCTTGTATCTCTGAAACCACGGGTCGTAGCGAAGATCTGATTACACCAATAATTAGTGGATAATTAGTGGGAATTAGTGGATAAATCTCAGAATTAGTGGGGCCATGGTTCAAAAGTTATAAGGGATACAAGGTGGCCGTGCCAAAATGAGCGCTCATTTTGGCACGGCCACCTTGTATCTCTGAAACCACGGGTCGTAGCGAAGATCTGATTACACCAATAATTAGTGGGAATTAGTGGATAAATCTCAGAATTAGTGAAAGCTTCTATGAAAAGTTATATCAATTTTTCATTTTCCCATAGTAGATGTACAATCGCGTACATGAAGCTTATTGATAATTTGAATTAACAACTTAAAATTGAAAGGTATAAAGAGTCTAGGTAAGAATCTAGGTATATAGAGTGAAAGTAAGTAAATGAGAGAGAATCGGATACATGTATGGATATAATTGTACATGACATTAATTTAATGTCTGGAACCAAAAAAAACTAGTTAGTATATAAATGCATTTCTTTAAAAATATAAAAAGGCTCATTTGAATGCTTTACAATTTAATTATTAACCGACTTCAAAGAAAAGATGAGGTTCTTTTTTACTATTAATTATTAATTTTGCTTATAACCAGTGGTCGGAGTAGGTATATTGAATTAAGGTCACTGACATCAAACGTATATGTTAATATGGATACTCCTCCGAGTTTCCGGATTATTATGATAAAAATACCGAAACATCGAAATTATTACATGAAACTAGTTAAAAATGTATCAATACTCTCAACGCTATGCTGCTAGTGGCGTAGATGACCAGAATTTAATAGTAAAAAATGACTGGTGTGTAAAAACCTTGTTGTAGTAAAAGTGTTGGAGTAAAAGCCTAAGCATGTATAAAATGATATAATAATAATATTCATTTCAACACACGACATCCGGCAAACAGGGTCTTTTGTCCTCTTATCTCTATGCTCAACGCATCTGACCAATTAGAATCAAGTATCCAGGATGACTCATTGACTGTTTGTTCGAAAACAATGCGCTCGCACCGACATCCAGACCGATGAGGATTAAAAATAATTATTTTTAATAAAACTGTAATAATGATTATTTGTATTAACAATAAACAATTTTGTTTGCTTACATATGGTTTTTTATTTTATTACTCTATTTACCAAATTTTTGGAAACTCCGGTACATTCCGGAAGAAATGCATGTCCATGTTATGATATCATGACGCAAGTATCTAAAATCAATATACCTACTCCGACCACTGCTTATAACACAAGAGACAACGGGATATCTTGGGAATCACACTAGAGTCAAAATTGAACTGGCACACGCACACAGATAAAGTGCGCAATAAAGTAAATTCGTTTTCATACGCCTTGTATAAACTGAGGAAAGTTGATAGTAAGGAAACATCCATAGTGGCATACTATGCATACGTAGAGTCGATACTTCGATACGGTGTCATATTATGGGGAAATAATGTTGGTGCTAAAAAAGTATTTATTGCTCAGAAGCGATGTATTAGAGCATTATGTGGCATTGCTCCTGACACATCAAGCAGACCGTATTTCATGACCTTAGGCATATTAACATTAGCCTCCATTTATTTAATAGAGATAGGAAAATTTGTTAAACTGAATTTTAAATTGTTTACTGAAGCAAAGTACCATTATAGGACATTAGTCCTATAATGCCTTTCGGAACTTGATTCCTAACTCCTCTGATTAACAGTTCCCAAAATTCACACTTACTAAAATACCATTTCATCTGTTACTCATATTCTACATTCACTACTGCCTATAAATACCACTTCCTAAAATGGCCACTTTTTCCTTTCGGAACTTGTGTCCTAACTCCTCTGATTAACAGTTCCCAAAATTCACACTTACTGAAATACCATTTCCTAAAATGCCCACCTTTTTGTTATATTTCCGCTAAATGTTCTGTTCCACAAATGTTTTTCTTTATTTAGATGAGAATTAGGGTCATTTTCTATGAGTGAAACCATCGGGCGTCCTCTAGTATGTAATAAAACACAAATGTTGTAAATGCGAATATATTTAGTATTTAATATAATTATATTGTAGGAATGCACCTACCTATCTAAACCAGTTGTTATTTCGGCAGTGCAAACGCTAGGTTATACTTAAAACATAAATGTACCAATGCAACAAAAAAAAATGTAAGTACCAATAAATACATAGGTAACTAACTATGAATTATTCGCATATGTATTATTCCAAGCAGTAAGTTTATGAAAGACGCAATCCTAAGTTGCGTTTTAATACAATTATATTTTCAAGAAACTCATGGCTTGAAACATTTCCATTTTCTAACTGGATAAGGTACTCTGCATACTTCTCATCAAATAGTATGTCAATAGTACGTCTGTTTTTTTTCAACTTGTTGAACAATGAAAACTGAATTCTGGAATCGGCATGTTTTGCTTCTTTGTGTAGCTTGAAAAGGATGTGAAAAAAAATTAGGTGTTGGTGGAATATTGCCATTCAGCCGCCTATGCCTGCCTTCCAGGGCATTAGTCGTTCTTTGCGTTTCATTGGCACAACTAAGATTTTGAGCAGGCAATCGGGGATACCACTGTCGCTTAAAATATTTCAGAAACTCTTGTATTTTCGATGTTTGAGGAGCGGAGTTTATTATTGAAGTCCATGCTTCAGTAAAAAATCGTGGCGGAAGAAGTGGGAATAGGGAACAAAATCTTATAATTTTATTTTCAGAAGACATTTTTATTTTTAGCTCCCTGTTTTTCTTCCACACTGCCTTATTGAAGTGGTGGAAGCAATATGTCACTTTTGCTGCAGGAAAAACCTTTACGACTGCATTGCTTTGGGCCTGCTCAAAGTCGCATTTGTGTTTGTTTATTTGTATTTCTAATTTATCCTTTGACAGCTGAAAAAATCGTGTGAATGTATCTTCTCTTTTGTTCGGTAATAATCCAAAAAGTATTTGTATAACGTTTGTCGTGTTTTTGTTAGATCCGATATCCACGTGAATGCTAAACAGCTGATAAAAATGAGAAGGCGTACATCTAAATGTGCCATCTCCAAAATATTGTCTTTCGTCACATGTTTTCATGAATTTTCTTGATAATTTTAAAGCAAAAATTAAAATTTTATCTGTAGTACCGTCATCGCAAACTAAAAAAGAATTGAATGCTTGTGGCACCTGGACATCTTCGAGCTTACTAAAAACCAGTCTGTTGACATCGAGATATTTTTTTCTAGCATTGAATAATCTATTCTTTATAGATGGCCATTGTGGAACATCATGCTAGTATTTTCCTTCTTTGATATCTTCAAAGGTTTTTTCATATATCTTCTGAACTGGGCCCAAATTTTCACAAACTCGCTGTTTACATTCTTCTGCTTTATTAAAATTTCATTTTTAGCAAAATCTTGACGGCATAGGTGTATCTTCTCCCTGATTACTTTATTTTTTTTGTCATTGATTGTAATGCTAGATGAACATTCGTGTTTCTCTGTACAACGCCACAATGAACTGCCTTTATTTTTTTTACCAAAATAATAGCGAAACCCATTTCGTAGAAGGATATCACCCCCCTTTTGATTTTTTACAAAATAAAAATCACACATATTTGCCTACACCACGTAAATGACATCTAGGAAACTATGACAAACAAGCCGGAGCACAGTCAATAATATTTTATCTAAAGTGGCCAGTTATCATTGTAATTATTATAAAAGAGGATGCATATCAAGTGTGAGAATTCTGTAAAAGTGGGAATTTTGGGAAGTAGTTATTACATGAAAGTGGAAATTTCAGGAAGTAGATATTACATGAAAGTGGGAATTTAGGAAGTGTCCAAAGTGATAAGTACGTTAAATAAAGCTTATGTGAATTTTGGGAACTGTTGATCAGAGGAGTTAGGACACAAGTTCCGAAAGGCTATAATGGTACTTTGCTCTCTAAAATGAGTCTATGTGGGTTTCTGGTATTAACCAGAAACCCACATAGACTCATTTTAGAGAGTACTCCTAGAACCGCATGTTATCAGAATAATTGTTACGCAATGTGCATAAAAATTTATAATAAAATACCAGTACATATAAAAGAACTCCCATATACTAGATTTAAGTTGTCATTTCGAAAATGGTTATTACAAAATACTTTTTTATACTGTTGATGAATTTATGAATAACAAATCTAATGCTTGATATACAATTGTGCAGTTTTTACAATCTTTTAAAGAGCAATTTTACTGGCAGGTTTTTGTGAATTTGGATAGATGTTTATGTACAGTGTACGAGGGTGGAAAACGTTCGTTCCTGCTGCCTCCAAGAAGGTTAATTGAACACCACTTACCTCTATTCGACCAGGTGGAAGATGCTCGGATCCAGGCGTACACGGCACGCCACAGAGAGTCCAGGTGGATTTCGAGGGTTAGCACGGCTAATCTAGGTTGAATCGGTCTCGGAAGAAACACACTACACGGCAGTGAGTCTACACACACAATACGGATGTTAGAACGTCTAACAATGAGGTTTCGACACGGTCAAAATTGAGAGGAGAGAACGTCCGTCCAGCTCAACGCGCAATGGCTACCTGCCGCAGCACTAGCGGCCAGCCGTCGAGTCGAGTTCAGTGGTGATTTACCAATCTACCCTCAATTCAACAGCAGATATCGAACATACCCCTCACCGAAATCAATATGATTGAATTCCCTAAAATTAATGAGAAGTATGGAAGTATAAGTATACAAAAAAATATATAAAATAAATCAACTTACAAAGCTGATAAAATTAATTTACTAACTAAACTAATTATTAAATAAATAAAAAAATAAAATAATAAACTAAATTAATTAATTTACTACACTTTTGGAACACTTTAAGTGTTCCAAAAGTGGAGTGTACCTACCTAAAAGTGTTCATAATAATAAACTTAACTAAATAATATAGTTAATGCGAAGTTATTAATTTGCATAGGGTAATGGACATACTTTATTTGTCGGTCTCTGGATCAAACCATTTTTGGTTCTTAAAGTTAAAACGCGGTTAACTTTGTCAACGCCACTATGTACTTTGTCTACTCGAGCTAAAGTCCACTGAAGAGGTTTAGTCAGATTTGACTTAAGCAAAACTAAATCACCAATGTTTAAGTTAGGTGGAGATTCAAACCACTTCGCTCTCTGCTGGAGAGTGTGAAGGTAGTCATCTGACCAACGTCTCCAAAATGACTGTGAAGCCTTCTGAATGGATTGCCAACGTGACAATCTGTTCGTAGGAACATCATCGAAGTCATATTCCGGTACAGTTAATAAACATTGACCTATTAGGAAATGACCCGCGGTAAGAACATCAAACTCGTTTGGGTTGTCTGATAAGGAACACAGAGGGCGTGAATTTAGAACGGCTTCAACTCTGCAGAAAACAGTACTCAACTCTTCAAAGTTGAGTGAGCGATCACCTACCACACGGTGAAGGTGATGTTTGGCAGACTTTATTCCTGCTTCCCAAAGTCCACCCATACTAGCTGCATTGGGCGGGTTGTTACGCCATTCTACGTGACAAGTTGTTAGTCCATTGATAATCTTATCCCGACTATCCTTATTATTTAAAAAGCTTACGACTTCCCTTAAATGCTTGGCTGCTGCAATAAAATTAGTGCCACAGTCCGAATAAAGGCAACTGCAAAGTCTGCGGCGAGCCACAAAACGATCAAATGCAGCTAAAAAACAATCGCAACTTAAATCAGTTAACACTTCTAAGTGCACAGCTTTTGTTGAAAAACAAACGAAGAGGCACAAGTACGCCTTGTAGACTTTTGCGTTCCGCCTTAAACTTTCCTTAACGAAGAAAGGCCCACCCAAATCACAACCAACGTGGTTGAAAACCTTATCTGGTTTTAGTCTAGACGCGGGTAACGTACCCATAACGGGCTGAATTGATGTTGGTCGGCATCGAAAACAAATCTTGCACTTAGATAATACGGATCGAATAATGCTACGAGCACTAACTATCCAATAGTTTTTACATAGTACCCCTTGTAACGTACGCGGCCCTATGTGTAAATACAATCGATGAAAATATTCAATGATCAATTTGATCGTGTGACATTTAGGTAGAAGCACTGGATGCTTCATATTGTAGGGTAAGTCGGACTGCACGAGCCTACCCCCCACCCTGAGGAATTCCCTGGAATCTACAAAGGGTGAAAGCTTTCGCAAGGAAGCTACATATTTATTTTTACGCAACAATGCGATTTCACTGTGAAAATGATTTATTTGCACCACCCGAACGATGGTGTCATGAGCTGTCTTCAGCTCTGATGACCTGAGGGGTCCACCTGACCTATCAGATTTATTATATTTTAGGTTAAACACAAATCGATGGCACCATGCTATAACACGGTGCAATCTACTAAAGGAGGAGAATTTATTAAATATTTCTTCTAAATCATTTTTTAAAATCATGTTTTTATCATCCCACGAATTCAAAACAAATGTATCACAATTCGATTTTATGTCAGGAATTTTAAAACCGTCTTTTACATAAAATGGTTTAATTGGCCATTTTGCTTGATCGTCATATAACCACTCGGGGCCGTGAACCCACTCCGTAGCACCTTCCACGAAGCGAGCCGGCATAGCACCACGCGAGCAAACATCGGCTGCGTTATTCTCGCTGTTCACGTGAAATCAACAATTTGATGGCACCACAGCGGTCACCTGACTAACACGGTTAGCCACAAAAGTTTTTAGTTTATAAGGTGGCGTTTGTAGCCACGCTAAAACGTTATTCGAGTCACGCAATGCAGTGATCGAAACTTTAAAATCAGTTAAGTTTTGTACGACAAAACTAACAAGCTTAGAGAGGAGCACGGCTGCCTCAAGTTCAAGTCTTGGTATTGACAAAATTGGATTTAGAGGCGCGACTTTAGATTTACTCGTCAACAGCCTTACCTTTATGCGACCATCCCTATCTAGGCTACGTAGGTAGACACAAGCTGCATAGCCGCGCGATGACGCATTGCAAAATGCTATCAGCTGTACTTCATTGAAGTTCGAAATTAAAACATGACGCTCAATTCGCAAGTTACCTAACGCTGATAACTCGGTGATAAACCGGTTCCACTGGGAAGTCAACTCAGATGGCAACTGATCATCCCAGCCCAAGCCAAGTTTCCAAAGATCTTGCATTATACACTTTGCGACAAAAGTACAAGGTGATATAAAACCTACCGGGTCAAATATACTTGCGAGCAGTTTTAAAACAGAACGTTTAGTTTGCCTTGCGTCAGTCAAGTTGTAATTAAAAGAGAAAGAGTCACATGAGGGTAACCATGTCAAACCTAAAACTTTGAGAGATGACGATAACGTATCGTCTTGAAAGTTGATAGCAGTAACCTGGTCCGATTGCATTCTAGTTAGCAATTCAGGACAGTTACTTGCCCATTTTCGTAAATCAAAACCCCCGCTTTTAAGAAGGGTGGTTAAATCATCTTGCAACGTGCAAGCTTCTTCCTGGCTTTCACATGACCACAAAATGTCATCAACGTATGTGCCCTCTTTAAGTATCTCAGCTGCCTTGGTTCTTATCTGTTCAGTGTGAACCAGCTTACCCTTGGCTATCTGTAGCGAGTTACTAAACGGCTGGTCATTGCGAGCCAGCTCATCCGACGCCAGCTGGTGCAAAGTGCGTACTGCGACAAATGGAGCACTACGGAGGCCATACGTATTTCGAGTCAGCTCGTAGGTACGTACTGGTTCCGTAGGATGGTCACGCCAGAGTATATGCTGGTACTTCCGGTCTACCGGATTTATTATCACAGCTCTGTACATTTTAGAAACGTCAGCAGTAAAGCACACATCGTAAAGTCTGAATTTAATTATTATTTTAAGTATATCTTGATGTAGCTTTCTGCCAGTTAAAAGTGTATCGTTGAGTGAAGCACCAGAAGTAGTTTTGGCGGAACCATCGTAAACTACGCGCAAGGGCGTCGTAGTACTCGACGGACGTAACACACAGTGGTGTGGAATAAAATAACCTGAGGGTTCTGTACCCTCATAGGGTTCCATGTGACCGAAGGTCTCGTACTCCTTCATGAAGTCGATGTAGGCCTTACGAAGGTACGGAGATCGAGCGAGACGCCGCTCGACCTGAGTGAGTCGCTTCAGAGCAGTGTCATACGAGTCACCAAGTGGGTTATTATGCTCAGGATTCAATAAAATAGGAGAAACATATCGGCCAATTTCATCGCGATAATGTTTTTCAATATAAATTTGTTCCGCTAGTTCCTCTAACGGATCAATGGGAACTTCGCACGGCGAAGCTTCCACTTCCCAAAAACGTTTGAGAGTCTCATGAAGTGAGTTCTCTTCGACGGTGTACGACACCAGCGATGTTGTAGCCGCTACAACATGGCAATTGTTGCTAGAAGATTGCATTTCTAGTCTTCCCGTCACAACATACCCAAAAACGCTACGTAACGCGATTGGAACATCGGGATTAATAATTAATTTCTTCCCGTCATAAATATACGGAAAGATGTCAGCAGCTAAAATTATATCAATTGGAGAATTTTTATAGAACCACGGATCAGCTAATTCTAAATCTTTGTAATGATGAATAACATTGTTAGGTATTTGAACAGTAGGTAGCTCGGAAGTTAAGCGAGTTAATATTACAGCGTTTAAATCGGAACAGGGAGACGCGCAGTTACGCGGCTTTATGGTACACGATACCATTCCGTTCGTTTTTACATTTTCGCCACCTAGACCATAAATATTGTACGGGCACTTTTGAGCAGATAATACTAATCGTTGAAAGCAGTCCAGCGTCATAAAATTCGATTGCGCGCCAGAATCAATCAAAACGCGGCAAGTTTGGTAGTTGTTAAACGAATCCAATATATGCACTACAGCTGTCCCTAGTATAACTGCATAGTTATGCGTAGACGCAAGGTGGTTGTTACTATTGAGTGCGGGCGAGTGAGTATTGCATGGAGACTGCTCCGACGACGCAGCGGACTCGGAATAGTAAACCGGTTTTGGCGCACTATCGCTTGACTCACGGTGCAGTAGTATATGATGCGCTTGTTTACAGACGTAACATTTAAATTCACTTTTGCATTCCTTTGACGTATGATTAGGTTTTAGGCAATTGTGGCATAGCTGCAGGTCATTAGCACGGCTAATGCGCTGAACGTTGCTCAGATTACGAAACTAATTACAACGGAAAATCATGTGATTTTCTCCACAATGCAAACACGTAAATTTTGTGTTAGAAGAAGACGCATGCGAATAATGATTTTTACCCTGCCTAGGTACAGTAAATTTTCGTTGGTTAGTTTGCTGCACGCTTGAACTAGCTGAATAGGACGAAGAATGATCTAAAACTTTGATATGATTTTGAACGAAAGTAATCAAATCATCAAAAGTTGGTATAGATTTTTGATTCAATTTCTGTTCAAAGCATTTACGTGTGTAGGGATCTAAGGCCCTTAGTGCAATGTGACACAATACGTAACTGCTCAAGTTTTCAAAATTTAAAGCTTCTATAGCTTTATATGAATGATCAAAGTTCTCAATGAACGAGTTTAAATTATCAGAAGTTTCTTTTTGAAGCGGCGAAAGCTTAACATTTTATCTAAATACCTACCGACCAACATTCTGTTATCTTGATATTTATCAAGGAGACTTTTCCAAACGAGTTCATAGTTACCAGCAGAAATAGGTACGCTTTTTACAAT
Organism: Eudonia lacustrata; assembly: GCA_947562085.1. NCBI lineage: Eukaryota > Metazoa > Arthropoda > Insecta > Lepidoptera > Crambidae > Eudonia > Eudonia lacustrata. Next base: position 39,309,891 of record OX387339.1, on the reverse strand, counting down.
ATTCAACGCAGCACCCTTTGTGCACGATAACAAATAATGGAATTTATCTATTTGCGGAATACTCGTCTGATTATGAACCAGGGAACAGAACGTCTCGTAAAATGTATTGAAATTTTCAATGTTTCCATCAAATGTAAAAAGTTCTAACTTTGGAAGACGTGGTCGAGATTCTACTGAGCGAGCGGGAATTTCCTCCTTAATGCAATGGGCACTAGGTTTAAATTTCGATGCACTCAACTTGACTCTAAAATATATTTCATCAAAACTCGTTAATTCATGACTACGAAGTGATGATTTCGGGTCGTCATGAAGTTCTTTTTCTAAAATTTTAAAGATTATTTCCTCGAACGAAATACGTAATTTATCGATATCTACCACGTGCATCAAAAATAAATCAATCAACTCAGAATCCGAAATTTTAATTGATAAATCATATGCTTTTTGCATTTGCTCGAACATTCGTTATTTCTTATGAATTAACACGGTTAAATCATGATTTGGAACTTGAACCTCCTCAGAATCGTCAGCTTTTTTCGAACTCTTAGCGGGAGGCGCCATTTTGTTTCACTAACTACGCAGCAACGTGGACAAATAAAATGTTCAAAATTAACGAAGATTAACGAATGAAACAATGCAAATTAATCACAAATACACTAAATAATATATGTACGACAAATATATGTGTGTGTAATGTGTAAATATATAAAAATGAAGCTGCCAGTAAAAGACAACAAATAGTTAACGAGGGTTGTTGAAGCTAATGACGGAATTTAACAATGAGTATTACACTGGAAATATAATAAAATAAGGGCAGTAAAGAACGTCTTTACTAAGAATTATCAAGCTGCGAGCTAGATAATACACAATTAGGTATCTGATGTAATCAGAAATAGAAATATTGGGAAGTACAAAACGTCTGTACTTACCTACAATTTTACACTAACTAGGTACGAGTTAGGTATGAAAATATGAATCTAGCACGGCTAGAATAGAACTACGAGTTCTAGATAAACAAAAACCTATCCGGCTGACGAAGGACCAATTTGATTGTGCAGTTTTTACAATCTTTTAAAGAGAAATTTTACTGGCAGGTTTTTGTGAATTTGGATAGATGTTTATGTACAGTGTACGAGGGTGGAAAACGTTCGTTCCTGCTGCCTCCAAGAAGGTTAATTGAACACCACTTACCTCTATTCGACCAGGTGGAAGATGCTCGGATCCAGGCGTACACGGCACGCCACAGAGAGTCCAGGTGGATTTCGAGGGTTAGCACGGCTAATCTAGGTTCAATCGGTCTCGGAAGAAACACACTACACGGCAGTGAGTCCACACACACAATACGGATGTTAGAACGTCTAACAATGAGGTTTCGACACGGTCAAAATTGAGAGGAGAGAACGTCCGTCCAGCTCAACGCGCAATGGCTACCTGCCGCAGCACTAGCGGCCAGCCGTCGAGTCGAGTTCAGTGGTGATTTACCAATCTACCCTCAATTCAACAGCAGATATCGAACAACAATCTTGTGACATATATACCTAATTAATTCTAATTCCATTTCATTTTAATTATATTCAATTTAATTTAATATTTGTATGCTAACATGTTAGCTAAATGTGCGATTCTTAACCTCAAACTTACCATCACTATGTACCGCATTTAATACGAATAAATATTTTGATTTTTTGATTTTGATTTTTTTTTGATAACAACACACTTTTAAAATGGCTTTTATAATCTATCAGGCTAATAAATGTTATCTGGGGATTGAAAAATCGAAAAATCTGTTAATACATTTTTTAAGCATTTAATGGCGCCTTTTTTATCGATACAGAATCAAACATACGTACACACATATCAAAGTTTCGTCTTTCATTTACAATTTAATTAATTCAAGTAATAACTAAATGCTTATGTGCGCGACTGCACATGTTGTTTTTGTATGGAAAAAAGAAGTTGCTATAACTTTTGAACCATGGCCCCACTAATTCTGAGATTTATCCACTAATTCCCACTAATTATCCACTAATTATTGGTGTAATCAGATCTTCGCTACGACCCGTGGGTTCAGAGATACAAGGTGGCCGTGCCAAAATGAGCGCTCATTTTGGCACGGCCACCTTGTATCCCTTATAACTTTTGAACCATGGCCCCACTAATTCTGAGATTTATCCACTAATTCCCACTAATTATCCACTAATTATTGGTGTAATCAGATCTTCGCTACGACCCGTGGTTTCAGAGATACAAGGTGGCCGTGCCAAAATGAGCCTCATTTTGGCACGGCCACCTTGTATCCCTTATAACTTTTGAACCATGGCCCCACTAATTCTGAGATTTATCCACTAATTCCCACTAATTGTCCACTAATTATCTGTAAACTCAGATTTCGGGTTGGTGATGGTGGCCGTGCCAAAATGAGCCACACGTTTATTAAGTAATATAAAAAGTTGTTTGCTGAATTTTAAAGAAAACAGAATTTTTGTTAATAGGTACCTTGTTTAATTTAATTGGTCTTGGGGATATTGTCTCTACCTATTGTCAATTAATCAGTTAGCGCATTTTATAATCTTTTCAAAAATAATGACCGCCCCTACCTTCCATACAAGAAAACTCCGAGAACGTTAATTTTTCCTTTTTACACTGTATTTTATAAATTTTATTAATATTCGAGAACGTTGTTTATATTATACAAGTTGCGATTTCCGGCGACGACTACAAAGTTACTCAGCACATCCGCCATTAAAAAAAAACTAACGCCATTTTACGGGCTAACACAAAGAGTATTGTGGTTTTACAAGTTCGTCTTACCCGGGGTCCGTGAGACGGAGCGCGCGGGGGTGGAGCGCGGCGTGGAGCGGGGCGTGGACGCGGCCGACAGCAGCGCGGGGGGCCGGCGCAGGCGCTGGCTCAGCGTGTTCGGCTCGCCCGGCGCTGTTAACGATAACAGTAGTTTTCAAATTACTTGTGTGCTACACACCACATTAACCGCCTCTGTGGTCTAGTGGTTTAGACCACACCGGTCTCAGACCCAGAGGTCCCGGGTTCGATTCCCAGCGGGGGGTACATGTTTGTGTGCTCGGTTTGGCTGATGGTAGGGCTTGTTTTTCCGCCTGGCTAGCTACCACCATCTTATCTAAATATGTCGCCATAACATCAATGTTTGTAGTATTGTTGTGTTCCAGCAGCTAAAAATAAGATGCCATTGCCTCAGTAATTGAGGATTGCGGGTGAAGTGCGTTTCCCCTATTGGCCTTATCACCAGTTAACATCAGGAGATGAAGAATTACAGCGTGTTCAAGATCACACCGGCGCAGTCGACGGCCATTTGTCTGGACTAACCTAGTCGTCGATCTGTGTGCGCGTCCCCCAAATTCGCTTGAAGCAAAGTCCTTCCCTCAAATCACGCGACAACATTGAGCAGCATGTTTGGTTAAACCAGATTTTCTCCTTTATTTTTCTTTGCTATTTTGGAACCTGTTTTCTAACACCCCTGCGTTTCACTTGAAAGAACCTTCAGCGACCCAACATGTCTAGTAGGATTCTGGCTAATTCTACTTAATCAGCGCACATTAAATAAAAAAATGTAATACAAAGGTAAGGCCTCACGGTAGACCACGAGGCAGGCGCTGGAGGTGGCCTTTCCGAGGCTGTTGGCGGCCTCGCACAGGTACGTGCCCTCGTCCTCCGCGGCGACCTGCTTGATCCTCAGCCGCGCAGCTCCGTCCTCCAACGACCATTCGAAGTCGGGACATTCTCGGATCAACTGAAAGGTTTCATTTGTCATTCACAAAATGAGTTCCAAAACATTAACCCCCTTACAAATAAACAAAGAATAAGGTCCGAATAGTTATTCCGTGTTTTGTCTCTTTTACTCTAATTTGAATTGACGTTTAGGTACATGATGTTGACAAATAAACTAAGAATAAGGTCCGAAGACCCTATTCTTTCTTTATTTGTAAGGCACTTGTTTCATGAAATGCTAATGACAATTATTTTCAATAACTCCCATAATCCACGAAACGCAAGTTGTTTTATTGCATTATTGGTTGGTTTGAGTTGCAATGAATAAATAAATGGTGCTACAAATCCCAGGGTCGACAAAAAAAGCAATTTCACGGTATTTTAGTTGACTTTCGGGTATGGTTGTTACCTACTTTTTCTGGATGTGATTTAAGTGAGTTAGGCTATATACCGACCCACTGCTACGCAAAGGCATCCATCATTGAAAGCAAATCATCGATATTGACTTATTACCACACATGCTTAGTGCGATGATTAAATTTAAGCTTACGCATGCTTATACACATGAGTACGTAGACGTGTGGTGTGATCATCAGCAAATTTTTATATCCCTAATGCTGGCGTACGAGCCTTCCCTTCCCTGTGGATGGAAACATCACAGGTAGAACGGGCCATAAGCCAACACGCGGGTTCAGTGCATTTTGATGGTTTTTAATGACTGCTTAAACAGCCGGGGCCGACGGCTTTACGTACTCTCCAAAGCACGGGGGAGCTCGAAATAATATAATTTTTTGGTCACCCACCCCATGACTGGCCATTGCGAAAGCTGCATAAAATGCAGCAATCGCAGACCAAGCTCGTTTACCACTGCGCCATCGAGCTTCTCGAGGTGTGATCAATAATTCTCAACGACCAAAAGCTCCTCCGTGCTTCGGTCGGCACTTAAAGCGATGCACCGCTAAACAATAAATCTCATACGTTTTGATACGAGCGTTTGCGCCCCGTACCATAAAAAAAATTAGTTTTTTTTCCTTCAAATTAAAACTACAAATTATTTTAAAAAAATGAACTACAATTTTGAAGTTTGTGTTAAGACTAATCTACTAAGAAAATTTAGATGCTTAAATCGGTCTGGTTAGCCTGTAAAATGTGAATCTATGTTTTAAAAGAGGTTACTTTGATATTTTTTTCTCTGTTATAAAAGTTGAAAAATCGTGTTTCTGCAACTAACAAAATGAAGTCAATTAAATAAAAACTCATGTCATCAAATATCACTTTCATATGTTATGTGATTGTTGGGAAAAATCAATATCCCCGCCACGTAAACCAATGCGTCGTCTTAAAGGTGTTGGTCCCGTCTGCATTAGCAGTTGTTAACAAACACAAATCCGCACTGAGTCCGCGTGGTGGTTTTGGCCACGTGAAATGAGCAGCTGCTGACAATGATGATGATGATGAAGCTCACCTCATTGTAGTGGAACCATCTGATGAAAGGCTCGGGGTCCCCGGAGACGCGGCACTGGAACTCGATCGCGTCCCCGTCGTGGCACAGCAGGTCTGTCAGGTGCCTCTCGAAGCGCGGGATCACGTCCACGCGCCTACCACAGACGAAGGAACAGCATTAGGGTAGTTGCACCAGTGTTAGACAGGAACCGGAGATCGTAATTTTTTTCTTTAATCATTAAATTAAGGCGGCAGCAACTGATTTTAGTGTTTAGCGACAATTTAATACTGATGATCAGTAGTCTGCTTCTCTTACTTGTCATCCCGTAAAATTTCAATGAAAATCTATCTATCTATCTATGTATCTAATACCTTTAAACGAGCAATTCTTGTATATATGTACGAGTATATACCTACAACGTGTAACAGAAAGGTGTGGTCAAAATTAAAAGATCTAAAGTGTATCCGATCCAGATCTTGGATGCAGAGGTACTAAGGCATAATTATTAATTTTAACTTGTTATGCAATTTTTAATTAAATAGTTTTGTTGTGACGTTACATGAAAATAAACAAGTTACAGCACTAGTGGTCTAGTGTTCTTAAATTTATGATCACTGCTGCTTGCTTTAAGGGTGCGCCGACAAAAAAATGCCGAAAATGCAGTTACGGTTAAGTAGATATAATTGAAAATACTATCGTATTAAATGAACAAAATATATATTTAGTATCATAGGGAACGTGTTTACAATTTGTCAGAACCATAAATTCATAACACGCTATAGTTTTTTCTACAATATCATTTAAAGTTGGGCAAAAATCATGAAAACGAGTGGCGGCGTTTAGTAGATTTCTTATAGTTTATCTAAATTATTGTACCTCTGATTTTGTCTAAACAATCATCAATGGATAAACTACAAATTGCTAGACTACATTTTCGATTCTTCAAGTGGTTATTTAAATAATTATTTTTTATTAAGCACCTTAAATTCCCCATACAAAATTAAAATGAAATGGCGCAAATAGTTTTTATCTTGGAATAGCCTCTTTGATTTTTTCTCTTCTTTCTATTGTGATGGCATACTGTGATGCTGATGACATGGTTATTGCACATTCGATTTTTAACAAATGAAGAAAGAGTGTCAAATAAAATTTCCGTGGCTCCGTTGGGAGACGTCTCCGAATAGATTAGAATCAGAATCAGAATTATTTATTTGTGAGATGTAGGTATATATAAGGTCTGGGTATGACTGCCACCTGAGGAAAGTCGCAAATATTAAAATGATCATATTAATTTCATATTGTTTTAATGTTTTTTTTGCGTACGTTTGTACATGTGTATGTGTGTGTGTGAGGGTGTGTCTGTACACACCCAGGTGTGTTTGTGTGTGTAATGGTTCGTACGTATGTATACGATACGAGTAGTTTTGTCTATACTATTAATAAAGAGGTAACGTTTGTGACTTTGTTTTGTTTGTACGTCGGGGCTAATCTCTGGAAATACTGGTCCAATTCTAAAAAATATTTCACTGATAGAATTCTATATACATTGTGGGTAACACAGGCTATATTTAGATTTGAAAAAAAAAAAATTTTAACATCTCAAGATAGATTCTTTTTGGCTGCTTTACTTTTAAAATCGACGTGGACAAAGTCACGACCTAACTGCTAGTTGTTAATAGTTTGCTTCATAGCGACCAAGAAGTTTAACGATTTTACTTACCCATATCTGATGTTATGTTCTTCCGTTGAACTGATATCTGTAAAATAAATATTAATTAACTATTAGGGTAGTGCATTAATTTTCCTAATTAAAGCAAAGCTGTTTAATGCTCCAATGGTTGTTATAGATACTTTCGTAACTTCAGAACCCTGGTGGAGAGTAGTGGTGTGCGTTGCAAAGACGAACCGTTTTTAAAGACCGTTTTGTGTTCCGCGGCGACAGAACCGTTCTACGTCTCTGGTCAAAACAGTCTTCGTCGCATAAAGTAGTCCTCGAGAAAACTGTTCTTTAATATATTAATATAAAATGATCTTTAAAACTGAGACTTTACAGTCGATAATCCTTTAGGACTACTCGTCATCTCGACATTCCGTCTCGTTCGCAACGCGATGGTTACGGCTGTGTGTCATATGATTATTGATATAGAGTGCAAGGTTGTCTAGCAATACAAATGTAATAATACCGACGACGGCGACGAGACGAAGGCGTGGGTGATAGAGTGATAGTTTGTGTTTACATTTTTTGGTCCACTTGTTTTGAAATTTTGAAGCGCGCGCGTTAAGGTATGATTCCGAACTCCGCTGCACGCAGCAGTGCTGCCGCAGCACTACTGGTCCCCATATATTCTCTATAAGTTTATATGAGATTACATTCCGAGCTAAGCAGCAATGTCGCGGCAGCAATGCAGGACCAGTAGTACTGCGAGCAGCACTGCTTTGTGCAGCGGAGTTCGGAATCATACCTTTAAGTTCAAGTGCAAGGCAAGTTTTGAATTAAACTATTATGAAAGTTACTTACCGATTGTAATTTTTTTTTAAATTTACATAATTACAAGGGAGTTAATTATAATATTTGAACATTTTAAAATTAGTAAGTACCTACCTAATTTAGATTAAAAATAGTAGATACCTAATAGAAAGCCGGGACTAGCTTGGAAATCATAATAACAAATGATATCGAGGAGAACTGCCTTCTGAATCAGGCCCTTGATCCAGCTGCCTAACGAGAGGCTCATGAGATGTTGATCGGGCTCTTGGCCATCCGGCCGTTGTTGGCTGTAACAACAATCGGCACGATGACAGCCGAATCCACATTCCACATGTCGACAACCTCGTGTGCTAAGTCGAGATATTTGATTTGTTTCTCTATTATATTATTATTATTCCCTTTATTTATTTTTCACATATTAAAAATGTAAATTTTTAAGTACTGTCTAAAAACAAAACAAACATTTAAAAATATGAAAAAAATGGGGGTCCGCCGGCATCGGGACCAGGGTCCAAACTACCGGTGATTAGGGCTTCAGAGACAGGAACCTCCTCACAATGCGTGCCGTATCGAGGAGAACTGCCTTCTGAATCAGGCCCTTGATCCAGCCGCCTAACGAGAGCCTCATGAGATGTTGATTGAGGCTATTGATTATTATTATTATTATACGACTTGTATTTATTCGTAATAAAAACCAAACTTATTAAAGGTAAATAAATTTTATATAATTAGCTTCAGAGTTGTCTACTAGTAGTAATAAATGTTGATTGACACCGAATATGATTGTTTTTTATTTACTACTTGAATATTTATTTATTTATATAGTTAGGTATTTGTACACAACAAAAAGAAACTTAACATGAAAAAATAATGAGAAAAATAATTAAAAAATTAAAAACTAAAGACTACTACTTGAATATTTTAAATACACACTATGACTAATACATCGAAGTCACAAGCATTCGAGCGTATGAGGCAGTGAAAAAGTTTTTCGAAACAGCGTCGTTCGCGACTAACTACATCATTCGAGTCTTAAGCTTCGAAAATTCGTGCCTCATGGATTCGAAAGCTTAAGCTTTTGAACCCATGAGGCAGTGGAAAAAAAAATCGCGACAGAGTGTGTCGTAACAGCGGCATTCGAAACTACGTAGGACACCCCACTGAAAGAAACCTAATGAACCGTGTACTCATTTGTGATTCTTTTTTACGACGTAATGAAACCGAACCATTTTTGAAGAAGCTGATAACTGGTGATGAATAGTGGATCACGTACGACAAGAACGTGCGAAAAAGGTCGTGGTCAAAGGCCGGTCAGGCTTCACCGACTGTGGCGAAACCCGGGTTAACTCGCAACTCACTCACTCCTACATACTTTAGTTAAATGTAAATAAACTATATAAAAAAAATGTTTTGAATTTTCTTAAAAATGAAATTTTTCCCCAACCTATAATTATTTAACCCTCACTACAATAAAATCCTATTATAAATAATTGGTTTCTTTTTCGTAAGTTTTCGCGAATAGTACAAGCCATTAAAAACATATGGCCTGAACTGTTTCGAGAAAAGGATCGGCCGTGCCGCTATTTTGCTCGACTTGGCGGGGAGATATTGAACACTTTATTCAACTCTAGGTGGAGTACCTAGATAGCTGTAGGTAGGGAGCTGTATCTATTTTTAAATACTCGTTAGTATCTGTAAAGGTGTTTCAGTTTAATAGTCTTTAGTACCGTTGTTCATTCATTTCTTCAATATCAAGTTTACACAGATTCTTTTGTTATTAATAAATATAATACATGGGGCGCATTGGGGCAGTTCACTCTCCTATCGCACTTAGAATGATGTAGGGTCCGGACTCAGCGCACAAGGAAAACAAGTTTCCGCATAATTTCAAAAACCAACCGGGACGTGCTTAGTTCTGTAAGTTCCTACCTTTGGCCAGAATCTGCAGTGATATGATGGCCTTCGCCTCCCCGTGCACGTTCTTGGCCACCACCGAGTAGGCGCCGGTGTAGTCCAGCTTAGCATGCGGGATCTCGAACCGGTACTCCGGCCCGGCACCGACGCGCTTGAAGTGCGTCGCGTCGCGGTAATAATCCGGCTGCGCAAAGTTAGTAAACATCACAGCTTGGAGAGAAATATAGTGAAGAGGTTGGACATAGTCGGTCTACCATACAGACAGAGCCGCCCCTAGGCATCGGGGCCCCTTTTTTCTAGGCTTAGCTAAGAAATAAAAACTTTTTTGTTTCCCTGACCCAGACCTAAACGACGCGGGGCTCATAGTCACTTGCCTTTTTTACATAAGGCATGGACTAATAATTAATATACTTTAGGTTAATTCGGTACTGCATACAGAGAGGCCTAAACACGACCTATTATAGCTGTATTATTGCAATGTTATTGCAGTTGTGAAGACTGTATAAACGCCGCTACAAGCATCTCGTTTTCACAACTGCGATAATACTGCTTCAACCGGTTCGCAGTCCCGCCCGCAGTCCGTATAAGTACTATACGTACACACGCCTGCGCATCAGACTGCCACATACTGACAAATTTCCTCAATAGACTTGGAACTTATGGTATAGATACTAGTGGCCGCTCACAATTTCACCCGCGTGGTTCCCGTTCCCGTGGGAATATCGGGATAAAAAGTATCCTTTGTGTTAATCCAGGTTATAAATTATCTGTATGCCGGATTTCATCCAAATCCATTCATCCGTTGCAACGTGAAGAAGCAACAAATATACACACAAATTTTCGCATTTATAATATTAGTGTGATGGTTGAACATTTATTGAAGGAATTTGACAGTTTTGGATAGGTTGATTGATGAGCAGGCGTGTGTACAGTCACGAGCATTAACATGTACCTACACACTTTTGGACTAATTTTGACTCTTATTCCATTCTTATTACATGTTAATGCTCGTGACTGTACACAACATTATTTCATATTGAAGACAGTAGACCCTTTTAAGAGCTCATGCTCATTATTAGCAACCGTTACCGTATCGGCGCATTCGAAAAAATATTATTTATAATGTGGTTATACATCTGACAATGTCGACTAGTCAGTTAAACCCATGTTAAACCCTCTAATTAGTATTGGGCCAGCATGTGGGTTATGGCCCGATATCCCTACATGCTATTATTCAAGTTACAAGGCCTAAGCTCAGCAGAAAAAAAAGCTTTGTGATTATGGATTAATAGAATTTTACGCAAATTTTGTTTTTTTTTTTTTGGAGAGAGATTGCTGTTTGCCGTGGGGCATTTCCAGCTTCACCGGGCTTGTTTTAGGGGTGGCGAGGTACGTAAAGGGTACCTCAAGCCGTGTTGAAACGAATCACTTTCAGAGGATTTCTAGAGGGGTACGGCATCGCACACTTAAAAGTGCGCGTCCCCGTGCCCTTCCAGAGTCTCCGAAGGGTTCGGATCGGATCGGGGAGCGGAACCACCCGAGGGCGCCTCTAAAGGCACGGACCTCGGCTCAGGTAGACCGGGCCGTGGAGGAGGAGAGGAGCTCCCAGGCACATGACTGTGCCTGGCATAGAGCGCGTGTGAACCGGTTCTTCGTACCCTTGTTCTACGAGTACGGTGTCTTGGGCCTAAAACAGTGTGCATGTTTAGTGTATTCTGTGAATGTGTGCTGTCATTTGGAGGATCGGGCGGGGGGGCGTTCGCAACTGTAATTGGGTCGTCGGGGTCGTTTAGGACGTGCTTAGGACGCCTAGACGCGTACCGTCTTGTTGCGGGAAGGCCTTCAACTTTATAGTTGGCGGCCGCCACAACAAGCGGGTTAGGGTGGTGGGGGGCGTTATCGAAGTAACGTCGGGAGACGTCCTTGATAAAATCTTTGATTGTGGGGAGGTCGAGGTCGCGATGGAGGTCTACATTACGAACGTAATGCGGACAACCCGTCGCGCCTCGCATAAAGCGGTTTTGTAGGGTTTGTAGTGGGAGGGCGCGGAATGCGCGAAAACTACGCTAGCGTAGGTCATGACTGGGCGGATGCAGGCTTTGTAAATTGTCGTCTTATTTCTAAGAGACATTTTACTCTTCCTGCCTATAAGGTGGAATAACCGACCTAAAAAGAACGCGGCCCTGTTACGGACGATCTTGTGATGGGGTGCAAACGTAAGCTTCCTATCGAGGGTGACACCGAGATATTTCACCTGCCTAGCCCATGGGATAGGGCGGTCAAATAAGCGAATCGGACGGCAGGATTCGTCGCGACCCCCATGAAAGTACACAGCGGCACTTTTTTCGGGGTTCACTTCGATCCGCCACTTGCGAAACCAAGCGCCGAGGGTGTTAGCGGCCTTTTGGAGTCGGTTGGGAACCGCGGTCTTGTCTCTACCAGACGAAAATAGCGCGGTGTCATCCGCGAATAGAGCTAGCTCTACGCCGGGGGACTTGGGGACATCGTTTGCGTAAAGCGCAAAGAGGATTGGAGAGAGCACGGATCCCTGCGGAACGCCGGCTCGAATAGGGCGGGGGGCGGAGAGCGTTCCTTCGACGCGGAAGCGAAAAGAGCGACCCGACAAATAGTCTCGTATGATGTGCACGAGTCTGTCTGGCACGCCGAGTTTGTATAGCTTATAAATTAAGCCGTTGTGCCAGACTTTGTCGAACGCCTTCGCGACGTCGAAGAAAAGAGCTCCGGTGCCCGTGTGACGGTTTCTATTGAAACCGGTGAGGATATGCTCCGTGAGGCGGTGCAATTGATGGGTGCACGAGTGTTTGGGCCGGAACCCAAACTGCTCGTTGATAAGGAGATTGTTAGAGAGGATGTAGTCCCTTAATCGGGAAACTAGAACGCGTTCGTACAGTTTTCCCAACGATTTGAGAAGACTGATGGGGCGATAACTAGAGGGGGCGGTACGCGGTTTACCGGGCTTATGAATACCTATGACTACCGCGTCTTTCCACGCAGCGGGAAAGATAGCGTTAGTCATGGCGCTATTGAAGATAGCTACTATTAAAAGGATGAGCTGAGCGGGTAAGATCTTAAGGATCTCGTTCGAGATGCCATCTGCCCCGGGGGCACTACGGGGTTTGAGACGCTTAATGAGCGTTTGCACCTCATCTTCCGTAACGGGCGGGAGGGTCGCGGTGGGAGGGAGGGACGAGAGTCTTTCGACTTCGCTATCAACCATTTCGATATGGTTTTGGGGGACTGGGAGCGTGCTGGGCGAGCATTGGGCCTCGAGGCTGTCGGCCAGACATTCGGCTTTTTCGTCGTCGTCAAAGACGATCGAATTGTCGGGTTTACAGAGAGGGGGCATCGAAGTGACCGTTTCCGACTCAAAGGTCCTCGCCAACTTCCAATAAGCTCGGTGAGAAGGCGTGATATCTTTAAGAAGGCCATGCCAACTCGAATCACGGAGCTCTTTTATGCGTTCTCTTGCAGCGCGCTGCAAGCGACGCATACGAGCCCGGTTATCCGAGGTGGGATAGGAGTCGTAAGCGCGCGTGGCGGCGTTCTTCGCCCGCAGTAGTCGCCTCACATCGTCCGGCAGTTTGAAGCGATGGTCAGCCGTCGCTACAACCCGCCGGGATGATTCGCTCATAGCGTTAGTGAGGTGACTACCGAGGGCGTCGATCGCGGCCACTGTCTCGTGAGGCGAGTCAATGACATCTGGAATTTGGTTTAATGACTCACTGGCGGTAGGCTCGAGAAGCTTCTCGAGCTTATCCCAGTCAGTCACCACCTTAATGACGGGGGTGGGGTCGGTGGGGGGGCCTAACTGTAAAACAATCGGCCTATGGTCGGAGGAGAGCGCGTGGATCACTTCTATAGAACGCAGCCGCAAGGTTACGGTCCGTAGGAGTGCCATATCTAGCGGGTTAGGGGTGAAATTATCTATTAACGGATAGTGGGTGGGCTCCATAGGCACGACAATATCGAAGAGCATTGACTCAGCGAGTTGGCTCAACACCCGACCGTTACGGTTGGTTGAATTGCAACTCCACTGAGCGTGTTTACTATTGAAATCGCCGGCAATAATGACGGCGGTGTCCATAGCGAACAGCGCTTCGAGATCGGGTTGTGTCAAACGCTTATTTGGGGACAAATAAGCGGAAGCGATAGTGATAGACGCGTGGCCTGTCATGCCTAGCCGACAGACCGAAACCTCTAGGTCGGAAAGTTGCGGGGGGTCGAGCGGGACACAGTGAAGTGACCGCTTGTGATAGATAAGAGTGCCGCCTCCGCGGCCATCTCTATCATTACGGACGAGGTTGAAGTTAGCCAAGCGAGGGTCTCGGTTAGAGGGTTTCAGGAAAGATTCCTGTATAAGTAAAACGTCGACGGCGTGTTCGGTTAAAAACTCGAACACTTCGTCGCGTTGCTTTAAGAAACCGTTCGCGTTGAAAAACGCAACCGTTAGGGAGCGGGGTTTAATTCTCGAATTGGGCGTATTATTCATTATGGGATTTTAGGGAGTCAAAAAGGGACGTGATCATGTCCAAAAGTGGACCGTGATCGTTAAAGATCGCCGCCATGATAGTGGCGGGGCAAGCGGACGGGGCAAATTTTGTTGCTTAAGTACAAATTACTATTTCAAAAAAGACGAAGTGTTAAATCCACGAGCGGGATTCGTACCCGCACCCCATTACATGCCGGGTCAGGTGCACTACCAACTATGCTATCGTGGCTCATAGTTGGTAGTGCACCTTACCCGGCAATGATTCACCTTCCCGGTAATGATTTCAAATTTAAGGTTTAATACTTTAATATTTTAAGTTTATGTTTTATCACTACCTAACAGATAGTTAAATTACTCCAAGGTGTTCCTGCATAAGGTGGTAAGTGTCCTCATACCTTCAAGAAGTCCCTCAGCCAGTAGACGTCGGGCTTGGGGTCCCCGACCACCTCGCACTCGATGATGACGGTGTCGCCCTCCCGCGCCTCGCTGGAGCGCGGCTTCCGCACGAACATCGGCTCCTTGGAATACCTGTTCATGATAGATCAGCGATAAGTTAAACAGATGAAGTGTCATAACACTAGAAAATAAACTGAACTTCTCTTATGAAATAACATTCTCAAATTTTGTTGAAAGCATAGCTTCTTTTTTTGGAGAGAGTGTGCTGATTGCTTCAGTCGGCATTTTCAGCCTTACCGCTTCGATTCTCCAAGAGTTTCGGATCGGATCGGATCCATAAAGCTGTGTGACTGTGTAAGGTAGCTAAGTGGTGTGCTAAACAATAATCCACCAATGAGAATAATTCATTTTTCTTGCCTCGCTCCTTTGTCAAATATGATAAAGTGATCGTATATAGTGGTGATGGTACCTCACACAGCTCTTGTGAAAAGCCACCGTAAGTTTGCTAATAGGAATTGCTCTAACATTTTAGTACTTACGGTACATCCGGGCTGACCAGCACAGGCGGACTGATCTTCTTCTCAGAACTAACGCCGTCTCCGATGACCTCCACCTTCCCTGAAGTGGTGGCGCGGCCGACCTCATTGGAGGCGGTGCAGGAGTACACGCCGGCGTCTCTGGGCGTGACGAAGGCCAGCGCCAGCTCGATCTGACCGTCGCGGTCCAGGGTCATAATGGTGCGCCGGCTGGGCCGGAGCCGCACCCCGTCGCGAAACCACGTCACGCCCACCGACGGGTACGCTTCCACTACCGCTGTGATGCGGAGCTCATCACCTGTGTTATGTTAAGAACATCTGAAGAATTCGGATTGTGTACGCGATGGAGGAGGTTGTGGCTAATTCTGATTGTTGCAAGTTCAGCTGGATGGATGGGTGACCTAATTGAAACTCAGTGCTGAGAAAAGCACGTTAAGACGTTGGTACCAATCGTTGTCGTTACGTTGTTGACGAACATATTGATTTAAAAAAATAATGGTGGACTAAGTAGTAGGCAACGTTCATTCAGAACCTCTTAGCATGATAAGTGTTGTCTTATATTTTGTTTAACTTTCTTTAGCTTGTGTTCTGCCGTACATCAGAAGATGATATTGATTAAACTCTCAATCATGCATGAGGCCATTAGGCAAAGTCTAGATTTATTCAGAAAGATATAGAACACCATC
The DNA here is from genome assembly GCA_947562085.1 of Eudonia lacustrata. Taxonomy (NCBI): domain Eukaryota; kingdom Metazoa; phylum Arthropoda; class Insecta; order Lepidoptera; family Crambidae; genus Eudonia; species Eudonia lacustrata. The sequence continues at coordinate 39,294,176 of OX387339.1, read as the reverse complement.
AAACCTTCGTTGAGCCTGTACAACGGCTCCAGGCCGCAGCAGAACTCCGGCGCCACGTAGGCCCGGATGCCCTTGTCCACCACCAGGCAGCAGTGGCAGCTGATGGCGCCGCAGCTGTTCCGGGCCATGGCCTCGTACACGCCACCATCCTCCAGCGTAGTGGGCGCGATCTCCAGGGTGTGGAAGTGCTCATCCTGCGACCTGGTGTGACGACCTGGGGAATTTGTGAAAAATGATGTTTGTGAAAAAATTACAAACTAAAACGAAGTTCCTAAAAAAATATTGTTTTTTTAATAACTCCTAAGTACCTATATATTTATTGAATCCATTATTGTATATTGAAATTACAGTCTAAATTACATGATAAAGAACATATACAAGGGTGAGCTTATCTCCAAAAGTGATCTCTTCCAGCCTACCCTAGCTGTAGTATTTACATTAATTTCAAGCCAAAGTTATATCTTTTTGTATTTTTTAGGGTTCCGTAACCAAAGGATAAAACGGGACCCTATTACTAAGACTATGCTGTCCGTCCGTCTGTCTGTCTATCCGTCTGTCACCAGGCTGTATATCATGAACCGTGATAGTTAGACTGTTGAAATTTTCACAGATGATTTATATCTGTTGCCGCTATAACAACAAATACTAAAAAACAGAATCAAATAAATATTTAAGGGGGGGGCGTAATTTATTGCTCGTGTTTGCTTGATATTTATAACGGCAACAGGTAGACGCTTGAAATATTCACAGAATATTGATTTAAGTATACTATTCACTTTAAAAATAAATAATTAAATTAAAATTAAACTAATATTTCCATTCAACAAACGTGATTTTTTTTCCAATTTTTTCTCGGTCTTAATAGCGATAACAGGTAGAAAAATGTAGTATTTTTAAAGATAATGGTACGGAACCATTCGTGCGCGAATCCGACTCGCACTTGACCGGTTTTATTAAATATTTTTTAGCCTACATATTTTTTTAAATTATTTGAGCGTAATGGATAACCCGTTGGATGTCGATGAGGCAGTTTCAATTTTTTATAACAAGTTATGTGAAATTGTTAAAGCTCACACACCGATGGTTCCGAACGGTCATCGTAGGCATCCTCCTTGGTTTAGTCCTGCTATGATAAGCTGCCTTAACAAAAAGGCTAAATATCATAAAAAGTTTAAGCGATTTGATAATTCTCGAACTTACGACACCTTTGCTCTGCTCAGAACGATATCAAAATGAATGCTATGCTTCATACCTTGAGTCTGTAGAAGAATCGGTTAAACACGATGTCAAGGCATTTTGGAAATTCGTTAGCAATCGTAAACTCACCGGTACTATTCCCCAAACTATGCGCTACAATGACCGGATAACGTCGTCGCCTGAGGAAATCACAGAAATGTTCTCGTCATTCTTCGGCTCCGTCTTTGAATCATCTTCTTCACCACTTCCACATGTTGAACCCGTATCTGGTACTGTGCTTAGTAATATTAATGTTAGCGGTGAAGATGTCCTAAAGTGCATTAAGGAGTTAGACCCTTGTAAAGGTGCTGGACCTGATGCGATTCCTCCGTCGTTTGTTAAGGCTTGCGGGGACGAACTCAGCCCAATACTGTCCTTGATTTTTAATAAATCATTGCAAGCCGGAGCTTTTCCAAAATATTGGAAACTGGCCCATATAGTACCGATTTTCAAATCGGGTGATAAATCACTCTGTGATAATTACAGACCTACCAGCATTATATCATGCTTTGCCAAAATCTTTGAGAAGGTAATTTATAATCCTTTATACGATCACTTTGAGACTTTACTGACACCCCAGCAGCACGGCTTTCTACAGAATAAATCAACGATATCAAAGTTGAAATATAAAAATTCTTTGCAATGCATTTGCTCAGGGTGGTCAAGTAGACTCAATTTACACTGACTTCCGTAAAGCATTTGACAAGGTCAATCACAAAATTCTATTGCAAAAAGTTACGGCGCACGGTATCCGGGGTAACCTGTTGCGGTGGGTTGAATCCTACTTATCAAACAGGAGTCAGCTTGTCGCGGTGAAGGGATATCTGTCTCTTCCCATTTTTGTAACCTCTGGGGTTCCACAGGGTTTACATCTGGGTCTCCTTTTGTTCATAGTTTTCATAAATGATCTAGTTAACTCACTTTCTTAATTGTTTATTGTATGCTGATGATTTGAAAGTATTCTCTTCTGTGACGTCTCTTGGGGACTGTTTTTCGCTCCAGAATGACATTGACAAAACTATCCAGTGGTGCACCTCTAATAAAATGTCTCTCAACGTCAGTAAATGCTATGTGATCTCATTCACTCGCAAACTTACTTCTCTGCACTTTGATTATCGTGTCACAGGTTCTTGAACGATATAGTGTTGTGAAAGACCTCGGCATATTGTTTGACAGTGAATTGACATTCAGAGCACATTATGACTCCATTATGAAAAGATGCAATCAACTTTTGGGCTTCATCTTTAGATCAACTAAGTCTTTTAAGAATCAGAACTGTCTTGCTATGCTCTGGTCAACTTTGGTGCGAAGTGTGATGGTGATGTATGGTTCCGTTATATGATCTCCTTTTTATCTCACTCATATTGAGAGACTCGAGGCCATCCAGAAAAGGTGCCTCAAGTGGGCCTGTTATTGCTCACGAATTTGTGTCCGCCAGTTGACTTATAGTGACTTGCTACAGAAATTCAATTTGTCTAGTCTTCGTCTGCGACGTCTGCACTCCGACCTTCTGTATCTTTATAAAACTGTAAATTTTCAGATTCACTCTCCCAATTTACTGTCAGCCATTAGCATAAACACAAGATATATAAGCCGTCATCCTAAGGTTTTTGCACTCAATGTGTATAAAAACAACACCTCATACTAAAACCCCATCGTGTGTTTAGGCAGGGTCTACAATGAGACGGTTGCTAAATACCCGGAGATAGACATTTTTGGGCAACAATTTCTATCATATAAAAGATTTATCAGATTTAATATTTTGAGCTGTTGACTACTCGCTCAAAGTATTAAAAGGCTTTTTTGCTTAGATTTAAATTTTACCTGAATAAATATATACCTGTGGATCTCCTGAGTTTTACTGGCCATTAGGCCACAAGCTTAATACATACCGCGCTCGAGCAACGCACACATACATTCAGCACCGGATTAAGCCGTAGTCGTGGAAACGCCCCTAGACACTGCATGTTTCGGGGCCCCTATTTTGTTGGCTAAGCATAAAAAAAACTTTTTTTCGCTGACCTCTAACCACGCTGTGCCCATAAACACGTGTCTTTGTGCCTTTACTTTAATCCGGTATTGCATAGAATAGACCCTCTCACGGACTTGGAATCTCGAACCAGTTCGAGCGGCTGCCACTCCTGTTACAAGATTCCGTGTCCTTGAGAGGTGTCTATGTGTGCGTTGCTCAAGCTAGTTTTTATGAAGCTAACTTTCTGTTTCTTCTTATTTCGTGGCGGCGGCGCTGGGCCCGAAGGCGTTCAACCTGTTAAGGACTGGGCGCACCGCGTCTAATCCTATTTACATTTTCCACATACGGTGGCGTGCGGCGTTTGTACAGGGTACAGTATATGCATAGTAAACAGATAACATAACTAATTGCTTACACATAATTATTTTAGTAGTAATGTCACACTGCTGGGCAAAGGCCTCCATCATTGAAATCAAGTCATCGCTACAATTGATGGGTAATGGCTTAATTACCACGCTTGCCAAATGCGGGTTGGTGATCACAAACCCGGGCTATGCACCGAATAAATCCGAAACACATTTTGCCCGACCTGGGAATTGAACCCGGGACCTTTGGGTATCGGGCCGAGCGCTCTGCCACTCGGCCATCGAGGCGTAAATATTGTAGTAATAATTTTAAAATACAAGTATTTTAAACGATTTGTCATAAATTACTTATTTTCTTTTGTTTGTTTAAAAATAATAATATATCTATAGCTTTTAGTTAAGCCACATGAATATAGTTACCAACATCTGTGAAAGAAAAGTTATATCTGACCAAAGAACGACCAGCATTCACAACACAGCCCTAAACGCTGGACCTTGAACGCTGACGTTTTGCAAGTAACTAGTAGTTCCTTTTTTAATTCTGATATCATGGTACCTACGTACTTACAAGAAAAACCAAAAGAGGAGAGTGGTCGACAGATGCTATGAAAACAGCTATAGATAAAGTTTTAAGCAAAGAGATGGGATACAAAAATCTGCTTCTGCATACACAGTGCCTCAGACTACTTTACTACTTTAGAGCGATATGTTAAGAAAATTAAGGAAGGCGGTGAAGTTACTATTGGTTTACCTTTAGGCCTGATAAAACTATATTTACACCTAAAGAAGAAGACGAAATAGAAGCATATCTGAAATATATGGAAGAGCTTCTTTTTGGACTAACCACTATCGAACTGAGACGTCTAGCATATCAATTGGCAGTTAAAAATGGAAAGGCACGCAATTTTAATACTGATAAGGAAAGTGCAGGTGTTAATTGGCTCAAAAGATTTTTTAAAACGTCACCAAAATGTATTTATTCGCAAACCTGAAGCCACATCAGCAGCTAGAGCAATAGGATTCAATAAAGTGGACGTAAGTAAATTCTATCAGTTGCTCAGAGATAATTATGATAAGTTTGAAACTATATAACTGCGATGAAACTGGATTTTCCAATATTTCTAAAACCAAGAGCAAAATATTTGCTATGAAAGGACGAAAACATTCGGGTTCGTTATCATCTACTGAACGAGGACAGACTATCACAGTATATATATGTTTTAACGCTGCTGGAACCTATACCTATGCCTCCACTGATGATTTTTCCCAGACAACGAATGAAACCAGAACTTTAAGATCATGCTCCACCAGGTACTACAGCAGTTTGCAATCCTCGAGACTGGATAACTTCAGAAATATTTTTGACTTGGTTCAAAAACTTCATCAAATGGTCATGCGAGTCACACTCAAAATTTGGAAATGATTGATCTAGCTCGTGAAAATGGATTATACTTTGCTTTCCACTGCATACACAAAATGCAGCCTGCAGACGTTGCATTTATGAAGCCACGCAGCACTTATTACGATCTGTTACAGGTTGGTTAAGATCACATCCTGGACGTGTGGTAACTGTATTTCAGAGAAGTAAAATATTTGGTAATGAATACGTTCAAGCGGCTACAATGTCTACCGCCATTAACGCCTTCAGAAAATGTGGTCTAGGCTAAGCAAAAAAACTTTTGAGGGGCCCCTAAACGACACGGGTGACGGGGCCCATAGCCATTGCCGTTTGGCTTTAGGTTAAAACGGTACTATGTGCAACAACCTCGAACGCGTTTGTGAGAAGCTTGCCTACTGCAGTCTCGTCATTTTGTGACGCGGCGCCTACAGTCCGCTGCACTGCCGCGCAATTTATGAACGCAGTAAAGAACATGTGAACAGTTTCGAGAAAATAGATCGTAATGTCAGCATCTTAAATATCACAATCACAAACACAGTAAGTTGTACTTACTGTGTTCTTAAATTGTGCGGCAGTGCACCGAACCTAATTTTGTCAGAGACATTATCGATTCGAGCGTTGGCAGCCGTGTCGGATAGCAAATAGATCGCGCTTCTTGGCAGGTGCACCAACGGCGACAGTTTATTCTGAGATAGTACTTTGAATGCGACGTATTAAAAAAAAAACAAGAATTAAAAAAGATGTACTTACTTATTTGTGTAAAATAAACTCTGGTATTGGCTAAGTGTTATATTAAAGTTTTATAAGCATGATTGTAACAATAAGTTGCTGTTGAGTTTCCTATGTACTAAATCAAAATAAAACGAAATAAAATAAAATTAAATAAGTAATCCAAAATACATAAAAAAAAAAAACACCAACTAATGAAAAAAGATGACCCGAGAACTATTTAATCTACTCATCGCTTGATGTTGGTTCTGTTCACTTTACGTAAATAAAACACTAAATCACAATGTATCTTTATTTTTAGCAACAGTAGTACAACTGTTTAAAGGACAAAAAAAATCGTAAGGTAAAAGTGGTCCTAAGCTTACATTGGCTTTTTCAACAGACGATTGAATAGAGTAATATTTTATTTGCTACGAATATGGTTGGTATTACAATAAGTTGGTCATATTTTTACAGCTATAAATATCCTAATATTTTTCAACAATAAAACTAAAAACTACTTCAACTGGCCCTTTATAACTTTGTACCGCATTTGATTTTATAATAAATAAGTGGCCCCTCACGACTTTGTCCGCCTCATCAGTGAACACTCACATCCCGTAATGGTTTTACAATTACGAACACAACAAAAAATAAATCAGCCAAAGTATATAGCCGTTCTCAAGTGATGCTTTGAATATACATGGCAATAGAGTTTTATTAATCTATGCAAACAAATCAAACTGCAATCTACAAAAAAAGTATGATAGGTAGGTGCGGTTAATTAAAACATCTGAAGTCTTTCAAAAATGTATAGTAGCTATTGCTGTAAGAACACGGCGAGTATCACACGTCTAGCATCTCCGACTCACCGTCCACCGAGACTTCCTGGCCGTCCTTGTACCACGTGACGGCGGGCGACGGGCTCCCCACCACCTGGCACGTCAGCCGCACCGGGTACGTCGCCTGCACGCGCCGGTCCCGCAGACGCATCGTGAACTGCGGCGGGTACTCGCCCACAACGTCCGCAGACCGCTCCCTGGATTATGAGATAACTCGTGAAATCTCACCATCATTGATTGCTCAAAAATGTTCTACTACAATTCTTAGGACAGAACATAGCTCTTAACTTAAATTCAACCTAGAGTACAAGATTTCACTCAAATTCGTGCAATCTTAATATTGCTTAGTGATAAAACTGGGTCAGTTTCGCTGAAATTGGTTGATTTTCCCACAACAGCGCGCCGGCTCCAATGTTTCAACATCTACAAATGGGAAGAACAAATTAAGTTACGTACCTTTTCAGCTTCGCATCCGCCTCCCATACTACTCTATCCGTGACCACGGCTAGCCTGGCGTACGTGGACGCCCGACCATGCTCGTTGCCAGCCTCGCAACTGTAGCGTGCTTCATCATCCACTCTTATATTGCTGATAGTCAAGTTGCATTCATAACCGTTATAGGAACTCTTCATTCTCCTATCATCGTCCTCGATCTCATGGCCGTTCTTCATCCACACGACTTCTGGTGTCGGTTTCCCTTTAACACTGCAGCTTAAGCTTGCAGTCTCTCCAATTAACACTTTTAGTTGACCAGGCAAGATATCGACGAACTCTGGTCTGTCTCCAGCTGCCCCGACACCGACCGGCGATGAGGTTTGAACCGATTCACCCCAGCCGTATCTGTTTCGTGGAGTTACTCTGAAGTGGTACTCCGTTCCTTGTTTTAGGTTGAAAGCGTCGAATGAGTTCAGTGGAGTGATGCCCAGCTCGACCCAGCGCGCGCCTCCTTCCTTGCCAACCAGCCAGCTCTCGACCTTGTACGCGAGCACGGGGGCAGCCGCGCTAGGTTCCGGCTTGGACCAGACGAGAGAGACCCAGTTATTTCCACCTTCCACGACACTCGGCTCGCCCGGGATGCGCTCGGGCACAGCTACAAAACAAGTTTCAATATCAGCGCGACAATGACCTTATAAGAGACTTGATGAGTTGCCAGCTGACACGTCGTGCCAATCACCTATCTCATAATAAGGTGGGGGTTGCGATCGACAGGCCATTTTTTATTATTATTGTTGCTATTGCAATCGTGTTACATTTTTAGATTTTTACCGGAATTATGTCAAAATAAGAAATAGTTGATGTAGCGAGCGGCTACGACAACGTGGAAGGTCTTGATAGAGACGACGGGACGTGCTTGACTCCCGCACAACGAAATAGCCAAAGGTAAAGATAAATTGAAAGGAGGGAAAGGAGTAGGTACAATAGTCCTGCACTGAGAAAACAGTAAAATGTTAAATACTTACATTTGAACTTTCTATCAGCAATTGATAATGTTGAATCGTCTAATGGATATGTCCAGTCTGATATCAAGTTTTCCGATGAAGCTCTTTGTCTTACCTACGAAATTACACGAAAGATATTAAATATAGAAAGTCATAGTGAAGTGATACGTAAAAAAATCAGAAGAACAACAACGTACCACCACGGTGACGAAGGCTCTGTCACAACCGTAGGCATTCCTGGCGAGGATGCAGTAGGTCCCGGCGTCGGAGATGACTGACCTCTTCACCGTAAACTTTACGTAATCGTCCGATGTCATCTTGCACACTCGCTGGCTATTAGTAATATCTCGAATACCCTTCATAAAGATCACTGTAACAATAACAACGACGATGTCACCTCATACAAAACATATAAAAACTTGTCTTCTGTTCTACGACAGTTAGTTCTGCTTCATAAAATAAAATGATTACAAAAAATAACGCTATACCTTTTGGTTTAGGTTCACCTTGTACTCTAAATGAAATATTAAGATCTTCCCCAATAGAAATCAAAACGTCCTTTTCAGGGCGGCCTACAATTATAGCAGGTTTTCCTTCCAGTTCATTAGGCTGGACCACAGTAATCGCTGCATTCATATCAACGGTGCCATGGCTGCTCCATGCTCTGCACGTGTACATGCCAGATTCCTTCTCAGTGACATCGGACAGTGCCAGCGTGTACAACCCCTGTTCGACAAAAGTCCTCGCATTGATGTAGGTGTCGGTGACGGAGTGGCCCTCACATAGCCATTCGACTCTGGTCGGCGATCCTTTGATTTCAACCTGGAGACCGATAGTACCACCTCTGGTAACTTTGTAATCAGATAGAACGTTACCAAAGTGAGGCCTTCGGGATTCCATCGCCTGACGGTTGAAGCGGGTTTTTTCTATTGTGGCCAAATTAGGACTGAGCCGACTTTCTTTTCCTGAAATGACGGTGAGCTTTAATATCAACACAAATGCAACAAAGGCAAGTAAGTAGTTAAGGTTAAAATCCTTACCAGTGAAGTTTACTACGTGCGAGATTTGGTCTGCCCATATTGAGTTTTCAGCCTGGCAGGTGTATTTCCCACTGTCCTGCGGTATAGGGTTTGAGATGGCTAGTCTACATATACCATCAGCTAAGTAGTAAGCTTGGAATCGATCAATCGAGCCCACAGGCTTTTCATCTTTCAACCAAGTTATACTAGGAAGAGGTTGACCACGAATCCGACATTCCAGAACCAATTCATTTTCAGCCAAGTGATAAGTATCTGTTGAAAGAAATATAATGCAAATGAGGAGATGCTTGGGTGGGGGAAGCCAGGGTTTAAGATACACTGACGACAGAATAAAGTTATTCCGTCACCACGCGGTACCATAGTACACTACCAATCTAACTTTATGAGACTTTCTTAGGACCCGGCTTTACTGCCGCATGCCGGCCGGGCGACGCGTCACGCGACGCGTGCAGCGCGGTGCGGCAGGCGGCGGGTGACGGACGGCACGCAGGACCAGTGAAAATGAAAAGGCCACTTTGGACCATTCATATTATTATCCCATTATGATTCAAGACCGTCGTTTGGCAATAACAGTACGAAAACTGGATAAATGAATAAAGTTTTGTAAAAGCCATCAAAAACATTGTAAGATTTGAAGCTCACCGATGATCTCGATATTAAAAGTTACACGAAATACACTATATAAATATATCAATATTTTGTGCATTCTTTACAATTTTATTATTTAGATAAATCGTACGAGAATTTCAGGTGACAAAAATAAGTTACCAGTAATCTTGATTATGAGAATAAGGAGCATTCGTAATTGATATCATACATAGCCTGAGAATTAGTCACCGGTTCAAAAATTGCCTTCCAGAATGTAAGCTGTATAATGAATGAAAATTGTCCTTAAGGGAATTTGTTGGCTACACATTCTTAGAAAAAATTTAAGAACAGACGTTTTTAAAGTAAAATCAGCAATAATTGTAGCCTTTTTAGTATGTCTGATTGCTGTTGAAAGTTGCAAGCACCGCTCTCGGCGCGGCGCATGCGTGCCGTCCGGACTCCGGCTAACTTCACTGAAGCCCTTAACAATGCCTAGGGATGCTAGGACGAAGGGCCGCCATCAAATGTGCGTCTATTGGCTGAAATGATGATGATGAATAATGAAGATAAACTTTATTGTCATAACATTGTGTAAGTACGTCCTAAGGTTCCATTCGAAAACTTAATCAGCGCATTGATAAGAGTACAAATTACCGTGACGATTTCCTATTACAACATTTTTTTTCCGCCACGGATAAGCACTTATTGGCCTTTCATCTTACTAAGTTAATGATAAGGCCGTTTAGAGAGGGGAGAGCGTATAGGGCTAATTACTTAAATGACCCCTAAATGCTGCAAAAAAATTTAAGCTTACCTAATTTAAGTAGGTATTGGCTCAAAACTATTTAAAATTTGAATTTTTTGAAAAAGCTTTGCGAGATAATTCAATCGTAGCGATCATTCTAAGCTAATCGAAAGCATAGACTTCCTACCCTTTAAACTTTTACAATTTTCGGTTACAGTAATGAATTGAGAGGACATTGCATTTCCCATGAATACATATTTGGGCTGAACCCGAGTGCAGTCGTAGTATTGCGACTAGAAAACAAAAAATCGGACAAGTGTGAGTTGGACTCGCCCACGGAGGGTTCCGTACAAATTTATGGGTATCGAAAACTATGAATTATAAAAATAATTAAAATCTGTTTAAGCTAGTGCAAATGAAGCCCTTTCATACGATACCTCACATGACACGGTTAACTTACTTCAAAATTTGCCCTTCGGAGCATAAAGTACAATACGAAAAAAAATAAAGTTTGAAAAATTTAGAAAAGTTTCTTCGAGTCCGCAAGAAATCGTAGGAGACGTGACAAGAAATATAAAGAAAAATTACTGCTGTAAAAAATGAAATCACAATATCACAATTTCTAATGCAATTAATGATCTATACCAGACTTGCGTTATTTTAACCTTTCATCTGCGGAGCATGAGTTTTAACGGCGCTCCACGAAGTTTTTGGTTTTAAAAAGCAGTGTATACATTTTTTTTATTTTTTGTCAATAGGTTTAGTAAAATATAATAATATGTTTAAACCTTAAACGAATGATTGGTCTCGCTGCGCTCGGCGAGACCAATCATTCATCTAAGGTTTAAACATATGATAGAATAATAAGAAAAATAATTTTATTTAATAAATTACCTTTAATATTGTAAGAATTTATTATTTAAAGGTATAGGTACCTTATAGTGCTATACAATTTTCTAAAAACTGTGAACGCCGGCCGGCTCTCTTGCACATTTTGCGTGTTGTGCACATTTTGCGTTTTGCACTTTATGCTCCGGAGGGTAAATTTGGACCCCTGTTCCTTGCATAAAGACCCTGTTTTTTTTGTGATTTAATTAAATAAATATGTATAGTTTTCAGATTTTCCCCTGTACCTATAGTATAAGACGATATTACTTGCCAAACTTCATAGTTCTAGGTCAACGGCAAGTACCCTATCAATTTTGATTGCCTTGAAAGTGTCAAAATATACGTTTTTTGCGACATAAACGGCCATATATATTTTTTCATTAACTCAAAAGTTTGATTTTTCACAGCTTCAAGTAGCCACAGACCTGAGTATATGGTTTTAATTTCAACTCGGTACCTCGACGCGTTCCCGAGATAAAGGGTCTTGACAGACAGACAGACAGACAGACAGACAGACAGACAGACAGACAGACAGACAGACAGACAACAAAGTGATCCTTAAGTGATCAAAAACAATAACTAAACATTGTTAGTAGAGAAGTTTTGATGTAGTATATACATATTATTGAAGTAAAACAAAAAACAGAAACATGTGGGAAAACGTAAGTTTTTATGTGAAATCAGGGTCTCAAATCTTACCTAGATTGCAATAGATAAAAGTAATCCAGAGTTTCCAGAAAATAAAACCTTCTTTAAAAGAAAAGGGGACAATGTTTCTATAGTTTATTTATTTTAAGATTTACCAACATTCGAATACATTTTTAAGTGGCTAAGCAAAGAAAATGTTAAATTTATCATTTCAATAATTTGTTATTTTTCACAAAGAAGAGAATTTTCCAGAAAGAAAGTAGATGTTCGTTTTTGGGCCCTTATTTTATTACAGTTTAGAAGTGATGCTTTTCTGATAGATCTGCCTTCTGAGACTTTTCTGAGATGATGTTTCCAAAAAGAAAAAAATATAAAAAGGTGCCAACATAATTTAAAAAATATTTAAAAACTTAAAATCTTGTTTTCTTTATCAAGCGTTTCTTATTATTTTTGGGTTCTAATGAAAGTTTTAAGTGTTTATTATATATTGCTGAACTTATTTATACATTCTAAAAGGTATTTTAAGGTTTCAATGCAATTTCCTGAAAATGAAACCATGCAGTTGCTGGCTGTAATAGGTAGTTCCATTGCACTACTTATTTAAAAAATAAGTTATATTTTTTAAATACTTACAATCATACATTAGAAAAGCGAAGTTGCCAAGGCAGAAAAAGTTTAGGGTTGCTATTTTATGAATTTTTATTATCTGACCTTTTTTTATTATAATACAATGTTTGGGTATGTTTAAAAAATATATTAATACATGGAAATTTTGTGCTCTTTTCATAAAATATAATTTCATCACTGTAAAAATTAGGGGGCCCAGCCTCCATACAAAAATGGAACATCTTTAAATAAAATATTTTAAGTTAGTTACCTTTTTAATTGCCAAGTTAATGCCAATAAGAAATTTGTTCACTTTTAAATAACAGTCAGAATATACGGATTTTCATAGGTACTTACTTAAATTGCTTGCCGCTAAGCGCGACAGATAGGGATTTGCTGGCCGCGGCTATGATTTGTCAGTATAGCAATTTTATTATTTCAATTTATCTCAAAGAAGATTGTACAAAAATGACCTATTTCCAAGCAAATAATAATAATGTTTTCTTACCTCGTATGGAACGGGTGAAAGTCGGAGGAATCGGAGACGCCTCGAAGCTAGGGTACACCTTGAGGTTAGCCGAAGTATTAACAGAGCCATTCTCATTCTCCACAGTGCAACTGTATTCGGCAGAGTCGCTCGGAACGGCGTTCAACACTTCCAGCGTGATGAGGCCGTCGATGGTTTTAGTTCTGTACTTCAGTTTGTTGTTAAGCAGTACACCGTTCATGTACCAAGTCACTTTAGGATCACTTGACGATAATACACTACATGTCAGTTTGACGCGGGAGCCCTCAACGGCCGTTCTGTCTGTGAGGAAGGTTGAGAACACGGGCTTTCTCCTGATATCTCGTGAGGCGCTGCTTCTTTTTTCTGATAGAATAGTCCGGGCTTCACTAACAGCTTTCGACCTATGCCTCACTTCTGATCGTCTTTCCATTGGTTCACTGGTTCTAATAACTTCTGGCTGTGGAGGCAGTGAAGATCGAAGCTGTGCGTCCAGCTTCAGTGTGCCCGCTTTGTAGATAGCTGGGCTTCTTCCGTTCCTTTCCCTCTCTGGTTCAAGTTTATTGACGTCATATGACCTTTCCCTATATCCGGAGGGTCTAATAAATTCCATTGTGTAATCTCGGTGATTATGATCGACAAATCTAGGTTTTCCTCGATCTTCTTGCTTTGCACATGCCTTGGGATCGTAGTGGTATTCCTTGATGTAATGACGTGTGGCGTCACTTGAAGCAAACTTAGATTCTGAGCCATTACTCTCATTTGTTATGGATTCATCATTAGTTAGTTTCTTGATTTTCGCCCCATTGTCGAAAACATGATGTTTTTCATTAGAACGAATGTCTAACTTATAATCTGTTTTTTCTTTTTGTAAATGGAATGTTTCATTGTTTTCTTCACTTCTATAAACCTTTTCACTTTTTGCGTATTCCTCTTCACACAATTTATGCGCTTTTTCAAATTCTTGATTCGGACGTCTTTGGCTGTCTTCTTGTTTCTGATCTTGTAATAAAACTGCCTCTCCTTCGTTTTCTTTTCGCTTCTTTTCTTTGTGCAGTTTCTTGCTCGCGTCTTGTTGTTCTATTTCAGAGGTTTCTTTTGTCGTCGATTCCTGTTTCAAACGCGTTTGATCCTCTAGCTTTTGTTTTTGTATAAGTGAATCTGTTTCCTCTTTTTGTTTCTGTGTTTTTTCCTTACGCTGTTTCTTCTCAGCCTCTAGTTTTTCTTTTTCTTCTCTTTCTTTCTCGGCCAATTCTCGTTTCAGACGAGTTTCTTCTTCTATCTTTTGTTTATGTAAAATTGCATCCTGTTCCTCTTTTTGCTTCTGTTCGTCTTCTTTTTGCCGTTTGTCCTCAGCGTCTTGCTTTTCTTTTTCAGTTATTTGTCTTTCAACCGTTTCTTGCTTCAGTCGAGTTTCCTCTTCCATCTTTTGTTTTTGTACTAAAGCTTCTTGTTCCTCTTTCTGCTTCTGTTTTTTTTCTTTACGTTGTTTCTTTTCAGCGTCTTGTTTTTCTTTTTGTACTTTTTCTTTTTCGGCTAGTTCCTGCTTCAAACGAGTTTCTTCTTCGATCTTTTGTTTTTGTAATTTAGCATCCTGTTCTTCTCTTTCTTTTTGTTCATTTTCAGCCTCTTTCTGTTTCAGACGTGTTTCTTCTTCCATCTTTTGTTTATGTAAAATGGCATCCTGTTCCTCTTTTTGCTTTTGTACGTCTTCTTTTCGCTGTTTGTCCTCAGCGTCATGCTTTTCTTTTTCAGCTTTTTGTCTTTCAACCGATTCTTGCTTCAGTCGAGTTTCCTCTTCCGTCTTTTGTTTTTGTAGTAGAGCCTCTTGTTCCTCTTTCTGCTTCTGTTTCTTTTCTTCATAAAGTTTCTTCTCAGCGTCTTGTTTTTCTTTTTCAACTTTTTCTTTTTCGGCTAGTTCCTGCTTCAAACAAGTTTCTTCTTCCATCTTTTGTTTTTGTAATTTAGCATCCTGTTCTTCTCTTTCTTTTTGTTCATTTTCAACTCTTTTATTTTCAGCCTGTTTCTGTTTCAGACGTGTTTCTTCTTCCATCTTTTGTTTAAGTAAAATTGCATCCTGTTCCTCTTTTTGCTTCTGTTCGTCTTCTTTTCGCTGTTTGTCCTCAGCGTCATGCTTTTTTTTTTCAGCTTTTTGTCTTTCAACCGATTCTTGCTTTAGTCGAGTTTCTTCTTCCATCTTTTCTTTTTGTAGTAGAGCCTCTTGTTCCTCTTTCTGTTTCTGTTTCTTTTCTTTACGTTGTTTCTTCTCAGCGTCTTGTTTTTCTTTTTCTATTTTTTCTTTTTCGGCTAGTTCCTGCTTCAAACGAGTTTCTTCTTCCATCTTTTGTTTTTGTAAAATAACATTCTGTTCCTCCTTTTCTTTTTGTTCTTTTACTTTTCTCTGCTTGACCTCATTTTCTTCTTTTTCTCCCCTTTCTTTATCAGCAGATTCTTTTTTAAGACGAGTTTCTTCTTCCATCTTTTGTTTTTGTACTAAAGCTTCTTGTTCCTCTTTTTGCTTTTGTTTCTTTTCTTTACGTTGTTTCTTCGCAGCGTCTAGTTTTTCCTTTTCTGCTCTTTCTTTTTCGACTAATTCCTGCTTCAAACGAGAGTCTTCTTCCATCTTTTGTTTTTGTAAATTAGCATCTTGTTCTTCTTTTTCTTTTTGTTCATTTTCAACTCTTTCTTTTTCAGCCAGTTCTTGTTTCAAACGAGTTTGTTCATCAGTTTTTTGTTTTTGGATAATAGCCTCTTGTTCTTCTTTTAGCTTCTGTTCTTTTTCTGCCTGCAGTTTCATGATAGCTTCTTGTTTTTCTTTTTCTTCTCTTTCTTTCTCGGCTAATTCTTGTTTCAGACGAGTTTCTTCTTCCATCTTTTGTTTATGTAAAATTGCATCCTGTTCCTCTTTTTGCTTCTGTTCGTCTTCTTTTCGCTGTTTGTCCTCAGCGTCATGCTTTTCTTTTTCAGCTTTTTGTCTTTCAACCGATTCTTGCTTCAGTCGAGTTTCCTCTTCCATCTGTTGTTTTTGTAGTAGAGCCTCTTGTTCCTCTTTCTGCTTCTGTTTCTTTTCTTTACGTTGTTTCTTTACAGCGTCTTGTTTTTCTTTTTCAACTTTTTCTTTTACGGCTAGTTCCTGCTTCAAACGAGTTTCATCTTCCATCTTTTGTTTCTGTAAAATATCATCTTGTTCGTTTTCTTTTCGCTGCTTGACCTCATATTCTTCTTTTTCTACTCTTTCTTTCTCGGCCAATTCCTGTTTCAAACGCGTTTCTTCGTCCATCTTTGGTTTTAGTACTAGAGCCTCTTGTTCCTCTTTTTGCTTCTGTTTCTTTTCTTCGCGTTGTTTCTTCTCAGTGTCTTGTTTTTCTTTTTCCACCATTTGTTTTTCAGCTTCTTCCTGCTTCAGACGTGTTTCTTCTTCCATTTGTTGTCGCTGTAAAAGAGCTTCTTGTGCCTCTTTTTCCTTTTGTTCTTTTTCGTCCCGCTGTTTTGCATCAGCTTCTAGTTTTTCTTTTTCTTTTCTTTCTTTTTCATCGATTTCTTGTTTTAAATGTGTTTCATCTTCAATCTTTTGTTTTTGCACTAGAGCCTCTTGTTCCTCTTTTTGCCTCTGTTTCTTTTCTATGCGTTGTTTTTTCTCACTGTCAAGTTTTTCTCTTTCATTTTTTTCTTTTTTGCCAATTTCTTGCTTCATACTTGTTTCTTCTTCCATCTCTTGTTTTTGTAAAATGCCATCCTGATCCTCTTTTTCTTTTTGTTCTATTACTTTACGCTGTTTGACCTCATCTTGTTGTTTTTCTTTTTCAACTCTTTCTTTCTCGGTCAATTCCTGTTTTGAACGTGTTTCTTCTTTCATCTGTTGTTGCTGTGAAAGAGCCTCTTGTTCCTCTATTTGCTTCTGTTCTTTTTCTCCCCGCTGTTTAACCACAGTTTCTAGTCTGTCTTTTTCTGACGATTCCTGATTAAAACCTTCTTTTTCTTCTATCTTTTGTTTTTCTTTTTCGGCCATTTCTTGCTTTAAATGTATTTCTGCTTCAATCTTTTGTTTTTGTAAAACAGCATTCTGATCATCTGTTTCTTTTTGATCTTTTTCAGCTTGTTCCAAACGGGTTTCTTCTTCAATATTTTGTTTTTGTAAAAGAGCCTCTTGTTCCTCTTTCTGTTTCTGCTTTTTTTCTTTGCGTTGTTTTTTCTCACTTTCTAGTTTTTCTTTTTCGACCAATTCTTGCTTCAGGCATGTTTCTTCTTCCACTTTTTGTTTTTGTAAAATTATATGCTGTTCCTCTTTATCTTTTTGTTCTTTTTCTTTACGCTGCTGAACCTCCTTTTCCTCTTTTTTGGCTTCTTCTTTTTCAGTCAATTCCTGTTTCAAACGTGTTTCGTCATCCAATTTTTGTTTTTGTACAAGAGTTGCTTTTTCGTCTTCTTCCTGCTTAAAACATGTTACTTCTTCCAATTTTAGATTATGCATAAAGGCCTCCTCGTTTTGTTTGCGTTCTTTTGTTACCTTCTGTTTTACCTCAGCTTCTTGTTTTTCTTTTTCAACTCTTTCTTTTTCAGCCAGTTCCTGTTTCAAACGCGTTTCTTCAACCGTCTTTTGTTTTTGTAAAATTGCCTCATGTTCCTCTTTTTCTTTCTGCTGTTTCACCACAGTTTCTTGTTTTTCCTTTTCTTCTCTCTTTTTCTCGATTAGTTCCTGCTTTAGACGAGTTTCTTCTTCCATCTTTTGTATTCCTTTTTGATCCTCTTTTTCTTTTTGTTCTTTTTCTTGACGCTGCTTGACCTCATTTTCTTCTTTTTCTGCCTTTTCTTTCTCGGTCAACTCCTGTTTCAAACACGTTTCTTCATCAATCTTTTGTTTTTGTACTAGAGCTTCTTGTTCCTCGTTTTGCTTCTGTTTCTTTTCTTTGCGTTGTTTCTTCTCAGCGTCTTGTTTTTCTTTTTTCGTTTTTTCTTTTTCAGCTTCTTCTTCCATTTGTTGTTGCTGTACAAGAGCCTCTTGTTCCTCTTTTTCGTTTTGTACTTTTTCTTCACGCTGTTTATTCTCAATTTCTTGTTTTTCAACTCTTTCTTTTTCAGTCAATTCCTGTTTCAATCGGTTTTCTTCTTCCATCTTTTGTTTTTGTAAAATAGCATCCTGTTCCTCTTTTTCTTTTTGTTCTTTTTCTTGACGCTGCTTGACCTCATTTTCTTCTTTTTCTGCCCTTTCTTTCTCGGTCAACTCCTGTTTCAAACGCGTTTCTTCGTCAATCTTTTGTTTTTGTACTAGAGCTTCTTGTTCCTCTTTTTGCTTCTGTTTCTTTTCTTTGCGTTGTTTCTTCTCAGCGTCTTGTTTTTCTTTTTTCGTTTTTTCTTTTTCAGCTTCTTCTTCCATTTGTTGTTGCTGTACAAGAGCCTCTTGTTCTTCTTTTTCGATTTGTACTCTTTCTTCACGCTGTTTATTCTCAATTTCTTGTTTTTCAACTCTTTCTTTTTCAGTCAATTCCTGTTTCAATCGGTTTTCTTCTTCCATCTTTCGTTTTTGTAAAATGTCAGCCTGTGCCTCTTTCTCATTTTGTTCGTTTTCTTTTTGCCGTTTCACCTCAGCTTCAAGGTTTTCTGTTTCAACTGTTTCATTGTCTACCAGTTCTTGTTTTTGTTTTTGTAATAGATCATCTTGGTCATCGTCATCATTTATCTTTATCTCAGCGTCTTGTGTTTTCTTACCGACCTTATCCTCTATTACTTTGTCTTGTTCCAAACATGTTTCAACTTCCAACGTAAGTTTTTGTAAATCAGCTTCTTGATCAATTTGTTGCCTGATTTCTGTGTTCACACACACCTTCGTGTCTTGTTTTTCTTTATCAACACCTTGTTCCTCTGCCAGTTCTTCTTTCAAATATATTTCCGCAGCCTTCTTTTTAGAATCTTGTCTTTCTTTATCAACTTTATTGTCTATTTCTTGTTCTAAAAGGGGTTCCTTTTCCAAGTTTTGCTTTTGTAATATTTCATCTTGTATTTTTATTTTAATTTTTTCGTTTTCTTCCGATTCTTGTAACAAATGCGTTTCTTCTATTGGTTTTTGATCTTTTTCTTCATGCAAGTGGACATCAGCGTCTTGTACTTGTTCAATTGTTATGTTTTCAGCAAAGCCTTGATTTAAATTGGTTTCATCTTTAATTTTTGGTGTTTGTACAGAGAAATCCGGTTCTTCATTGTCTTTACCGATATTTGCATCAGAATCTTGTTTTTCTACTACATCTTTTTGTTTTTCTGCCATTTCTTGTTCATTATGTGTTTCTAACTTTTTATCTTGAACAAGTGTATCGTTTTTTTTTATTTCTTTTTGTTCTTTATTGTTATCATTATTTTTAACATCTTTTTTTTCTTTTTCAGTTTCTTTTTTAAATAGTTCTTGTTTTAAAAGTGTTTCTTCTTCCATTGATGGTGTTTGTGAAAGAGTATCTTTGTTTTCTTGTTCTGCATGCATTTTGTTCTCAGCATCTTGTTTATCTTTGTCGGTTATTACTTGTTTCAAATGCATTTCATCTTGTTTTTTCTCATCAACTTGCTTAACTATATCTTGTACTTCCTTTTCTTTCGCTTCTTTTTCATCTTTAGTATGAACTATTGATTGTCGAACATTGTCATCCTCATTAGGCTCTTTAGAAGAAACGTCAATGTCATCTTTATGTAATGAAGAATTAGAACTTGATTCTTCGATTGGTTCTGTCACACTACTTATAAAGTTTTCTGCCTCGTATGAAACTTCAGAGACTAAAGGTTCTCTTGCTAAAGGTATTGCAGGCTCTAAACTTTCTTTCTGTGGACTTGTTTCATCTTTTTTACTTGGTTTTTGCTCTAACAAAATATCGTCTCTAACTTCGGCAGGTAACTCTTCTGTCAATTTCCGTTCTTCTTGTGTGTGCATTTGTTCTTCCTTCACTAAGTCTTGAGATTGTGGTATATTAATAATATTTTCAACCTTAATCGCTTCCTTATTGTCCTGTGTGCTATAATTTCTTTCATCACATGAAACATCTAAGTTAAAACCACTTTTCGAAGTTGTTGGTTGTTCTTCTTCATCATTCATTTTGTTCACTTCTTCATCGGTTTTGCAACTATCTTTTACATCAGGTAATTTAACATCATAATCAGTTTTAGACATGACGGTCACATCTGAGGTATCCGAGAGTATTTGTTTTTCAATTTCTACTGACGTACTTTCTATTGGCTGTACTTCTTCTAAGACATATGTTTCTTCTTCCTGTTTTGGTGAAAAGGCTAGAATAGACTCGTTGTTCTTAATGTCACGTTCACTGCTGGTTTCTAATGTGTCTTTATTAATTAAAATATTATGAAGTTTTAGTTGTTCTATTTGACTTTCACCAGACGTTGTTATTTTAGATTCAACATTGTCATCTTTTATTTGACTTGTTTTATCTTCCTGGGAGACTTTTTGAGGAAATCCTTCGTTTTCATTAAGTGTAGAAATAATTTTACTGGTTGATGGTATTTCATCAATTCTATCTCTTGATTTTAAATCTTCATCTAGTGAAACCTGTAGAAGCAACGTTTCAATTTCTTTCGTTGTATCAGTTTTACCTTGAAGATCTTTTTCACTTTCTTCTTCTGTCATTTTTTGTTGTTCCCTTCGTAACTTAATTTCTTCAGATTTTGGAGTTAGTGTTGATTCCCTTATATCTGCTTTCTCCATTAAGTGAGTATTTATACTTTTACTGAAACCTAACAAATGTGATGATAAATCTTTAAAGGTTGGAATTTTTTCTTTTACTTCTAGGGTAGAACGAGATTCAATACTCTCGAGATTTTCTTTGACGCATCTTAAAGCATCTTCGATCTTACTCTTCGACTCAGAGTTTACTTCAACCGTATTTGCTATTGTCTGAATATTAGATTTCAATTCTTCTAGTATGATTTTTGTAAATGCAGCATCACTGGGTAATCTGGCCGTTTTATCAAGATTAATATAAAACTTTATGTCTTCAAAATGATTCAAAATATTTCTAAGAGACTTTAAAAACTTTTTCCATTTTATCTTATCTGTTTCTTTACCGGAATTACATAATAAACTTACATTTTTAATTGATTTTAAAAAGTTTTCAGAAGGTTTCCCGTAATTTTCAAACATATACTGTTTTTGAATACTCGTTATGGTACTGCGCATGTTTGAAATACTACCATAAACAGAATGTACAGCAGTTATAATGCTATCTCTAATATATGATGGAAGATTTAATTCTGCTTCTACATCTTTTTCGATAGAAAACACTTTTTCTTCAATTTGATCTAAATTTTGAGTGATTTCTATTCCTTTCTCAATCAATGTGTCTGCGTTTCCAGTAAATCCAGATTTCAATAACTTCATTGTATTTCTTAGATTTGTCAAATTTAATATTATATCACTCAGGTGACTACGGCCAGCAATATCTACATGAGAAGCAATGTCTAATAACTGCACGGTCTGTTCTGTTTCATCGGAGCATTTTTCCAATACATCTTTAGATTTGACTTCTTTTGGTGCAATCGCTACTAAATGCGTTTCATTCATATTATTTACTAGCAATTGCAGGGTTGCACAGGCTTCCCGTAAGAGATCAGGAGGACTATCTTCATTAATTTGAAGTTGGACACTTCTCACACTGCACTCTAAATCTTCAAGAGTTTCATTGAGAGTATCATTTGCTGCTCCATCAAAATCTCGCTTTAACTTAATTATAACAGTTTGAACTTCATCCAAACTGTCTCGGAGCACCTCCGTGTCCTCGACGGTTCTATCACTAGAAGACACGTCAATCTTCTCACTAACATCCTGTAATAAAGCTTCCAATTGTTTCAAAGATTCTTCTCTAGTTGATTCCGATAAGTCTTCTGAAAGAAAACGTAGGTTTTTAAAAATTTATTATGGACATAGCAAAACTTTATTTACGATTAGTAATTATCTAGGCGAACATGGATCTACATACGGCTATTGATATGTATAGTTGGTTGTATTTTATTACAGAAGACTTACCACAAGACAACACTTTAAGATCAAGAGGTGTAACAATGGCCTTTAGATCTTCTCGCAAATGCATGACGACTTCAGATATCCTTTTTGTTTTTGCAGTTGATGATAATGGGACAAATTCTTGAGTACTTTCGGTAATGTTGGTCAATAATGTAGTTAAAGCTTCACTTAGTTTTTCTGTCACATGCACGTGTTGGCGTTGAGTTTCGTTGAACGATGAACTCGTTTCTTCAACATTATCCAGAGCACTAGCAGTTGCTACATGCTCTCGCAACTCTGTTGCTATATTTACAGTTTCTCTTAGGTCAGTAGGACTAACTAAAGAAAGTTCTTCAATTGTTTCTGCAATTTCAACAGACAAAAATTCTTCTATGTGTTGTAGCAAATTGTTGGGTACTGTAAGGAAACAGAAATCAAATTAATATTAAAGAGTGATTTGAAATAATTAGACTTATGTGATAAGATCGTGAGTGCGTAGTGCGACTGTGCGTGTATGCGTGAGTGTAAGTTTGGCGTTATATTTTGCAAATTATATGTGAAAAAGAATTTCTTAGCAATGCTTTTACGAGTACCAATACACATTTTGTATTATGATACAAAATGTGTATTGGTACTCGTAAAAGCATACGGTCTCATGTAAACGTAATTCTTTAAGTTTGTAAGCAATATTCTCGGTATTTCTTTTTAGAATTTTACTTGTTAAACTAAATATGAAACAAAACTTTATGAATTTACAAAACAAAGTGTTTTTAAAATCAGAGTTCAATATTACATGAGATATGTTTTATTAATTAACAGAATTTTGCTACCAGCCTTACTGTATTATTATTAAAGGCCTTCCTTTTTTAGCATAATGGAAATAAATTCTGTTAACTTAAAATAAAGTTTATTGTTTTGACTTCATGGTTTTTGTATTTCTGGTTAATCAAAATTATTTGTGATAAGAATGAACTTTGACATAATGTAAATAACTGTTAAGTACAACCGTGTAAATTGTCCTTTTTAACTATTTACGTGTAGTTTTATTGAATGTTTTCAAACAACATAAGCTTGCATCAGCGTATTCCAAAGATAAACTACATCACTGTAAATTTTTACTTTTATTTTCAAGTGCTAATTGCTGCACTGAAGCTAAATTAGATATATATAAAATTTATAAAATACAGTAAAAAAAATTAAACGTCTACCCGACCCAGCCAGGAATCGAACCTGGGTCTGTATTACCGTTGCATATATGGCGCACTGTGCCGCTATTAGCACTCAAAGAATTAAAAAAGCAGTGACAATTCAGCGCTTACGTCAGCCTTCCCGGTAGCATAGCAGTCAGTGCAGCCGCCCGGATTGCGGAAGACCCAGGTTCGATTCCTGGCTGGGTCGGGTAGGTGTTTAATTTTTTCACTGTATTTTATAAATTTTATAAATATTTAATTTAGCTTCAGTGCAGAAATTAACACTTGAAAATAAAAAGTAAAAGTTTACTATGGCGTTGTGTTATCAAATTTGTGGTATTTCATCTGCAAAGATGAATCTGCATAGCCATCGATTGCAATTACCGTTGGATAGATGGCGAACTGTGCCGCTATTAGCACTCAATGAATTAAAAAAGCAGTGACAAAATTCAGTGCTTACGTAAGCCTTCCCGGTAGCATTGCGGTCAGTGCAGCCGCCCGGAATGCGGAAGACCCAGGTTCGATTCTTGGCTGGGTCGGGTAGGCGTTTAATTTTTTCACTGTATTTTATAAATTTTATGAATATTTACATGACTAAGTAGTTAAGTTAGGCTTTATTTTGTTAAAGTAAATGTACTCCGACGATTTTCCGTCCGGGCATTAAATAAATAATTAATATTATGTTAAGAAGTTATAATGAATCTTCACAAGTAGAGATATCTATTTTCTTATTAGTCGTTCTACATTCAGTTTATGAATTAATAAGCCAAAGTAACATATAACTCCTAATATTACCAATACTGGTTTCAGCCTGTAGAGTTTCTTTTAAAGTTGTTTGATCTTCGAATTGTGTGTTGCTTAATTCCTGAACATTTTCTGAATTTACTAATCCAACGCAAGGACTTATTTCGGCTTCCTTGCTACTATTTGGTATACGATCAGAAATATAATTATCATCAGAGTCTTTTACAGCAGGCAGTGTTTCGTTTGTTTTTATAACATTATCTGGTATTTTTGTTTCAGAAGAAAATTCAAGAATGTCTAATTCACTTGTTACATACGCTTGTCTTGTATCAAGTTGAACTTCAGAACACGCAATTAGATCTTGAAAAACATCATTATTAGTTTCTAATACAAACAAAACATCTATTTCAGGTGACTGTTCATGTTCAGCAGCAGGAGGTAGCACATTTAAAATAACTTCTTTCGTTATCTCTTCAATGAGATTACTTTGATACGCCGTTTGACCAATGTCGTCTGTATGCATTGATGGAGGTTGACATGTGTCATTTGACTCTGTTGTGTTTGGAATTTCAATAATAGTTGGTTGATCTAAAATTGCAGCTGTTACCACCTTAATCGCTTCTTTGCACGCTTCTACCAGAACTGTGGATACACTATCCTTATTTATGTCTTTGTCCTTATTATTTGCTATATTTGGTTCTTCGAAATCTTCTAACGCCTCTGATTTTAAATCTAATATTTTATATTTACTCGCATTAGGCATTTCCTCTTGAACTATATGCTCAATTGTTTGATTGTCTTCAACATCATCACACTCTCCTCTTCTTTCATCGTTCTGCCATATGCTGTCATTGACAGTTTGATTGTCATCTTGTAAAGTATGAGCTGCAACTACAAGTTCTGTTGATATATCAGTTAGTGAAGCTGGAGTAGCAACTTCATTTACTTCAACAGAATTTGACGGGGTTTCCAAATTTTTGAAGTCAGAATTATTTTCAATTACGACTGTTTCTGTTACTTTAACGTAAGTTTCTACTGGATTAAAAACCACAAGTTCAGTATTAACTTCTACTGCGTCCAGTTTCTCCACTTCGGTATTGACACTAACAATTTCAGTTGTTTGCTCAAGAAGTAAGGGCTCTATATTTTCAGTTATAGAACTGTCAAATGTTTCTAAAGTAACAGCAGTTGTATCACTTTTAATTTTATTGGCGGCAGTTATTGGAAGAATATTATGTGCTACGTCAGCATCGGAAGTTTCGTGTTCTGTTTTCTTAGTAAGTGTATCATTGCTAGCATCCTCCAAGGTAATATAACCCGTTGGCGATATAAACTTCGAATTTGTAGGCATTATGATTTCCATTACAAGATCACATTGATTGACATTCATTATTGGAGATACAGGAACAGCAATATGTTTTTCATTTTCATTGGTTTCCAAGAAAGAAATTTGAGACTTTGCAATCAATCTTTCAGGTGATATTTTAGGACTTGTCTCCAATTCAGTAACTTCACACTCAGTTGCATTTTGTGATTGATTGGCTTGAATAACTGAAGACTCTTCTAGACCAACTGCTGCCGGATCATTAATATTGGTTTTTTGTTGTATTTCTTTATCAAGTTGATGGCTTACATGATCTAAAGTTTCTTTTAAAGTGTTTGTTTCATTTGTACTGTCAGTTTCATTATTATGTTCTGTCTCTTTACTGACATTGCTTTTTTTATGTGGAAGGAGTGTTTGTGTCTCCACACCGGCCGTGGCAGATAGTTTTTCTGTGCTTTCACTTTTAGTTTCTTCACTTTTGTTCGATATATCTTGGGTGATGAGTAGACATCTAAGAGCACTGTTTAATTTAACTAATTTGCCTTCAAATTTCTGGTGTAATTTTTCTTCTAAAGATGTAAGTTCTTTGTTTTTAAGATCGTATTGAATTTGTAAGGCTTTCAAGATTTGGTGTAGTTCTTGCGCTAGAAATACTTGTTGTTTGCAGTCCTCTGACTGGCTTGCCGTGGCGTCTTTTTCCGTTTCCATTGATGCAATGCTTTCATTTAATAATTTTGCTATTTTAAAAGACTTCATTAAATCATCTACATGAAAAAATTTTTTGATGTCATTTACAATTTGAGAAATATCTTCTGAAATGTAAGAGTCGATGTTTTTACTGAGTATTTCTGGAAAGTAGCAAAAGTGTGAATATGTATGTGAGCATGTGCGTAACAAAGTGTATAGTCAATAAAATCGTATAATATATTATGTCAATATCTAGGCATCCATACCATTGGATAAAAAAATTTACTATCCGTTAACATAATAAAAAAGTTCCATACTGCCACCTGAAGATATACATCGTCAATTAGATGTTTCTGGTTGCTATTATTATGTACGGTGTGCTACAAAATTATCTAAACAAATCTTTTACTGTTTAAAAAGCTTATCGCTGGCAATTTGAATAGACTGTCTTGTACCTACTAATTTTGTGAAAATGCAATAAATCGAGCAATATTTTTATGAGTTTAAAATTAGAAAGAATTCTAACTTTTTTTAAATCAGGCAGTGTTATATTAATAACTAAAAATAATAGTTTGAAGTGAAACTGTTTTTAATTATTTTAGATAGGTACTGATTGCTTATAGTATAAACAATCGGTATATACTTAATACTATGCTCGTATGTATTATAATCCAATCTTTGTGAAAATTGTTAAAAAAAGTTAAAAAAAAAACATTAATTTCTTCATACCTAGTGCTGTCTGTTCTAATGTTTCACGGGAATGTTCATGTTCATGTTCACCTTGTCGCACTTCTATAGGTTTTAAAATATCACTTATCGCAGCATGTTCTTCTATACAGGTTTCAAGTGTTTCTTTAACAGAGGCATCTGTAGATTCTAAATTAGAAGTGTATGCTGCAGACGTTTCTTTTGTACTTTTTGAAGAAACTGTACTTTGTTTGGCTATAGCATCTTCTTTTACATGTTCTATTTCTTCATGAGTTGCTAATAATTCTGATTTCGTGACTGGACTCTCCAATAATCTTACTTTGGTTTCTGTATCATAATCTTCAAAACTTGCCATTTTATCAGGTACAATAGAAGGTTCTGCTTCTTGGATAACTGACACAGCAATGTTTACAGCAGCAAGGCTGGTTTGCAAATTAAGAGTAACAACCACTAATTGTTGAACTTTAGTTTCATGCACAGGCGTCATACTTTGTAAGCTCTCGAATAATTGTTCTTGTGCTATCGACAAAGCATTTTGAAGCTTAAGCTTAAGTTGACCCTGCCTTTCATGTATCACATTAAGCATCTCCTTCGGTTCATCTACTGCAACTGACTCCAGGGCTGCAATACTTTCGTGCAATTCTTTTGCAATGTTTACAGATTGTTTCAATTCTCCGACATTAATTACTGATGATAGTTCATTTATAACTTTAATTAAATTTTCTGATGTAAAATCTTCTATACATTGTTTGATTTCATCTGTAAAAATAATAACCTCTAAAAATATTAAATATTAAATATTAACTGGTAATTAACACAAAAAATTTTCGTTGTTTTTATGGAATAACATCTTTATCATTATTATCTTAGCCAAACAAAAAACTACTGTTCAATAAAGGCCAAAAACAAAAGTGAAAAAAAATATGAAATACCTTTTTCTGGAGCTCTCCTCTTTTCTTGGTCCATTGGTATACTTAATCTTTCTTCAGGAGCTTCTGCTGTGGCAGCCTTTTCTTCAAGTTGTAATTCTGAAACACGAACTTCTAATTTTTTCTCACCCGGCAACAAGTCAACTTCTTTTACAAGAAGTGATTCTGCGTGAGTGATGTCTGTTGCAACAGCGACATTTAGTTCCTTTACTTCAGACAAAATCATAACATCTGAATGGTTGTCTTCTACGTCTTCTTGCTGAATCACTGGCTCTGCTGTCTTTTCTACCGTAGCTAATGATTCTACAATAGATAATTCAGAATCAACTAGTTTTTGGTTTTCAAAATCTTTGTTCAAAATTTCTGGGGACTGCAGAACAATATTTTCTTCATACTTTACACTTTCTTTGCATACTGAGCTCTGCTTTTCTAAAGCGATATCTTTTGTCGAAGAAGGGATTGCTTGTACATGTGCTGGTAGCATTTCTGGTTGAACCTTTACTTTTTCAGATACCACTTCTATTGGTTCCAAAACAACTAGCTGAGTGGATATAATCGAAACTAAGTCATTTTGCAGTGATGATGTTACTTGTACAATTTTCTCTAACACCTTTGTGTTGAGTTCCGCCGTCATTTCTGACGCAGTATCAAGGACCTGGCCTTGCCAAGCAGAAATAGCATTTTGTAATCGATGAGCTAATGCTGTTTGTATACTATGTAAATTAGTTTGCATTTCTTCAGCCTCTTCAATTAAAATTTGTTCACTAATTAACAAGCTTTCCCGTAGCTCTCGAGCTACGTCTACAGATTCTTTAAGTTCTTCTATTTTTATATCGGTTCTTGCATCTTCTATTGTTTTCAAACAGTCAATGTACTGATCGATATGCTCTAGGATATGTGATGATGTACCTACAAATTAAAAAATAGACTATATCTAAACTATTAGAAAGTAGTTGTTTTGAAACAAAATGACGTCGCGTGGAGAGGGGAGCCACCTAAAAATCTAAATATCTTAACATAAAGTGAAATTTATTTACTTACTTACAAAAATAAACTAAAGCCTAATTAGTAATGAAGCAGACACAGTTAATTACGGCAATCGATTAAAATGTACAAAGTCCGTAATAGTATAATTGTTCTATCTAAAATCCAAATCTGTTATTTAATTTTGAGAAAGCTCAGTTTTTGCAATTTGATGTGGCTAAATTCGAACAATGCAGTATTGGATGGATTGAGAAATAAAATAAAAATATCGTTATTTGCGTTTACGATGTTCGAAATTTTTTCTTTAATCATTAATAAAAGGGGTCAGTTGAATACGGGTTCCTTACATGAATTCGATGTCACCACTTTCGATTTCATGTAGGGAACCCGTTAAATACAGACCACCTCCTTACTAGCTGGCTGTCATGCCGTAAAAATTTAATGAAAATGTATGTTATTTTGGTGACAGAAACTGTGTCAAACACTGGTGCTGCTACAATAATTAACTACATATTACTCGTAAACGAATCATAACTTAAGACTAAAATAAATAATATATATTGTTTCGATTAAAACTGTTACTTTTAATATGAAGATGCGCCCTCAATGTGTCGTTTGTTTTTTTTACACCTTGTTGAACAACAAACAGAGAAGCTCATAATGAAAATAACTTGGCTACAATAGCATTAATAACAAAAACCAAGGCGACACAAAATTCTGCTGTTAAGGAAACATATAATGTTAAAATGTTTAACGTAGATTAACGCTACGCAAAAAGTATAGGTGCCTCACAAATAAACAAAGAATGAGGTCCGAATAGTTATTCCGTGTTTTGTTCCTGTCATGTAAACGTTATTTCAAATTAGAGTAAAAGAGACCAAACACGGAATAACTATACGAAGCTTATTCTTTGTTTATTTGTAAGACCTTAAATATGCTAAGTAGTTTTTAGGTACCCGACATTTCGGTCGAGTTCTACCGGCCGAAAAGTCGAATACATCAAAAGGTAGGTAGGCCTAGATTATCGATACTAAGGAGTTTGCGTTACACCCACGTAAACATTTTATTTATAACCGAACGCCAATGTTTAAAGTATAAATGTTAAATCAATGAATGTCAAGCAGATTCAAAAATATTATTTACTGTCTTTCACAGCGTTACCTTCAGCTTTGACATCTTTTAGTAAACTTGTAATGATGGAAGTATCTTCGATTAATTCTAACTCTGCTAACAGTTGATAAGTAGTCAAAAATATATTATTTAGTTTTTTGATTTCCGATAATTCTTTTCCTTCCAAATATTTCTCTGTGTTAAGCCAATCAAAGTCGGACAGTGCATTTTTTAGCAAAGTTGTTAATTTCGAATTCTTTTCTACTGATTCAGTGCATATTGATTGATTTTTTGCTGCATAGGCCAATTGCAAGCAATTTTTTATATCAATGTTATTGAACATATCTAACACAGACAATATATCTTTTTCAATGCACAAGAATCGATCAAGGGCATTTTCCAAGGAATCAATGTTAGAATTGACATCTAAAAAGAAATATATTATAGTGATTATTGTACAGATATATTTTTATATATAACTGTAACAGTAGTAATGTGTAACTTATAAGTAGAAATAACTTACCTTTTGGTATTTTATCCTGGTTATCTGTCACATCTTTACTTTTGGTCAAAATAGAGTGTAATGTTTTGTCTACAATATCAATAGATTTTACCATCTCTGTAAGTTCATGAATAGCTGGAACACTGTCCATAGATTTTAAGCTTTCTTGGATTGCATGAATTTCCTTGTCTGCTTCCATAATTAAAGAAATGTCTTCATTGTCAATAGTTGTGTTTGGAGAGTCCATCTGTTGTATAATGTCTCTATGTATTTCAGTCATAGTTTCTATGATAGATCCAGTAGACGTTATATCTTCAGAAATTGACTTATCTTCAACGTCAGAAGAAACTTTTTCTTGAATTTCTAAGAGCTGACCTCGAAGAGCTTGAATAGGTTGAAGCATTTCAGACAAGACTGCTTTAAGAGCGTTATTATCAATTTGTTTTGTAAGAATAGAAGATTTTTCCGTATCTTTACGATTTGAAGATATGTTCTGTAATATTTCTCCACACTCAGAAAGACACTTTAAAATAATAAGGTATTTTCCAACTCCTGCAGCATCTTTGTAATTTTGGTGTTTGTGTAAACATGTTACAATTCTCATAAGTAACCCCTTACTTTCAAAATCCAAAGTGGTAGATGAAGAAAGTTCTTCTACAACTTTTAAAATATCGTCCATTTCAGCCAAAAAGTAGGATCTATCTCCAGATAATTCTTTTGAAGGTTCTGTCATTTCATTTTTTGTGTCTTCATAGATATTTTCAAAAACAGGTTTAGCCTGGTCGAAGACATTTACAAACCTTGTTATTAACTGCTCTAAGTTACCAGATTGTTTATTTAGCATCATATTTTTTAAGAATGTACCTGCGTTTTCTATATTTGCTGATGGTGCCTTAAATAATAACTCTGACTGCGAGTCTAACAACATCAAAACTGATTTTTGGACCATTATTAAGTTGTCATCAGCTTGCAATAAAAACGTTGTCAAATAACCATCGATATCTGCAGATAGTTTTAGTTCTTGGCGTTTCATTCGGAAATCTTTGATAAGTTTTTGGAGAAAAGTAAATTCTTGTATTAGACGTATAACAGTTTTATGGCTTAAGGCTTTAGTAATTATGTGACGTAAAATTGAGAATTCGTTTCTGCAAGTTGTAAAAAAGTCCTCTAAAATCATTAAATCAGCAATAGGTGAATCTTGTGCTGAATCTTGAACAACATTAACTGCATTTTGAAGAATATCTTCTATTTGTATTAAAGAATCTGTTTCAACTTCAGCTGCTATATGTGGGGTCGTACATGAGGTCAAATCTGATAAGTGAGACAAATCAACGAAATCATATTGTTCTAACACCGCAATGTTCTTCTCGATTTCATCTATTGTCTGTATCAACTGTGCTTCATTTACCCGTTTATCGGTAGCGTGTGGCGTGAATTGTATTAAGTCTTCTTGAACTGATATGATCCTTTCGTATAATTCTTCTGTTATGATTTTAACTTGATTTATTTGAATTCCTTTAGTGACGTCTGTTGCGTTAAGTAAATTATCAACAGTTTCTTCTAGAGTAATTATCTCTTGAACAACAGGAATTGCTGAAGATATTGATTTTGTGGTCTGTAAAATATCTTTGAGATTTTCACAAAATACTCGTAATGTTTCCACTTTGTTCGATATCTCTATCGTTTTATCAGCTGTTTCCATAGCCGGGAATACTACTAACATACATTTTCCTAAATATTCTTTAAATTCAACAAGATTAGAAATCAAAGAGTTTACCTTATCTGTGGACATTTCCAATATATGTTCATAAATTGGAATGTTACTTGTGTCTAATACTGATAAGCTTTGATGAAGTTCTTGCATTGGCTCTGCAATGGTTACCAACTTCGTGGTATTGACCAAATTAACGATTTCATCTGAGCTTTCCATCACAAAGGGGTGTAATATTTCTTCTAAAGCTAAGTTAAGCTCACCTAAGTTTAATGCGATCGATTTCAGACTAGAATAGTCACTAATTTCAGAAAGCGTATCTAGAGCTTCAATCACTTCAGGTGTTTGGAGAATCGCGATATGTTGATTTAATGTTTGTAAAGTTTGTGCTGTAACTGATGTTATACCCTCCACATTTAAAACCCCGACTGATTGCTGTATATCCTTTTCTTCTGCTACAGGTAAAGTTAAGTAGTCGGAAGGTATTGTGTCCGCTGTAGTCTTTATACCTGATATGTCTTCTAACGTCGATATTTCATCAACACCTTCAACTCCATGCTGTTCATGAATCATCACAATACAACTTTGTAAATTTTGTACTGCGCTTGCAATATTGACACTGACGTCATATGGAGCTATGTCTTCACCATACTGTGAAATCACATCTTGTTGTATAATTTGCAAAGTGGTGTTTAACTCGTGCAGAGGTTCAGCTATAGCAGACATAACCCTACTGTTTTCCTTAAGGCTATCTAAGTTTTCTACAATTACTTGATTCAACGTTAAAATATTTTGATTTAATTCCAAAAGTGGAGTGGCCAACGTCTGCTCGACCGACATATCAGATATTGTTTGGATGTGCTCATCTTCAGGAGTATCAGTGGATCTCACAATAGCAATATTACGTTTAAGATCTTCTAGAATAGGACAAATACTTTCCATAGCTGGAGTAAGACTAGTCATCAATTCCTTTACGGACTCTATTGTTCTTACTGTGTTAATTATTGCCGTTGTATGATCTATATGTTCTATAATAATATTGGCTTTGTTTGTATCATTAACTGGTACTAAAATGTCTTGGATATGCTCAGAATCTATTGGGAGACTAATTTCGTCGGCACAATTTAGAGCTTCTTCGATATTTAACAACATATCACTTATATTAGTAAGGATAGCACAATTAAGTTCCGATTCAAATACATGTTTGATAAACATGTCTTGTATAATCCTTATGGTGCTGTTTAGACTAGCTAAATACAAAACATTGTCAGAGCTCATATTCTGTATTGAAGTATTAAGCCTGCTAACAGCGTCACATATCTCCATTAAAGAAAAATATTTCTTAGAATCATTACTCTCAATAACATTTTCTAATACCCTAGTTAGGTTCTTATGGAATATATTCATATGGACTTTAATATCAGGCATCGATACTAAATGTGGCATGTTGTTTTCTAACATAATCAAAATTTGTGCCATCTTTTGGAGGACTTCTAACTTATTATCACTTTGTAATATGTCAAATGGTCCAACATTTTTTTCCATAGTTTCAATTTGAGACGATATTTCCTTCAGATTGTTTTTTATAGATACTAAAATCTCTTTCAGCAATCCTTTATCATCTTCATACTTTGTTTCAGTCGATAATTGTTCAAAAGAACTTCTTAATTTGAGAACAGGATCCATGACTGTTTCAATTATTTCAGTATTATACTTATAAACTGATGTGGTGGATTCCTTTACAGACAATGATTCGATCTGCTCTAGAGCAGCTTGAAGGTCCTGGATTGAAGCAGACATGTCATTAAGTATAACTTCACTGATCTTTATTCTACTCTCGTCCGTTAGTTTTTCTTTATCAGCAGTATCAACGATGCGTAATAAGGAATTCAGTGGACTTTTTAATTCAAATACTGCTTTTTGTGTTTCTCTCAAATGTTTAGTTTCTACAGACGGTTCCTCAAATTTAATTTCATTTGCTTCACTAAGTAAATTTCTAGCTTTAATTGTATCAGCTGAGAACTTCACAACAGTTTTCATTTCATTTACAAATGAGTTGATTTCAGTAATCATTTTTTGGTCAGCTGTTATATATTCCTTATTAGTAACAGCTGTAATTTCGTTCATCCAATTTTTCATATCATCTCCACAAGATTCAATAAATGCAACACATGTTTTCTTCACAAGTGTTTTATGATCACTTTCCATATCTATACATTTCTCTACAATCGTTAATGATTGATGTAGTGTTTTCAAAGATTGAGGTAGATTAGTAAATAGCGAAATACTAACATCTTTAGATTCTAAGGCGGACTCTTTAGCTGCGTCAGCAATGCTTTGTATTTCCGACAAAGGATCTATTAGACTACTAATTATTTCTAAACTTCTCGAAGCAGTAGCAGAAGATGACATAAGTTCTGATTTTAATATTATATCTCTTTCTATAATTTGTACATCATTTACTATTTTTGTTAACGAGGAACTGATGTTGGTCATACTTGCTTTAAATTCATCATCTGACATCGAGACTATTTTAGGTGGTGGTTCCGCGTCAATTTGTAGCTTGACGGGTTCTTCCCTAGATTTACTCAAAGATTTTTCACTTCCTGAGCTTGATCGTCGTGAGCTACGGCTACTTCGCCGCTCACGTTTATGCTTTAAAACTGGAGTCTCAGAATCAGTTTTTCTTTTACCTTCATCTTTATATAACATAGTCTTGCTAAAGTCTGACGACTCCTGTGCTTCTTCAAATGAAGGCTTGGATGATTTTGATTTTGGTTTACCTAAGCTTCGTGCACTGGCAAAGCTCTGTAAATCACTTTCAGACAAAACTTGAGTATCATCATCCCGTTTTTCTTCTGAAAGCGACTGATCTCGGGATAAACTATAAAAGTCGTCAGCACTTCTTTGAGAATCCGATTTTTTGCGCGGTATTTTTTTAGGAATATCAGCCTTTTCATCTGATAGTAGTGCCATAGTTTTTTCTAGATAATCTTCACCACCGACGTCTTGGTCAAGAGAAAGCTGTGGTGGTCCATTTTCGTCAGCTATAGAGATATCTTCAACGTCCGCTTCTGTTCTTAGATCTTCATCAGGCGAGGCAAAGAATTCTGGAGACACATCGATGATTATAGCTTCCATTAGAAGGTTCCCAGAAGTAGAAGTCTCCTTAACAAATCTCAGCGGCGGTAGTTCGACAACATTATGTTCAGTGACATTTTCAGACAATTGATCAGCATACATTTCCACTATTTGCAATGCTTCTTCTTCGGTCAAATCAGGTGTTTCATATAACGACACTGAAACTTCTTTGCCGTCGAATGAAAAGGAAATTTCACCTTTATCATCTAATGTGATATCACCAACAGGAGTATCATACATTTGCGATGTTCTCTCTTCATGAATAGTGCTAAGAGAAAGATTTCTCTGAAGCGCTTGTTCTTCTGCATTTTTCTTGCTTTTAGTTTTCATCGAATCGTCGAAGCCAAGAAGGGACGCTGAGCTAGCAGCAATTCCCATGCAATTTTGAGCTTCACACGTATATGTACCAAGACAACAAGTTCCATCTTGTCCGGAAATTATTCGATGAATGTCGCCAGGTTTCAGTTCTTCCCCGTCCTTGTACCACTTAAGTACAGGTTGGGGTACGCCAATGACTTTGCATTCCAGATTGACGGCTCCTTCGTCGGACAGAATAGCTTGAAGGTTTTCCAAAAACCGTGGCTTTTTGTAGTGTCTGGGTATGATGAGTTTGAGGAAACATGAGGTGACGCTGTGGCCAAAGTCGTTCATCGCGACGCATTTCCACTCGGCCTGGTCGAGCAGCTCGAGGGCCTGTATGTCCAAGGAGAAGGCTCCCCGCTCCTCTTTGCTGAGGTGGCAGCGGTTGGACTCGTCGACGGGCTGGTCATCTCTGTACCAAAGGACCGACGGCTCAGGTGGAATAGCGACTGAAATCGAATAAAACACACTTTTAACATAAACGCAACTAATTCAATTAAGTTAAGTTCAATCATTTTATTGTACAGATGCCTGCATATCAACCTATCCAAAACTGTCAAATTTCTTCAATGAATATATATATATAGCCATATTCCATATACATTAAGTTCAAAGTCTATTGAGGAAATTTGTCAGTTTGTGGTAGGTTGATGTGCAGGCGTGTGTACTCCATAAGGATACACGAGTTGTTACTATAATGGTTTTAATGAAGGTTTTTTTTTGACTTACAAGTGTATATAATTTTAATATAATATTTGTTATACCTGTACAAAATGTATTATAATTGTAAATACTATTTATGTGCAACTTAGTGTGCAAATAAAAGTTAAAGTTTGAAAATAATTAATTTTAAATTTAATTAAATTTAAAGTATCTTTGTATTTAATTTTATAGATTCATTTTAATAATATACCTATTATTGCTACATTGAAACTTTGCTATAATTTTGACAACCTTGTAAAATATCATCCTCAGCCATCATTCAGTCCGCTTTCGGGCATAGGCCTCCTCCAAACGCTTCCACTTCTTTCTGTAACCAGACACCCTCATTCAGTTGTAGCCGGCTAGATGTTTAATATCGTCCACCCATCTGAGTGGTGGGCGACCCCGGCCTTGTGTGTTTTGCCACGGTCTCCACTCCAGTGTCCTTCTGGGCTATCGATGGTAATCCATCCTCGCAATATGTCCCGCCTATCTCCGCTTTCGGGAATCTATCAGGTCTACAACGTCTCTCAACTTTGTCTTTCCTCAGATCCACTCGTTTCGTGTCTTCTAGCAGAGTTACACCCAGCATTGCTCTTTCCATTGCGCTCTGCGCGACTCTAAGTTTTTCAGCTGACCTCTTAGTTACTGTTGTAGTTTCCATTCCATAGGTGAAAACGGGTGAGGCACACTGCTCGAAGACTCTGCTTTTCAGGTGTTGCGGTATATACCACAACACCTGAAAAGCAGAGTCCTGACTAAAAAACTATAGTTTTGGGACGCATGATGTTGCCATCGACACCAAACGCTGCCCAGCCCAGGCCTGTCCAATTCTACGATCGACTTCTGCTGTCTGATTATCGAGGCCTAAAGTTATTTTGTGGCCTAGGTAGATGTAATGAATGACCAACTATTTCCACTGGTAGCGCTTTCTGTTGTGCATCGGGAATGTTAGTCATTATTTTGGTTTTGGATTTGTTAATTTTCAAATCCAGTAAAATATACATGTAAAATATATATAGACCGGTGATCTTAACCACTATTACACTTTTTTAATTATTATATTATAGTAATTTTATTACTATTATATATTAACAATTTAAAGGTTTTATAAATAATAACATTATCAACATAATACTTTATTTACCTTTAATAGTAAAACGGAATGGTTCATCAATCTTCGCTTCGACACTCTTCAGGCCCTGGACGAACTTGGGCGCTTGGTTCTTAGAGAACAGCTGCAGCTTCTCGTCCTCGTTGAGCTGATTCTGGATGTCCTCCACCGTCAGCTCCGCGGAACTGCTGGCTTGGCCCATGCAGTTCCTGGCGATGCAGCAATACGAGCCCAGGGAGTTGGTCCCAGTTAGCTGCCAATTAAAATAGTTATACAGCTTAGATACGGTTCTATTTTTCACGTAAGTAGTAAACACCATGTAACTGTCCCACTGCTTGGCAAAGACCTCCATAAATAAAATCAAGTCAATCAGTCAAGTTAATCACCACGCTTGCGAAATGCGGGTTGGTGAACACAAACTCAGGTTTAGCATCAAAAAGTCCGTAACACCCTTATTTTTTCTTTAATGTAGTTAGTTATGTTATGTTTCATTACTGTGTAATGATATGTGTGATTACTATTAACTAATGAGTAAGTAATAATGAATAATTATTCAAATAAAATAGAAAAT
This sequence comes from Eudonia lacustrata, assembly GCA_947562085.1. Taxonomy (NCBI): domain Eukaryota; kingdom Metazoa; phylum Arthropoda; class Insecta; order Lepidoptera; family Crambidae; genus Eudonia; species Eudonia lacustrata. The sequence goes on along the minus strand of OX387339.1, from coordinate 39,256,429 downwards.
AGTTGAGAGAAAATAAACTTTGGGAATTGAACTCAGGACCTTCGGATATCGGGCAGAGAGCTTTGCCATTCGGCGATTGAGATTCTCCTATACAACAAACGTGATTTTTTTGCCGTTTTTATAGATAACTAGCGGCCCGCTCGCGGCTTCGTCTGCTTGTCTGAACACCCGTATCCTATAGAACCCTATGCCACCTACCGGGTTCAATTATATGCATGTTTTATACATATAAACCTTCCTCTGAAATCACTCTATCTATTAAAAAAACCGCATCAAAATCCGTTGCGTAGTTTTAAAGATCTAAGACTACATAGGGACAGACAGTCAGCGGGAACCGACTTTGTTTTATACTATACTGGCCTGCAAAAATAAGTACTACACTTTTAATATTTATTTATTTTCTAAACTATAGAAGTTAGAGATTTTTAAATAAAAAACGTTTTGCAGCAATTTTTATCAGCTTTCTTTAAAACTAAAGTAAATTATACATTAGTAACATTTTTCTTTTTGTTTCGAAAGTATATCTTGTGTACTTAAAAAAATATTGCAATTTTAAAAGTGTGATACTTAATTTTGCAGGCCAGTGTATATAATGATGGTACGGAACCCTTCGTGCGCGAGTCCGACTCGCACTAGGCCGGTTTTTATACTCGTATAAGAAGACGCGGTATACAGAAACCCACTTTATGAACTGTGAATGAGTAAAAATTATAGGACAAACTAATTCTCTACCTCAAAAAAATTGCTCTTTTTAGGATTCCGTAGTCAACAAGGAACCCTTATAGTTTCGCCATGTCTGTCTGTCTGTCCGTCCCCAGCCTAGCTCATAGACTCTTAGTACTAGAAAGCTATAAATTTACATGGATATACATATTAATTACGCCGACAAAAACAGTATTTTTTTTAGGTGACCTCCCCTACACGTGAAGTGGGTACGCAATTTTGTTTTCTTGTCTACCCCATAGTGAAGGGTGTCGTTGGATAGCAATTTCAAAAATATTGCGGGTTTGTGAACCAGTTTTTTGATTGAGGTATCCGTTTGTGAAATATTAAGCTTTAAAGTGCAAAATTTTGTTAAAGTCAAGTGTCTCACCCCTCCCCCCCCCCCCCCTTGCAAGCCAAATGCTTGTTTTTGGATACGTGAAAAAGTTCACGGTAGTTGTATATATGACGAAGTTACAAAAGGAAAACTATCACAGCTAAGTACCTAGGTTTTACAAGTTTACGAGTAACAGTCGACCAACTAAAAAAATGTACTTGGCGCAGTACAAATTCCTCATTGGGAATTCTACTTCAATATCGTTTTCAGGTGTGTGGAACCGGTGTATCTACATTTAAGTATATGAGCCATCGTTAAATAAATGTTCATAAAAGCCCTCTTCTCAGTCCTCTTCTCAATATTGAGATGGGTACGGAACCCTACACACTTGGCCGGTTTTTTCTACTACAATTGCAACAATATGCCCTGTTGTTTTTATTAAATTTCCCGACAGTCAATTTTATTGTTGTACAGTTGCAGCATCAAAGGCATCACCTTTGAAACCGGAACACGGCGATGCAATACAAAGTTGCTTTGTGGTAGAAATAGGTTGTATTTAGGTAGCCGACTATTCTGCTTCAAAAAGGAGTTCTACCGCGATATGGAAAAATCTGAAACCTCGAATCGAACCTCCGAACCTTGAATCCAAAATTGACTGGCAAATTAATAGAAGTACCTACTGTCAGTACTATACTATAGTAATTATGTAACACATACCTATAAATGTGAATATAAACAAAAATGTGAATAACAGTGTAGTGTGTGTGTGTAAAGCTATATGTAATGTTAGCTATGGCGGCCTGCGGTCGCCACATAATTTCTTATCCTCACATATGGTTAAAGAGTCTGTAAACGCATTCCTAATCGAGTGTAGATCTGATAAAGATAAGACTCGGCATCCTACCTCCAACATCTAATCTTAATCCTATAATCCTCTAAAATAGTCTTGTAAGGTTTAGATAATAAGTTAGTCACAATGTAGTCACTGTAAATATACAACATCACATAAAGAGACGCAGTCGTTATTTACCATCGCCATGGAACCCTCCATCATCACAACCTCCCATACGTCGACCACGGGAACACTGGAGTGCGACGTCGCGTCGATGCCACCATCGTCACATACCTCGACTACAGAACACTGGTGACCCCGCTCAAGCAACAAGCAACCTTCCAACGGACTACCCCGAAAAAAACACATGATTCATTTGGAGTAGTTATACATCAACCATGGCAGCAATATTCTATTCAGCGACGGACACAACAAAATCTTCAAAATAAAATCACTATGCCGACCGAGCTGCGACTGCTACATTTAAAGTCATTCTTGGTTCACAGCTATGGCTTCCCTTCCGGCACATCGTATCAAGAACGTTTCATCGACCAAAGCAAAGGATTAAGGTACCAAGAAAAACAATGCGAGATAGAATATACTAACGATTTCAGAACTGTACCTACACATATTATTATGTTATCAATTGTGCGGCGCCGGCGGCGCAGTGAACGCGCAAGAATTTCCGCAAGGTCAAGATCACGGCAGAAAGAACAAATGTTACTTATTCATTACGATATTTTCACTATGAAAAATTAAACAAGGAAGAATTTTGTAAAAAGCTGTGAATTTTACTATCATCATCTCATAAAATTACGTCTACTGCTGGACAAAGGCCATTACGGCAAATACCCCTCATATCCTTGGGGGAGGATATGAGGGGTATTTGCCGTAATCGCCACGCTTGGCAGGCGGGTTGGCGATCGCAGTAGGTTGAGGGTAACCTCAGAGAGATGCTGCTGCCCATCCTCTGCAATAGTCCCTTAGTCGGCTCTTACGACACCCACGGGAAGAGATGGGGTGGTGCAATTCTTTATCCCCGGCACCACACGGGGGATTTTACTATAGATAAATATAATCCAAAGCAAAATAAGTATGCATACAACGAGTATTCACCTGTTTAACCGCCTCACTTTTACCGACTGACAAAGTGGTTTGAAGTATGTTATCCAGACTTACGGGAAGAGATATTTAGAAGCATTATTTTACCATTGTTTTAAGAGATATTATTATATTTTATATGAGAGTTATGATAAAGAGTAATTTACTTAAATGTTACTAGTTAGCTCGAGTGCGAATTGATTTCTCCGGTTAGCCAAGGAATACGTCACACACTGGGACGGATTTCGGATTTGCGGACGTAGGACTTTTTTGTTACATATCATTATTTTCATTATGCCAATCAATAGCTCTAATTAAGGCGATCAGGTCTTATTATGGCAACTTTTTTGTAAACATAATATTAAACGAGAAAAATTGAATTAAAAAAATGTATATCTAACATGCTTTCTAAGTACCAGTACTTTTCTTTCTTGGCAGATCCCAGCTTCATATTTTGTAGGGTTAATCTATGGGTGTTTATATATAGCGCCACATACATAGCGTTGTCCCGGACTGTCCCGGCCTGCTATTGTCAAGAGCAACTCGTGACTTACAGATAATTCTCCTACTTTTGTAGGCTGTAGAACTTCAATTTGGTTTTCTCTCTCTTTCAGAAGACTCTTTAGTTTCTTTCATGAATCTGAACATAATAGGCCGACAGTAAAATGTAGATGACAGTCGATCGTTTTCCCACATGATAACATCATCCGAAAGAAGCCTTATTGGAACTAAACTAATCATAAATAAACTTGAGTCATCAAAATCAGCCATTTGTTTATAATTGTTCTGTCCTGAAGCCCCATCATAGCCCCATTTGCTTACAAGTTTTACATTAGTTTTTGTATTTAGTTCTAAATTATTTGCACTTATGAGTCTGGATACAGTTAAGTCGAACAAGCCTCGCAGTTTTATCTGCGCTCCTTCTTCAGTTACTGTTATATTATATGTTCTTTTGAGGGATAACAATCCAGTTTTGCTTATCTGACTTTTAAATATGAAGGAAACAGTCCATAATGCAATTCATTGGCTGACTCTCTCAGACTAATGTACTGCCACTTTGAAAGTGTAAGTGACACTAACAGACCCAGTGCCTTTTCATCTGAATATGCCTTGTATTCGCTTAAGCTGGATTGAACCCTATGGATATCTTTAGGATGTTTAAAAAGATGACCAACAATTCTGCTTAAGTCTTTGTTCCAGTCGGCGAGGTATGAGAGGTTGTGATGATGGGTTCCATTGCGATGGTAAATAACGACTGCGTCTCTTTATGTGATGTTGTATATTTACAGTGACATTGTGACTGACTTCCGCCACAGTACTCCGCCTCTAGGAAAGGAAAAAAAATCGTTCAGGTCTTCAGCTCCTTTTGCGTTTTCCGCTTGCAAATGCCAGTAAGTAGTCCTCTAATCTACGGTGAGTCGTGATAAGCGTGCTCAAGTCTTCGTTGACAAGACGAGCGATCTCCAGTCTACGGTGAGTCGAAACGAGCGTCTGCTACCACGTCTGCGGCGAGTCGAGACGTGTGGGGGAGTGCGACGGTACTTTTTGACCGTCGAGTGATGCCGAGGAACCATGCAGGAAGCGATACGTTGCTGCAATGGAACCTTGAGGCTGGCTGGCTTGCTGAATGCTGCTAATGAGAGCTGTTTCCTTGTAAAATGTATAAAATTCCTCTCAACATCCTAATACCTATTTTTACTAAAAAAAAATTATCACGTTATACCAAGAATATATTATATATACACAGATTAAATTTTAAATGACATAAGTACAACTTTAAATTATGCATATTCTTACAATAGACGGGTCTATTTATAATAAATTGAACTATTAGACCTAAGTAACAGACATAATACCAAAAAAAAAAAATATGATCGGATGTTAATGACGTTAGTTGTTGACATTGAATGGGCGCATTTGGCTTTCAAAGTAAAAAAGTAAATAGTGTTGAATAATTTCGACGGGCTGGTTAGAACACCTGACCCGGTATTTCAGAAGGGTGCAGGTTCAAATCCTGCTCGTGGAAATTGGCAGGCTGGTTAGAATCACGATAGCTCAATTGGGAGAGCACCTGACCCGGTATGTCAGAAGGGTGCAGGTTCAAATCCTGCTCTTGGATTTTTTTCAACATTTGTGTTTTTATAATTTGTTCGCAACAAATTTTGCGTTAAAATTATATAAACAAAACAAAAAACAAATTAAAATTGACTAAAATCAAGATAGTTAAGGTAAGATTAAACATTACATAGAGATAAGACATGTTTGTTGTATTTAATATATATATATATATAAGGATGGACGTACTAAAATCTTATTATTACATTAGTTACCCTAAACTGGTTCATTTTTGTGCTTATTTATTCTACTGTAACATCTTATTGCACAACCAAAATATTTGTTGAATAACTTCATTTTGAGTACTTCATTATAGCTTCATATTTATCCTCAGACTGGCGTATTCCTTGGCTCTTTATCAGATAACCGGAGAAATTAATGCGCACTGGAGGTAGCTAGTAGCATTGAAGTAAATTACTTTTTATAAAATATAATAATATCTCTTCCCGTAAGGATAACATACCTCAAACCACTTTGTCAGTCGGTAAAGGTGAGGCGGTTAAACGGGTGAATACTCGTTGTATACATATATACTTATCCACCACTACGTCTATCCAATCTATCATCTCTATATAATTCATAGCCTTGTGGTTTAATTATGGAATCTAGAATGTTTGGTTTGCGCAATGTTTCTGTATTATAATAGTCGGATTTAAGAAATTTACACTGTTGATGAATAGGTCAAACTTAGATGTTATTGATTGAATATTAGTGTATAAAATAATAAACAAAACAATTGAAGGATGTTTAGGGACATTTGATGAGTGTGGTCTTGTGGGCGCTATGGTTTATTTAAATAGTTTTTTAAATAGTTTTTTAAATAGTATTTTTTTTATTTTTTATTTTAAGTGCTAATTCAGCGCTTACGTCAGCCTTCCCCGTAGCATAGCAGTCAGTGCAGCCACCCGGATTGCGGAAGACCCAAGTTCGATTCCTGGTTGGGTCGGGTAGGCGTTTAATTTTTCACTGTATTTTATAAGTATATAACACAGCTTCAGTGCAACAATTAGCACTCAAAATAAAAAAGTAAAAATTTACTATAGCGTTGTGTTCTCACAATGCTAGAAACCGGCCGGAGTCAGCACGATACAGCCAGGACTGTAGGTGTGTCGCTGTCAACAGTACAAAGAGTTCTCCGACGTTACGAGGAAACTGGCTCTAACCTACGCAGACCAGGTACAGGCAGAACCAGGTGTACCACAGCACGAGAAGATCGATACTTGGTGAACACCATGCTTCGTAATCGCTTTCTCACAGGCACTAAACTTACAAATCAGTTTCGACGCCTCAGAGGAAGCAACCCAAGCGCATGGACAGTAAGACGTCGACTTGCTGAAGCTAACTTGAAGCCACTTAGACCAGCAAACGGCCCTGGGCCATCATTCATCATTCATTGATGACTAAGATGCCCAGAACCACTTAAATTAAACTATTGAAGATTGGTCAAAAGTTATGTTCTCCGATGTATCAAAATTTATGCTCTCAAACACGATGGAAGACACAGAGTGTATAGAAGACCAGGGGAAAGATTCAAGCAAGCATGCATCGAAGAAAAAGTAGCCTACGGTGGTGGGGCTGTACTTGTGTGGGCCGGAATTTCTTCTGAGAGTCGCACAGAACTGGTGTTCATAGAAAATGGCTCTTTAACTAGCGTAAGATATGTGGAAGAAATCCTTAATGAGCACGTTGGTCCATTTATGGTCAATTTGGGTGAGGATGCTATTTTTATGCATGACAATGCCCGACCTCATACAGGTCGGATTGTGAATGACTACCTTCAAGAGATGAACATTACTCGTATGGAGTGGCCAGCACGCAACCCGGATATCAACCCCATCGAACATGCTTGGGAGATGCATAAAACAACGAAACCCTCCACCAATCACGCTTCGTGAGCTCAAAATTGCTTTCACAGAGGAATGGGAGAATATTTCCCAAAATCGTATAAGGAACTTGGTGTACAGCATGCCGCGTAAACGCAGTAATGGAAGCACGAGGAGGCAATACTAGTATTAAAATTCAAGAAAATCGTAATGTTGTTCAAAAATGTTATGTTTCCTATTTTTGTTTTAAGGCGAGATCAGCAGTTCTATTCCTTTATGTTATTTTTTGTAAATAAAATGTAGTGACTCATAAATTTTATTACTTTCATTTAAGGAGTATTTAATTGTCTATTAAACACAATTTATTTCATTAAGCTAGCATTCGTAGTTTCCGAGATTTATAGGTTTCTTTATGTGACCCAGATTCATTGCTCTCGAGTGTATTTAAATAAATAAACTCTAAAAAAAAACCTGCATTGAAAAGATCTCATTTACTAAAATAAAAAAAAGAATTCTACCAGTTAAATGCCGTACCTGGTACACGTCGCCCGGCTTCAGCTCCTGCCCGTCTTTGAACCAACTGAGCACGGGCGTGGGGAAGCCCACCACCTTGCACTCGAACGAGACCAGGCCCTCCTCCGTCAGCACGGCTTGCAGGTTCTCCATGAACCGTGGCTTCCTGTAGTTCTTCGGAACTGGAATTTACCAAACGACGACTGTTTTATTTCGGTATTTTAGATAATAATCATCAGCATCATCATCATCATCTCAGCCAAAAGACGTCAACTGCTGAACAAAGGCCTCCCCCAAGGATCTCCACAACGACCGGCACAGATCATGTGTACCAAAGTTTTTTTTGGAGAACTTGCTGATTGCCTCTGACTGCATTTTCAGCTTCGCCGTGCTTTTTGAGGGCGGCGAGAAACTTAAAGGGTTCCTCAAGCCGTGTGAAACGAAGCACCGTCTGAGGTTTTCTAGAGGTAACGGCATCACGCACTAGTGCGTGTCCCCGCGCCCTACTAGATTCTCCAAGAGGTTCAGATCGGATCTGATATATCGCTTGATCAATTAAATAATTATTAGAACTATAGGACTAACAAAGGTTGTGATTCCGAGCTTTCTACCAGCCCCGCTTGTAGCCCACTAACCGTGCACATGATGTTGTGTGTTTGAACTAGCTTGGCTGAGCTGTCTTTTTCTTAAATACGTTTTTGATTTTTAGTAAAATATTGTTCTTTGACTTTGTATTCATAAGTTAGTATAACATGTAAATCCTCAGGTGATTGAATACAAGTTCACGTAACTAAGATTCAACTAAGCTTTTGGTGCTACATGAGGATCCTTAGATCACTGAATATGAGCTTATTAACTTTTTAACTAAGCACTTAGTGCTTAGTTGAAAAATATCAGACAGCATTGTTCTGATATAAAGGTAAGCTTAAGAACTCGTATCATAGAAATTCGAAACAACGATGGCACCACAACCACCTAGACCCAACACAACATTGGAAAATTCGATTTGACATTGACACGACCGGGAATCGAACCCGGGACCTCAGAGTTAGCGCCGCCCAAAGTCCGGCGTGCAAGCCACTCGGCTACGGAGGTAAGATGATCTATTGATCCTGGTGCTACATGTAGCTCCACAAATGAGTGAGTGTACGAACTCAATTGATAGTCAATTAGTCCTGATGCGACCACAGATGTATGACTACGTGGTGACTACGCACCGTCCATGCTGACGTTGACGCACTTCCACATGCCCTCGTCGCCCTCACGGCCGCGTGCACCTCCAGGAGGTATAACTGTACCCACCGTCCATGCTGACGTAGCAGGAGGAGATGCCGACGCGGCTGCCGCCGCTGGTGGCGACGCACTTCCACTCGCCCTCGTCGCCCCACTCGGCCGCGTGCACTTCCAGCAGGTACCCGCCCACTCCATCGTCCACCGCGTGGTATCTGCAAAGGAAACTCGCAGTATTTTAATCTGTCGTGTTGAGCCTTTATACAGGATCCGTCGTCACAAGGCGATTGAAAACAATGTCGTGTATTTAAGAAATCAAATCCTGCATAGTTAAAACCCGTGTTCTAATAATTTACAGTTTAGAGTTGTATGTGATACAATTCTTTATACTGTGATTAAGAGTGACCAAGATTTTATTTTTAGAGATTTCAAATTCTACTTAAGTAGAACACACATTCACACTGTTAACCACAAATGCATGATTTCCATTATCGACCTTCATCTGTAGAAGTGGTGGACCTGCAAATTCGTATGTAATCGAATAATGCAAATATGATTGGATATCCAGCTGGTGCTGTTGTTTCATGACAACTCTAGACTCCGTTATTTGGTGCTGGATACAAGACGGCATGAGACCAGTGAAGCTAGTCTAGTACCTTTCACTGGGTTCCAGCTTTCCTTCCTTGTTGTACCAGACCACGGTGCGGGGCCAAGGCGGCACCATGATATGGCAGCTCAGCGTCAGTGGCTCGCAGATCCTCACGAACTGGTCTTCCAGCTCCTTGGTGAAGATGGGTGGAGGGTCGGGCGTCACGCTACTGAAAATACATTATTGCGACTATAACTCCGACTACCGTTACCAGAATAATAAATAAAATCAAATAAAAAAAACGAATATAGTTGTTTGTTACTTATTTTTTTATTAAATTGACATACTATTAAAAATGCGTAATGGTAGCTCATTAAATTTAAGAACTCTAATACGTATGTGGGTGTCGTTAAAGGCTTTAGAACCATATTAATTTTACTCTTACTGAAACAGCTAAGAGAGATTTCATTATTAGGAACGCTCGGCGCATTTTGAATAAATCTGGGATTAATTTGCGTCTATGTCTAATGTCTACCCTTAATACAGTGTCATGGGCAGAAGGACAGTAATTTAACAGATCAAGATCACAATCAGAACAATCTAGGCAATGCCAAAACAAGATACTTAATATAAGTGTTTATCATTGTTTTCTAAAGCTTACACGAACACTACTGAGTAGGTATTTAAAATAGAAATGGATTTACACATAATTTTATCATACCCTACTTTGAAGTTAATAATTACGGAATTATAGAGAGATAGAATGATTATGAACCCATTTTCCACTAGAACAGTTGTTTCTTCGCATTCGAGCTGAGGATCTGTTCTTTTAGTAGATAGATACCTGGTTGCGGGTCGTTCCTTGCTGGTGCGGCCCACCACGTGAACCTTAGACGAGGAGTAGGCGCGGCCCATGCAGTTGACGGCCTCGCAGGTGTAGGTGCCGAGGGAAGTCGGGTCCTCGGCGCTCGCTGTCAGTGCGAACACGTCGCCTGCCTTTATCTCGCGGCTATCCTGCAATCCGTCAGGGGTAATGGGTTAAAATCTATCGGCAGGAATTTTAAGACTTTATTTGAGATGGTAGCTGGTAGCTGATTGCTCCATTAGAATGCAGGTCTTCCATGGCTACGTTAGAGTGTTGTCGTAAACGTATATACTATCAATCTGTACGAAACAATTATATTATCTGTACGCTTACCTTCGCGGAACTTCCCAGCTGACTGACCGTGACCGTTAGCTGGGAAGTTCCCAGCGAGGGATAGATACATATTAATATCGATTTGGTTAATGGTAGGGTTTTTTAAACCAGAATGGCAACAATGTTTGTAGCATTGTTGTGTTTCGACAGATATAAGTGGAGGCGATCTAGGTGGTGGAGTGCACTTCAACCTTCAGCCTCATTGTCACTTACCATCACGTAAGATAAAGACCACCCTTGTGAAACCTAAATAAATGTATGTGTGATTGTACCAAATAAAGTTTTTTTCTATTTCTATTTCAAAATGACCATATTTACCTTGAACCAGCGCAGCACGGGCGTTGGCACCCCCACCACCTTGCACTCCAGGGAGACGGTGCCCTGCTCGGTCAGCAACGCCTTCAGCTCCTCGACGAACTCGGGTCGCTTGTAGGCTTTCGGCACTGCAATAAATTTTCATTATTTTGTTGTTTTTTTATTACTGTTTTCAACTACAATTATGCGTTTGATGCAAGATAAGGTGCATTTTGTAAAAACTTGATCTCAATTATTTTATTAAAGGCAAAATAGTGTAATTTGGATTTTTAATTTTTAAATGGAAATTGCTTACAAAAAAAAAGTACTTTTAATCTAATAAGTATAGTACCTACTATACTACACATCACATCACATGAATACCTATTCATGTGACCAAAATGGCCCAACACATTCTAAAAGTTTCTACCCAGGCTTTAGTTTGAGGTGTTGAGATGTGCAGAGCTGCTAACCCTGCTACTTACGTTTTTGGCCAGAATCTAATTCCAAGACGAAGCTATGTCCATACTTAGGACCAGGTGGTGTGCAGAGCAGCTAACCCTCCGCCTGTGTCCGTGGGCAGAAACTCTTTTCAAGAAAAACCCTTTCCATTCGTACCCAGTACGTTAAGGTGTGCGGAGCAGCTGGCCCGGCCGCCCGCGTTCTCAGCGGAGCAGGTCCAGCGGCCAGCGTCGTCCACGCTGACGGCGGCCAGGTCGGCGCACCAGAAGCTACCATCGCGCACCAGCGACACGCGCTCCGCTTCCATCAGCCGCCGCTCGTTGCGGAACCAGGTCACCTGCCACACAGGAATCGAACAATGAGACAGACAGTCGCACATTACAATAAGATACCTACTAAGAAAAACTTTTTTTTATAATCTTTCTAATGGCATAAGCAGCAGAACTGTGTTTACCAGCAATTTCGATATATGAGGATTCTATTGAAGTTTTGAGTCAAGGATTATTTATGCCTAAAAAGACTGTAGAATCTACCAAATCTAATTGATCACCGTTTATTCCAATACAGGTTGGTTCATTTCTGACATTTGGTAATATGAATTTAATACATTTTGTTTTTAGCTATAGATAGCTAAGCTGTAAATTATTAATAGTAAACCAACGGAGTACCTCTGAAAGAGCTTTATTTACATTTTCATAATTTGTCTTAGACCTAGTTACATTAAAAATGAGTGAAGTATCATCTGCAAATAATACAATTTCACAAAGGTTCTCTACAAATAATGGCAAGTCAAAGAATAGAAAAGGACCAAGAATCGACCCTTGTGAAACTCTCATTTTTACATCAGAACCAGATGATTTAGTACCATTTATACCGACAGTTTGTGTTCTAGAGCTGAGACATGACAGTATTAAATTTAGTACAAATCTTTGAGACCGAAAATTAATGTAGCTTTATCACCAGAGTCCGGTGCTCAACACAACGAAAGCCTTTGGAAAAGTCGCAAAAAAACTCCAAGAGCGTTTTGAAACTTCTCCCAGGCATCAAATATTAGAGCAACACCTGCATCAGTAACTAACAACCCTTAGTAATACCATATTGCTTACTATGTAAAGAGTTGTTTGTGTGAAATATGACATCAAGTTCGAGTATAATTTTTTCATAAATTTTCCTTAGCGCTGCTAATATTGAAATGGGCCGATAGTTACTGGGGTCTTCTTTGTTTCCTGATTTGAATAAAGGTATTACTTTACTAAACTTCATTAGATCAGGAAAAATTCCTTTATCGACACAGTTATTAAAAATTTGAGCAATATACGGTGCAATAGAATGAATAATACTCATAGTCTTAATAAACCCACAAATTACTCGTGTTTTTCATTTTAAGTGATTTGAATGTTTTAATAATATTCATTGAATCAATGTATTTACATTGAAAGGAAAGATTACATTTTGGTAAATATTTTTGGAGTAAAGATTGTGCAGCTTCTGGTGATAAATCTTTTGACGTTGTTATCACAGATATTTACAAAAAAATCATCAAAAATATTAGCAATTTGTGAATCTGAATTGACTAAGTTGTCGTTTACTTTTAAAGTGAAAGAATTATCGCGTGGTTTAAATTCTGTTTCAAGGTTTATAATGTCCCTAGTGGCTTTAATTTTATTGTTAGACTTTTTCTTTAATGTAATTAGATTTTGCTAACAGGCACACTTTCTTAAACATTTTCGAATAATTCTTTACATATTTCGTAAAATTAACATTTTGGTTATAATTCTTATCTATATAACTCATACAATTTATTTCTACTTTTACGTATATAATAAGGTCACATTTTATCAACTGCAAATATTTTGAGGATAAATTCAACAACATACATAAACATTTTTTATGAAAAAACCTTAAATTATACGCTAGTTTTCAAGAAAAACGCCAAAAAACATTTTGATTAAAAAGTAAAATAAAGCACTTTCGGTAGTTTCAATTCAAAGGAGCCGAAACCTAGAAGGCCGCAATGCTTTCACCCACGTGCCCGTAGTTTCATTCAAAGGAGCCGACAGAGAGGCCGCTCTTAAAAATATTACAATTTTTGTGTCAGGAAAAGTAAAAAAAAACTAGCCTGAATTTTTTTAAATGCTAGGGCCTTATTTCTCTGATATAATTAGATGTTTTGTCAAAATATTTGCAGTTGAAAAAATGTGACCTTATATACCAGATGGGCCACGCCCATTAGTCACAGAACTTAAGTTTATGAGTAATTTTTATTGTTTTGGGTTAAACACCTGGTTGTATTCGGTCTTGATTAAGTTAAAAACATTACTTTAAAGTACATCTGGATCATCTTGTACAAAGGACAATGCATTAATTTTACAAGCTTTACTATTTTTGAAACACTCCACTCGCTCTTTTGTAACTGGCTACAGTTCTCTATTTTTGGTTCATCCCTAATATCAAAATCATAGGTCACCTTCAAACCGCAATGGTCAGACGTAATATTACTAATGAGTGGCTTAGAAACAGGGTCATAGTCTGAAAAAATATTATTGAGACAAGTGGCCGAATGTGAAATTATTCTAGTGGGTTCGAGAAATAGATTTAAAAGATTAAAAAAATTAAATAAGGCATAAAGGCGAACACTCGTTGAAGTGTTTTCTAAAATATTTATATTAAAATCTCCACATACTAAAACAAATTTATTTTTTAATTTTAATTTTCTAAGTAGGATTACTGATTCTAAAATACCGAAATTGCCCGATGGGGGTCGGTATACACACACTATTACAAAATTATGAAATTCCACACATGATAGTTCATGTTACGCTCCACTGATATTCTACAATATCGTTGCGATTTTTATATTCAATATTGCTTCTTACTAATATTAGAGAACCGCCGTGAATAGCTGAGCTGCGCATGTACGCGATTGGTAGTTGGAAATTATTTACATGGAACGATGTGTCATCATTACTTCGTAACGAATGCTGAGTTATACAAAATATATAAATTACCTGACTTTTTGCTAATAATTCTAATTCTAAGTCCTTACCAGCCAAGCCCTGAATATTTTGATGTATAATAGTAATGGATGTGGGCTTGGCTTTTGTCTTAGACCTCAGTTTAAACCTGAGGTTGTAACTTTATTACTAGTTGTAAAAGATGCATTAGTAGAACTACTAATGGTTAAGTTATTATCATGAAAAGACTTAGTTATACCACCTATAAATGTATCATGTATAATAAAAGCTAACAAATTAGCTATCAGAGTCCTACATTTCTTAGAAAGATACTTATTATCTGACGTCAAAAATATCGAAATATTAAATAGTGTCACTATGACGACAAATCAAATTAAACAGTAATAAAGTCATAAATGCGCTTATTTTGTTCCCAGGTTTTTGTACATTAAGGAAAAGCGCTAACTATTAACCTGCAATTCGTATCTGATTGCAGTTTTATCAAAATATTATTATTTATATTGTCACGATTTTTAGTATGTGAACTGTCACCACACAATACAATAACATTAGTGGAACTATTCAGTGAATCCTGTGATATGTTATGTACTATAGCATTTAATGATAGACCTGGAGTACAAATATTGGTAATTGAATGGTTAAGATTTGCATTCATAAGCAACCATAAGCCCTGACTAAGTTTACTAAATTTGTAAGAAAAACAGTTATGTACTGATTATAACTGTTTTTCTTACAAATTTAGTTACATTAGGTTTAGGATTAGGAAGTGGTGTTATTAGTGCGGTCTTCCATTGATAAAGGACTACGCCTGTGAATAATGTAATGAGTAAAAATATCTAAATACTTATTTTTTCGGACACTTGATAAAAAATATAGCACATGAAACAATAATCCGACATCAAAATGTTTATTGATATTCCGCAAGCCACTGTTGTCTAATTTTTCATTTAAAAAATATGAATATAAAAATATTAAGACTTTTATTATTTTTTACCCAAACGCCTATGATTTTACGAATGTAAACATTGCTCCAATTAAATCACTACTCTGTACAGTTATTAGTGTGAGTGCGTTTTCATGTTCAATTCATCATCAATCAAACAATCAAATTCATCCACGCACCGATCGCTAGCTATATGCCTAAACTCGCAGTTTTGCGTCCTCGCGGCACTCTCTTAACTATTATACAACCTTATTTTTAGTTTATACGAAAATCGAAACACGGGTCAAATAATCCGTACAAAAAAAATTAAAATAATATCTTGAAAACTCACGAAGTTACAAGCTTTTTGTGCTGTCCCGTTGTGTTTTTTAGTAGGGTATACTTTATTTGAGATTTTGTAAATATTTTTTGGTCAAAATGTAACATGGTATAAAAAATATAGAAATCAAAAAAAAAAAAAAATATTTTTTCAACAATGTGTTTTTGTAATTTGTTCGCAACAAAATTTGCGTTAAAAATTATATAAACATTTATAAATATTGAAATCGATTCTATTAGGTACTGATACTGAACAAACAGTTTTCAGGTTTCGTATAAACTAAAAATAACATTGTTTATCAGTAACAACTGACAACGTCCGTGGAAGAGTAAGCAAAACCATAAGCTAACCAAAAGCATAAGCTTATATCATCACCGCCTGTTGGCAGGCTACCTCCTGTCCATTAGGACATTAGGAATAGATGATGCTCAAAATAAGATAAATGTGAAATAGGAACCGCGTCAGAACCAGGTATTTTCAAAAAGTTATCGTTGTCGTTGTTGTTACACATACATGTGTACCTCAGTTTTATATTCCCGATACGTTTTATGGGCTTCATTACGCAAGTCAATCATGAGTTAAATCGTGTCCGTTATCCATTGTAGAGACTGATCGGTCTTAAATTTTGTCGTTTTAAACAGAGTGGGCTTGGTAAATAGAGACAAAAGAAGGTGACCAAATTGGTTCACCATGCAGTCCACACTTGGTAACGCAGACACAGATTCCCAATCCATCGCACACAGATCTTCATTAAACATGGCAACATTTATATTCTTTATGGGTCTGTAAGTAGTCTTTCAAGGCGGTATTTTTTGTTTCTTTATTGAAATACTAATATTTAGCATCGCATGACCCAAAGTTGCGGTGACATTTGACTGATTATCACGAACACTACAATTAGTGCACACTTGATCAATCAAGGTATTAGAATCAACAGATAAGTTTTTTTTGAGAGAGATTGCTGATTGCCTCAAACGGCATTTTCTGCGTCACTGCGCTTTTTTGGGGGCGGTGAGGTACGTAAAGGGTACCTCAAGCCGTGTGAAACGAATCACCTTCGGAGGTTCTCTAGAGGGAACGGCATCACACACTCAAAAGTGGGTGTCCCCGTGCCCTACTAGATTCTCCGATGGGTTCGGATCGGATCGGTCAACAGATAAGTGTGTAGGCTCATTCACTACCTGCTGCAGATCCATGCTTTGTAGAAATTCATTAGATTTTGACACATCTCTATGAGACTCATTAAGCATGTTGATATTAAAATCTCCCATAAAAACTACGTAGTCGTAATTCGAGAGACTTGTCACGGATTCCGTCAAAGCGTCCAATAATATATCGACACCAAGCCATTGCGGCCTATTTGCTGTGCCAAGAAGAACACGATAGCGATACGTGTTCGTCTTGCCGGTTCTTCTCAGTTAAAGGTCTTAAGCCCTGTGTAGACTTACGAACCGATGGCATAATGACATTCATAAGAGTATTTGTAGCCGACATTGAATAAATGATTTTGAATAGGTGTGGCAGATTCCAAATTTCCAAATCCAATTTTTGAAAGTATAGTTGTAAATAGTTCTTTAGGTTTCCCTGACCAATTTAATATTTAATTCCTGCCTCTTTAAATATATCGTCAGAGAGAATAATAAAGTGCTTTTAAAGTGTTCGACCTTGCGCTGACCACTAAAAAATGCATACACGAGTCCATCGATCGAAGCATATTCATTATTACGAAATATATTAAATACCAAACACAATATCAGCGCTGCTCTAACCCAATTGTAGGCCAGGCAACGCGGATCCATGTCACGTACCATGAGGAAAATAAATCATATCCCACATGTAGTTTTAATAAAATTCCGATCATATTACTTTTCTTGATTCATTTTTGATGCGATAGCGATTGTGAGTTGTGTTTGAACCGTACTAAGTAAAAAGATAAATAAACCAAACTCTTAGATATTATTAATATTTGTCTTTTATTTATCATATTGTCTTAGTAGGGCCTGCCGAGGTTCCCTCTTCCAGTAGCGCTTCAATCCATCGGGATCTTTTGAGCTACCTCATCCTTTCACTCTTCTTCCTCAGTAAAGATAACTGTTACAAGTTTGGCTACGTCTTTGAAGGCGAAGAGCCCAAGGGTCCTAGGAGTCCCATTTTTTTCCTAGCCAGAGAGTCATAGTCGCAAAGCAAGTACTGTATATATACTACTTATTTTATCTAATGAATGTAAGTCATTAAAAAAAACCGACTTCATAAAAATAGACTGATAAAATTGCACTAAAAAGTTAAAAATAATTGCGTACTTTAGTTTGTTCAATTTACTTGCAATTAACCTTTTTTTTACTCAATCTTATATTCATAAAAACTATGCGACTGCCATATACTTAATTTCACATCTAACAGAACACATAATATGACAAACAAGCAAATACCAAATATTAAAAATTAACAATAATTGTACCGATATATTTTTAAAGAAGCAGTCTAAAAATTTTTTTTTATTTGTTTCTATAAGTGGATTGCAAGTAAATATTGGTATTTGCTTGTTTGTCATAACATTATGTGTTCTGTTAGATGTGAAGTTAAGTATATGGCAGTCACATAGTTTTTTAATATTATAAGATTTAGTGAAATAATGGTAAGTAAGCAAGTAAATTGAACAAACTATACGCAATTATTATTTTTTCTGTGTGGTGCCGGGAATAAAGAATTGCACCACCCCATCTCTTCCCGTGGGTGTCGTGAAAGTCGACTAAGGGACCATTCCAGAGGATGGGCAGCAGCATCTCTCTGAGGTTAACTCTCAACTTACTGCGATCGCCAACCCGCCTGCCAAGCGTGGCGTTTATGGCAAATCCCCTCATGTATCCTCGGGGGAGGCCTTTATCCAGCAGTGGACGTCTTTTGGCTGAGGTGATGATGATGATGATGAATTATTTTTTACTTTTTAGTGCAATTATTCAGTCAAATTTTTTAAAGTCGGTTTTTTATTTTGTTAAAATTTTTGTTTATTTCTTGCTTTATAGTGATTTGTTTCGATCTATTTATCAAAAGCGAATATGGGTAGACCTACTAAACGCGCTGCTCGTATGAGACAGCGCCGTTTAAATCGCTCATAAAATTCCATCATCAGAACTGATTTCCGGTGCCTGCCTTCTTTTGCTTCGTCATCTTAATCGAGATATCTTATCGCCACCTGTGAAATACTTATCATTGAGGAGTTCCGGTGGCAATCTGTGGTCTTTTTCATCAGTTACACTACATCAAATGATACTTTCTGAATGCATAAGCTTAATGCTAAAAATACCAAAATCACTATAGGTATGCCTACAATATTTGAGGGAGTTCCCTCAATTCCTTAAGGATTCCATCATCAGAACTGAACCAAATTAAAATGGGACCACACGGGAAGCACCAGATTTCAAATAAAGAAAAATCATCAAAATCGGTACACCCAGTCCAAAGTTCTTGGGTAACAAACATTTTAAAAAAATACAATGGAATTGAGAACATCCTCCTTTTTTTTGAAGTCGGATAAATAATGTTATTGTTTAATGGCTTTAAGTAAACGTCTCACTGATGGGTACAGCTCTTCCCACATGAATGGGCTCATGGGGAGATTGGGATTCCATAACCCACCACCTTGGCTCAATTCGGTTAAGGGTAGCCATCTCACCACTGCCAGCTTAAAACAGCGACTTGGAGCAACGACTTAACGTGCTGCCATCTAAAGCATTTATTTATTTTGCATCAGTACCTAACATCTTCATTTTTGTTAGTAACATTGTATTCTATTTCCATACGATCTTTTTAATAATCCCTTACTATGTCGGCTTCCTACCAATTTCCAGCCATCGACTAAATCTATAAAATAAATCTCGTAGTGCACCCGTCGCATCCAGCTTCTAGTCAATGATTAAATTCCCTACGAGTCGGTCACTGGGTCGGACTGGCTCGGTGCGGTGCCAGCGACATCTCTGACGCATTCAACGTAGCAAATCAAAAAGAATAAAAGGGCCTTGTAACATATAAGCTTGGAATAGATTTTCCGTGTTTTGTTCTCGTCATGTAAACTTAATTTAAAATGACATTAAATACACAAAATACGGAATAACTATTGGAAGGTTATAGGTACTCGTATGGCACCTGCTCTGTTTATTTGTACGGAAGTATTAGTAAAGGACCATGCTATGTTCGTTTTTTTTATTAGCGGGCATGCTCACAACAACTTACCAAAGTTTTATCGGATGCTTTAGGAACGCATTTAAAGTACAAACCAAGAAATAATAATAATACTATATATAAAGTTTTTTTTTTTTTAAGTACAAATATTATAATTAAGAGAAGTTAAAAAATATATATATATAGAAATTTACACATAATTTTTACAAATAAAAAAGGGACTCCAATTCGCTGCCAAGCAGGAGAGTGCCCAAGACGCTAGCGGCGTTGCCTCTTTGGATGACCAAACTTAGGCGTTGGCCAAAATACGCGCCAGCTCGAGGGTCACCAGTAATATATAAAGTTTAAATGTGAACCAATTTGTAGAGATGATTTCGGCTTTGTTGTTGTCAAATCACATGGTCACAACAGAAATACTATTAAACAGCGGATGTTGGAATTAAAATAGACGTATTATGTCATTAGCTCGTGAGAATTCTTGGCGACCAAGGTGTTGTTTGTATGCCTACACATACACAACCATCCATAGAGTAATGGTTCAATAGAAAGCTAACTAGTTAACTATTGTATTTTGATTTACTTTTTCCCATGTCCATTGTCTTAAACATTATATTGCACTAGACATCCTAAGGAGTAGTTCGATGGCACAGTGGCCGGTCTGCGATTGCTAAGGTTAAGAAACTTTCGAAAAGGCCTGTCATCAGATGGGTGACCAAAAAATATTTACCTCGAGCTTCTCCGTGGTTCGTACATGTAAAACCGTTGGTCCCGGCTGCATTAGTAGTCGTTAACATCCACCAATCCGCACTGGGCCCGCGTTGTGATTTATGTCCCGTTCTCCCTATCCATCCATGAGTTCCATCCACATAACATTGTACAACAATAACACACAACAATATTGTACTACTACCACTACTAACCTGTTAGATGAGCTGCAATATTAATGTGCAATCATCTTCGATCAATAATGTACAGTCGGCAGCAGATCAACCTACCCAAATCTGTCAAATTTCTCCAATGAATATTGATTTTTATAACCAAACCAATAAAGTTCAAAATTGATTATAGAAATTTGACAGTTTTGGGTAGGTTGATCTGCCGCCGTGTGTACTAGATAAAGGACCCTGAACAAAAATACATTTCGAAAGTGGTCCGGTTTGCTCATACCTATACATTTAAATTTCGAATAGCATCAACAACTTCAGCTTACTGGGAATTACCGGCTTTAATCTTAAACATAAATATTAAATTAAGGTTGCAAAATATTTCTACTTAATATTTACTGTCATCGCCATCGATCGCCACAATCGTCATTGTGGTTCCGTGGCACCAAAGTCGCGTACCGTACATCAAGCACTCATCGGGAACCTAGTACATTATTGATCGAAAGCAATCATTGAGTACCTAATTATTAGTAGTTAGGAATTCTGCTGTTTAAGAAACATTTAAGAGCGTATACGCCGCTCCTAGCGCCGCCAATGAAAAAAAATCATATCTAGTAATTAAAGATAGAAAATCAAATTATGCTCAACAAACTATCTGAATAAAGTAATTTAGCATTTTTACGTCACGTATTGAACACCTGACATGTTATGGTTTAGTTAAATATGGCGTTATAGTTAAAAGTGGCCGTAACGTCTTATTTAACCAAACCATAACATGTGAGGTGTTCATTAGGTGACGTAAAAATGCTAAATTACTTCATTCAAATAGTTTGTTGAGCATAATTTGATTTTCTATCTCTAATTACTAGATATGTTTTTTTTTTCATTAGTGGCGCTAATGTGCGGTGTAAACACTCTTAAGAAAACGATAGCGAAGTTCGAAAATAATAAAATGTATGGGATTGACATAAGATTGACCACGTGATTTAGGGCGGCTTATGTCAATCCCATACATTTTATTATTTTCGAACTTCGCTATCGCTTTCTTAATGTTACTTTGGCTAAGCCTACTGAGCCGTTGGTCCCGCTTGTTGCCGTAACACGGCAGCCGTTAAAACCCATCAACACGCTTTGAGCTAGTGTCATAGCCCAATCACACCAAGATGATTCTAAGCTGTGTGCTCAAATTGATTTTTAAATTCGAAACTTCTGTAATATGACATAGACTATTGTTATCCAATATCTGTTGACCTTCATTCATCAGGGTATGTATATAATGCTAGTTTCATTTACCATTCGATTTTACATACAAATTCTCGTTTACGTCAACGTAATCGAATATTCAATAAAATTCGTAATAGGCACCCTGGTGATTTTTATGGTTGGTTAAGAAACACTTTTAGTTTATGTTACACAACGTTGTTTTATTGACGCTTATCGTCCATCCAAAGCCCGGTGAAGCTGAAAATGCCGTACGAGGCAAGCAGCAAACTCTCAACAAACAAAAGCTTATCGTCCACAGTTCCACACTATAGGTACACACGCCTGCACATCAACCTACCACAAACTGTCAAATTTCCTCAATAGACCTTGAATTTTATTACTAAGACATATGGTTGAAAATGTATTGAAGAAATTTGACAGTTTTGGATAGGTTGATGTGCAGGCGTCTGTACTTGACTTTGACTTTTAATAAAACATGCAAAAATACTGTTGTATAACATGTTCTGTTACATAGTTTAGACTCACAGATACGGGATGTGAAATTTTGTGAAGCGTTTTCAATCCGGAAATTTTGATGTCAAAAATGCACGTCGCTCTGGTCGCCCTATTACGGATAAAATGGATGCCATTTTTTAAAAAGTGGAGCAAGACCGGCATATCAGTAGTTACGACGTAGCTGGGAACTGGGAAATGACCACAAAACAGTTATGGTGCATTTGAAAAAAACTGGATACACAAAAAAGCTCGATATTTAGGTACCTCACGAGCTCACTGAAAGAAACCTAATGAGCCCTGTACTCATTTGTGATTCATTGTTACGACGTAATGAAACCGAACCATTTTTGAAGAAGCTGATAACTGGTGATGAAAAGTGGATCACGTACGACAAGAACGTGCGAGGTCGTGGTCAAAGGCCAGTCAGGATTCACAGACTGTGGCGAAACCCGGGTTAACTCGCAACGAGGTGATGCGATGTGTGTGGTGGGATTGGAAGGGCATTATTTATTATGAGCTGTTACCACCAGGCAGGACCATCAATTCTGAACAACTGATGAGACTAAAGCAATAAGTTGAAAGAAAGCGGTCGGAATTAAACAACAGAAGGGGTGCGGTTTTTCATTATGATAACGCTAGACCTCACACATCTTTAGCCACTCAGCCGCAAAGTCCTGACCTTGCACCTTCAGATTTCCACTTGTTTCGGTCTCTTCAGAATTCTTTAGACAGTGTCAGATTAACATCACGAGAGAACTGCCAAAACCACTTGTCGCGGTATTTTGATCAGAAGCCCCAAAATTTCTATAGCAATGGGATCATGTCCCTACCTACAAGATGGCAAGAAGTTATCGAACAAAATGGCACCTACATACTTTAGTTAAATGTAAATAAACTATATTAAAAAATGTTTTGAATTTTCTTAAAAAATGTGAAGAAACTTATTCCCCAACCTATTAGTCAACGACTAAATCCACAATTTGTGCATCCTAGAACTACTCCTGCACTCAGTATTCTCATCGCACAGTATTAAGAATTGTATTACATAATATACAATTCCTTTTACTGTGTCAATAGCCTTTGCGGCCAGAATAGTGTGGGCACCACAAAGTTCGTATTACTATCAAAACACGCAAACTGCAAGAGTGTTTCCCGGCTATTTCACTGTTAGAACCATTGATATCTGTGGTTAGAACTATACCCTACTATTCAAAATATAAACTACGACTGGATTTGATATTTTTCGTACTTTATTCAATAAAGAAAGAAAGAAACAAGTTTTTCGTTCTAATACACGAGTAATAAAAATAATAATAGTATACATATATGCGTTAACCATCATCGTCATCATCATCATCAAAAGACGTCCACTGCTGGACAAAGGCCTTCCCCAAGGATCTCCACAACGACCGGTTTTGTGCTGCTCGCATCTAGCGGCTTACCGCGAGAACATTTCACTTCCATTTCAACATGAATAGTCTCTAATACCCTATTTATTCCGCACACATACCACATGAGTATATTTACTCTGAGCACTTGGTGAACCTCTCAACGGCCCATAAGTAGAAAAGGGCAACTGAATTTTTCGTGAAAAATATTTATTTCCTTTTTTTACATATGCTTTGACCCCGTTTAATTATTTGAACACTATAATTATCCAATATAGTTTCATCATATTGATCAACTGATAAACAATGAGACATCTTTATGGTTCGCAAGCACTGATCGCTACCAGCGTTTAAAAATTTATTTGCACAAAGCCAGTTATCTTAAATCATAGCACAGCGTAGCATAGGTAACCATTCGTACACAGAAGCGCGTCGCAAGTTTTAGCAGTCATTATAAATTGCAGCGTCTAACTAAGTGATGCACCAAGCGTGACCAAGTGACCATTGTAAAAGTTGACCATTTGTAGCAGAATGTATTTTTACCTATTTTTAAAAAAAAAGGAGGTTCTCAATTCGACTGTATTTTATTTAAACATTCATAAAGTACCTTTGAGAGATTAATTAGAAAGCTCCGCTTTCCTGTTAAATCCCGTTTTCCCAGTTATCCGTTTTTATTTAGGGGCCGTCGATGGAAGATTTAAATGCGACTGCACGTACACTTACACGATTGCAGATCAAGTGGCGCATTTAGGTGCACAGCTGAGATTTGCATATCCGCAAATGGAAACCATGCTTGTAAAGGTGGCACTTGCACTTATTACCTAATTTTTGCATTTATCAAAGAATATCAATTAAGAAGCGAGCAAGATACAACAAAACCTTTAGGAGGGTAACCAAAATTTCTCGAAAAGTAAAATTGAAAAACTGCAAATAGTTAAGTTGAACCTTTAAGTTAAACCTTTTTGCTTTTGACCTTAGCATGGTTTATAGGCTGCAAGCAACTTGATGAGTTCTTAAGGCGAAATATCAAATTTTGTTAGAAAGTGTCTAGTCTGCCACCACCGCCAGTGGCTATTTAGAAAATAGAAAAATCAAGCCGCTAGTGGTAAAATAAGAAAAAAAAAATGTATTTGGTAGGATTACAATTTGTTCCATATTGCAAACTAGTAAAGTTTAATTTTAAATACACATCAAAATAGCGTAGTGAAATAGTTCCTATAGCGTTCAGTCGTAAAATCTGTTGGTTAGGTTAAGTTAAATTTTTTTTCCGAGCAAAGCGCATCGTTGCGATGGCCAGTCACGGAAGGGGGGAGCAAATAATAAAAGTATATTTTAATTGTGACATTCTAATGTTAATTATGACTCTCTTAAGGCGGGTACAGACTTACGAAATGTAACATGCAATGTAACACGCAATGAAAGAATTTGCCGTCCACATTGTAGCAATGTATCATGCAATGTAGCGGAATTCCCATAGTGTGGACGCCTTGCGCGCAAGAACCGTGCACACTGCGCGCACGAACTTGTCAGTCGTACACTCTTGGCAGAGTGGTCGTGGTTGTTTCGATGGCGTACGAGGTTGGGGGTACGCGTACATGGCTAATCTTCGTTGGTCATTTCGGCTTGAACTGCTTTCCTGGCAATGTCTCTCCATTTTCCGGTTTGCTGCGTTGCGAATGTTAATATACCAATGGTATAATAACTTTATGGTCTGTACCCGCCTTTAAGTGTGGCTAATAAGTGTGTACAATAAGTTGTGGCAGGATAGCTTTTCATGTTAGTCTGCCGCTATAGGAAGTATTTATACGCTACTTTGATGTGTATTTAAAATGAAACCTTATTAGTATGCAATATGGAACAAATTGTAATACCTAATAACTAGCGGCAAAATTTTATTTATTCTTATTACCACTAGCGGCTTGATATTTTTATTTACCAAATAAACAACAACAACAACCTAGACACTTCCATTTTGTTATGGGAACCATAATACATCGTCAAAACCTTTTAATCATGACATAAAATTTCAGAGGAAACGATTGCACCAAAATGTATTACTTAATAACTTTTCAATATGACTATTATAAAATATTTTACATCATATCGTTACACATCATATCGTCAGGAATGTAGCTTTTTGTTTGGTGGTTGGAGCATGAAATAGAGGTGTAGTACTTTACTCGTTACTCGATAACTTTTGAATTGCTCGTAGGTACTCGGTCGACTAACTCGGTTGTTTTAACCGCCTCTTTGGTCTAGTGGTTGAGACTACCGGTATCCGACCAGAGGACCTGAGTTCGATTCCCAGCAGCGGGTACATATACTCGGTTGGTTTATTTATTAGTTTTTATAAATTTCAGCAAATATGTAAAAATTTATGATAACATTCTTATAAATCGGTAACTAATTTTTTAGGGTTCCGTACCCAAAAGGTAAAACGGGACCCTATTACTAAGTCTCCGCTGTCCGTCTGTCACCAGGCTGTAACTCATGAACCGTGATAGCTAGACAGTTGAAGTTTTCACAGATGATGTATTTCTGTTACCGCTATAACAACAAATACTAAAAAACAGAATAAAATAAATATTTAAGGGGGCTTCCATACCTACAACAGACATGATTTTTTTTGGCGTTTTTTTATAGATAATGGTACAGAACCCTTCGTGGGCGAGTCCGATTCGCACTTGGCCAGTTTTTAAACTCTAAACAGATATAATAAATAAATCTAAAGCAAATAAATGCACAGCTCGCGTCATTAAAACCTTTTTATTTTTAAACGCCTTGCGCTTTCAGGGAGACGCATATGGCTATGTTGAGTCTCCTGACCAGCCCCCCGACCGCCTAACCGATCGCTTTGACTACGCGTATAGTTTATGACGTCATCTTGCCACCTCGCACCGCCTATGAAAGCAATATCAATAGCTAAAGGCTATAGCTTTCGATATTGCTTTCATAGGCGGCACAAAACGACAAGTTGACGTCATAAACCACACACGAAGTCAAAGCGATCGGTTAGGCGGTCGGGCCCCTGGGTGTGATCGAAACCTACTCAGATAGTTACTAGAGGGTGTCCCAGTCGGAAACGCCTAGATATTCCGAAATGTTTTATTCCGAATTTCATTAACCTGAACTTCATAACTCTTCCAATAAAGGAGGAGAGGAGCTCGGTGGTTTAATGGTAAAGGCGCTCGTTCTGCGATTGCTGAGGTTAAGTAACTTTCACAAAGGCCGGTCATAGGATGGGTTAGCAAAAAATATCATGAGCTCCTCTGTTCTCCGGAAAGACGTAAAACCGTTGGTCCCAGTTGCATCAGCAGCCTTGCCTTGGTCCGCGTGGTGGTTTATGGCCCGTTCTTCCTATCCGTCCCGAAAGGCTCGGCAGGGCATTGAGGAAAGGGAGGTATACCCACAAAAACTCCAGTACTTCCCCTCTATTGCCAGCACCAGAGTTATCCGGGACCGTAATAGGCCACCGGAGTTAAAGCTAGCAGCGGCCGCACCAGATACCTGCCTAAACCAGAACCTAGTAATTTGAAGTAAACTCGGTTTGACGAAAAATAAATAAATGAAACCTTTACTTTTTATTATTTTATTTGGCTACAGAACTACAAAGCTACATTCTACAGTTACAGTAATTCAATCAATAATAACATACTACACGCTAATGTTACATTGAAAACTAATAGATGTTCAACATTATTATACTAGAGATACTATCTACAGATAAAACTTCTTACTGACTATCAAACTATTCCTTCTCTATTCTAAGACTCTAGAAAACCCTTTATTAAGTGCATAGTGTGCATAATACCAACTTAAAATATTATCTCGTTTCGATACTACATAATATATCAATACATTATACATAATATTAAACCGTCAATACGTAATAAATAGTTTTATTATAATTTGTATGTATGTTAGTCTGTGAGGTACCTATCTGACAATAGGTCTCTATGTAATTAAGCATCTTGTACATTGTTTGTTGCCTGAAATAAATAATTCTATTATACTCTATTTTATTATCTTACACGCTAAGTAAGTGCTAAGTAAGTGCTTGAACAATTTATAATAATATCTGATTTTAATTTCAAGTAGTATAATATTATAAACTAAGAATTGTACGGTAGATTGAATTGAAAATGGAGACTCACAACACGGAAAGAACTTGGGTGACCCTCTTTATTTTTGAAATGAAACAACTTTTACGGATCTACCCGCGTTTGTTTTACACATTACTTATTTAATGTTTATCCCTATCTCTTTATTTTTGATTGCGTGACCAAGTATTTATAATGTTAGGTGTCAACTTTGTGGGGAATAACTACGTACTCCTCAGTTGCTCGGTACAACTTGTATTCGGTACATCTCTAGTATCAACGTAAACATCCAATAATTGAATCTGAAAATAACACTCTCCACAAGAGTTGATATTGAAAGCCCATCTGAAATGTGTTTTATTTAATTAACATCAAATTTACCGTATTCGCTCAGCGTGGATTCGCATTTAATTACAATTATTGAAAGGGCTTCCATTAAAATATCACTGACATTATTGTGTTCATTGATGCAAATGTTTTACACATTTTGGAATGATATAAAGTACGCAACAAAAGGAAAGAGGAAATAAATTGTCAGCTAGAAAAATAACATTTCTATGAGTATATTAACTACTTACTTACTTATAAAATTGACAATTTTCTAGCTAGCATATAAAGTTGACCAAGAAAGTTTTTTTGTCACAAGACTTGCGCAGCTTTTTTGCAAAAGAAAACTCGTCGATTTTTTTTAAACCATTATTGATCTGGAAACTTTATGTTGCATAACTTACATCGACACAACCAGAAATAGAGCAAACCACAGCTGCACATAACTAGCGGCGTTCTCAAGCCAAAGTATCAACGGCGACCAAGCTTTCCGCCTCAGTGGACTAGTGGTTGAAACCACTGGCATTAGACCGAGAGGTCCCAGCTTCGATACTCAGCATGTTACATGTTTCTACTCGGTTTGCTGTGAGTCCACCTAGCTATACTACCGTTTTATCTAAAAATGTAGTAATAATATCAATATTAGTAGCATTGTTGTGTTCCCACAGTTACAGATAAGATAGCCCGTTCTTCAGTAGTTGAGGATTCTGGGTAAAATTCGTTTCCACCTGCCTTATAAACACTTAACATAAGATAAGATTAATACTAAGTGCTTATCCCTAAGGAATAAAAAAACACACGACGCTACAGAACCTACAAAGTACAGGGGCGATGTACTGCGATAGCCGAGAACTGACCTTGCATTCGGTGGAGCTGACGATCTCGACAAGGAATCTGGTCCTGGTGCCGACCTTCACGGTGAGGTCTTGGAGGCGGCGGAGGAAGCCGGGCGGGTCGTCGCCCGTCGGCGCCTCCTCCGCGGCCACCTCCAGGCGGACCCTCGCCGTGTCCTTGCCAGCTGCATTGCTCGCCTGCCAACCACACACATACCATACAACATCTTCTTTCAGGATCAACAACAATGAATAGTACAACCCTGAGCGAGAAATGGACATTAGTATCAATCTGCCACCACGCTTGTATCCTGTACCCTGGTTTTTAATTGGATATACCCTTATAATATCGGCATCGATTTGCTTCCACGCCCCAAAACTCCCCCAAAACCTTTAAAGTGGGTACACCTCATAAAATTCGGGGGAACTCCATAACTGAATCTCCCACGAGGACATCCCAGAGAAAAATAACGTCTCTTGAAACCTGCATCCAATTGATTCAGAACGTTAGCGTGAAACAAGGTCAAGTCAAGTTTATTTTCGCCCGACGCATGTGATATAAAACTTTGATTTAAATGGAAATTCACAAATTGACAACGTTTCAAAATAAACTATTATTGGCGTATTTTTTTACCAGGATCCGAACCCTTCGCAGTAAGAGCTATACAAAATCCTACTACGTCCATCTCAATTAGAATATACATGTGCCATAAAAGCCAAATCCGATTGAATAATTATCACTGTCCACTTACACAAACACGACATTTTTTAATTATTAATAATTAATGTAAATTAAAATTGAATAATTATGATACGTTATTGTTGTTGATCTATTATATACATCTACTAAAGTTATGATCTGATTAACATCATATCTAACAATACAATCAACAATACTGTCTACCTCTCCAAAGCTGTGGCTCCATTGATGTCAATGGGCAGTGAACGCGCTAAAATCCGTCAGCAGTTCTTTGCAAAGTAAATGAGATGTCATAGTAACACACTAACCCGCATCCAGCCAGCCCTGAGCCCCGTTGTAAGTCATTCGTAAATTAATCGCAATCAACGTGATAGTGGTTTACTTTGAAGGGAGTGTGGCTGATCTCTTCGACGATGCAGGCTCTCATTCTGAAGCTCCACCCCAGTAAAATGCACATGTTCCAAGATATGCGCAGGAATTTAAAGGTAGCGCGTATCGTCAGCAAAACGCTGGTGTTCTGGTTATGATGGAACTGGTCTCTACGATAGGCCCTCACTACATGCGGGAATATGCATTTAGTATTGGGAATCCTGAATAAAAACGGAATACTCTGTTTCAGAGGGATCTTTAGTGTAGGGCTGACGTCCAGTATGATGCCGTTTAGGAGTATGAGGCGGTATGTTATTTCCGGGGTGTGGCGGGTCAGCACTCGCGAAAGGGTCACCTTTTCAACTCTTAACCTTATTCTTCGTATTTGAGAGCACATTATTTTTAAATCCGCTACAAAATTTGGGGTCAAATGAAAATTTTGCCTAGTAGGCAAAAATACACATGCGCCCAAAATCAAATTAATAGTTGTCTTGCAATACTGGTACTGCACAACCAAAACGTGCGCTGAGGCGGACAGCCAGCATTTATATAGAGGGAGAAGCTCGTGCCATTTATTTTTATTGATTTACAGAATATACATAATTTATGACAGCCATTTTACCTCACTGCAATCAGTATTTAACTGACGTCGATCTAAAGTGGCATACTCACTTGCATTGATAATAGTGATTGTTAACTTTATTGTAGGATTTCAATGTAGGATATTTATCAAAATTTATGCTATATTTATAGATGTCAACACATTGTATTGCTGATTGTGTGTCTGTTTGCGTCCTTGTTTAAGCGTCAAGCAATTCGCTATAATGCTCACAATACTCAATACTTTATTGCATTCCATATTGTTTACACAATAAGATAGTAGGTTTTTATAATGGATCAGTTATGGACCCTGTCGGGTACAGCACAGCTTAGTAGGAGAGAGGAAGAGAGATCATTATTATTTTAATTATAATCTTATCACATTTTGTATTATAATTTATCATTGATTATATTGTTGTATTTGAATATTAGCCCTATGTATTTTTATATCATTTGCCCAGTGGTACATAGAATATTTACTTACTTTACCTACTTTACTTACTTTATTTATAATTTATTATCTGTTATAATATATATATACATATATATTATTAACTATTTTATAGTTGATGATTTATCATTAAAATATTCTTTTATGTTATAATAGCTTTTGTTTAGCAGAAAAATTGTTAGTTTGTTAATAAAATTCCTCAACGTGTCTTTATTTTTAATAGGTTCAGGTAACTTATAATTATATACTTTTATTGACTGACCGAGAGAGAATGACCCAAGAGATATTATTTCATAGTAACGAATGATTACGAAATATAATGTTATAGAAATGGTATATGTATTAGGTATTTATGATTAATAAATCAGCAGAATAGCCTTAGAGACATGATTTGTTAGAAACAAATGATTAAAATAGTAATATTAACGGAATATATTCATATATAAGTGTCATTTTTTTTATATCATTATTATTTATATTTTTGATTGAAAAAATCATTAAAAATAACATATTTTTAATTATTTTAACACTGCAGAGAATGACCGTACAGATTTGGTCACATAGTAAGAAATGCTTATAAAAATATAACCTAACGATATATTACATTATTTTTGTCTGGCCGGCACTTTCATATTTAGCCCAATAAGAATGATGTTCTTTGGCTCGAGAATTTAGTTGATCATTTAAGTTTATATTATTTTTAAATGAGACAAGCAAAGAGATATCATCCGCAAACAAGACACATGGACCTTTCAGGATTTTTGGCAAGTCGTTGATTTAAATAAAAACATTAGGCATCTTATCACACTACCTTGAGGAATTGAGGCGTTTATATTTTTTTTGTTTGAACGGATGATTTGTATTTCGCCAGTTTTTTTTATTAAAATATTCTATCTCGACTAATTGTTGCCGTCAGGTATGATGTGAGCCATTCGTGGGCTTTTCCATGTATACCTATTCCATACGTGTTTAATAATGAATATACATATTAAATTGCACTATGCCGTAGGCCTTAGTCATGTTATCATGTATAATAGTTAGTATCCCAACAGCGTATTGTTTATTGTTAGTGATGTTAAGGGTTTATTGAATGTATTTATAGACTGCTAAGGGGGATAACCACGACCTCTTATAGCAGTAATAACGCAGTTGTGAAAACGAGACGCGTGTAGCCGCGAATATACATGCGTCTCTTTTCCACAATTGCAATAATACTGCTTTAAGAGGTCATAGTCAGGGGGAAGATTGTAGACTTATATTTGCGAAAACCATCGTAGCATTCGTCAAAATATTTTGTTATATTTTTCGAAGAAAGAATATATGCGGGTACACATGGCTTTCTCGAAAATCTTTGAGGCGGTGGTAATAAAGGTATGGGACGATAAATCTTTTTAGAGCTTTTTTTGTAAAT
The DNA here is from genome assembly GCA_947562085.1 of Eudonia lacustrata. Classification (NCBI taxonomy): domain Eukaryota; kingdom Metazoa; phylum Arthropoda; class Insecta; order Lepidoptera; family Crambidae; genus Eudonia; species Eudonia lacustrata. The sequence continues at coordinate 39,224,035 of OX387339.1, read as the reverse complement.
TGGTTTTATTAAAGCCTGTTTTAATAGGTCTGGGACGACGCCTTCTTCGAAAGATTGGCTAATTAATTTAAAGAATGGCAAAGTGAGTTCATCAGCGCAGTATTTGATTAGATTAGGGGGAAGTTCATCAATTCCATGACTTTTTTATTTTTAAGGTTACTGGGCTAAGAAACATTGTTTTTCTAGTAGGATAAGGTACAGGAGCACCGTTTAGTTGTCTGCCTGATGAGGCGGTGAAATTCTCCCCAATAGATGCGAAAAAGTAATTGAAATAGTTAGCTATCTGTCTAGATTCATTTGTGAGGTTATTGTTTATTTTTAAGTCTATATTATGTTTGAGATTTTTTTTGTTTGTTCGTTCATTTTTATCTTTTTTATAGTTTTTTTTATCAGATTGTTTGTTGTTGCTAAAGTTTTTTTTTGTATTTTTTCATAGTGTTTGTAATATTGTGTTAATATTGAACTTTTCGTTTTAAGTGTAAGTATTTTCAGAAGTCTTTTATTTTTACAAGTAAGTTTGATGCCTATTGTTAAACAATACTTTTTATATTGTGTTTTCAACTTTATTCTTTGTACCGTGGTAGGCATTAATTTAAGACATTAATTAATGTTTTGGTAAAATTATTATAATTTTCATTTATTCTTCTCTGTTACTATAATATCATTCCAATTTTGGGTATTTAATTTAGATTTAAATTGAAGCATATTTTTTTTGATTATTCATTATTTTCATAGTGTACCAGGTATTTTTGGGGCAGTTCTAGATGGATTACTGTACCGCTACGGTCTGAAAAGCCTAATTCTTCTACTTTTGTTTTTAAAATATAATTATAAAAGTTTGTAAATATTAAATCTAAACATGTTGAGCTAGTTTGTTATTATTATATGTGTATGTATGTGTGTGTGTATGTATGTATAGTGTATTATATGTGTATTATTTTATGTGTTGCGTAAATTTATATTCTAACATGAGATCCAAAATTTTATTCGATTTCGTGTTATCATCTAATATATTGAAGTACCCTCCCAAAAATATATTTGATTTTGAATATTTCCTATTGATATATGTAGTATAAAATTAATCTCAACTGGTTCAAAAACATTTATTTTAGTAAAAGTAATAGTTTTGTAAAATATTTTTATTAAGTAATTCACATGCACAAGTTTCCAAAACGTATTAAATAGATATTCTGCAATCTCATTGATATCTTTACATTGTATTTGTTCTTGTAGTAGGATGCATACCACCGCCGCCTATTCCGTTGGCTCGAGAGTAGGAAGATGCAATCTCGTAGCCAGTGATTTGTATAACGTATAATTTTTCAGGAGTTAGCCAGGTTTCAGTTATGCATACAGCCTTATAGATTGGTTGTTGTACTAAAAATACTTCTAAGATAGTTTTTTATTGTAGAGGCTTTGTAAATTTTGAAATAATACATCAAAGGGTGGGTTTGTGCTTGCAAAAGGAATGATTTTGAGTGTACTTGGTCGATTCGAATTGATGGGTTTTGTTAATATTAACTATACAATTATGTTTAACTTGTCATTTAAATCAACCTTTTTGCCCTCTATGAATAGTTATTAGCCGATGGGTGGAGGCAGCTGAAAGGAAAGGGGAGGCGCTGGCTGTTAGCTTGGACATAGCGAAAGCCTTCGACAGGGTATGGCACAGGGCTCTTCTCTCTAAACCTCCATCATACGGGCTTCCTGAGAAATTGTGTGCGTGGGTCGCCCGCTTTCTTTCTGGGCGTAGTATCAAAGTCGTAGTAGTAGTAGTCGTAGTAGTCGTAGGAGAAAGAAAAAAATCCGTTATTCCGTGTTTTCTTTGGCCTAGACACCAGAATCAGCTACCATCGCCTACAACCGTCTTATCTTATCTTGTCACTCCACGCCATCTCTTCTCGACAACCATAGCCCAAAAAGGAGATAGAGGAAGAAGGATAGCTCTAATACCTACTGGTGGTATTAATTATGTCGTCGTAGGTAACTAGTAGCATTGTTGTGTTCCGACAGTGAGAGGCAGATAGTCAGCTCCTCATTGAGGATTCCTGGTGTTTCTTTGCATTTTCATCTCGGTGTTGCCATCACTTAAAACATCAGACGAGATGGAGGCTCAGTGCTTACCAGTAGGTAAAAAAATGTTTGGACAATAAATTCAAAAAAAGCAATAAAAATTTTTGACTCAGGGTAGTGGCGGAGAATCAGCGATTGCTATTTTTTTTTTTTAATCGTTAAAAATAGGTGTCAATGACGGATTATACTTTAACAGCAATTGAATACAGACTACTTGCTTCTTAGCTGTCACCCCGTAAAAATTCAATGAAAATCTATATTATTTCTTTCTTAGCAGAAGAGTGATTGAAACCTGGAACAGATTGCCTGAAGAAGTGGTACCAGCACAAGCATTAACCAATTTAAAAACAGACCCGAAAAAATTTAAGATTATAAAAAGAGATGTAAAGAGGAGAATACAGGACACAGACTGAGTTTCTTGCCAGCCCTTTACGGTCGAAGGCTCTCCTCTCCCAAACCCGAACTGGTGGTAGAGTTAGTAGTTTTAGTCTAAACGATTTTTTTAGTTTTTCGATTTATAGTTTTGAAGACAATTATAAATGCCTGTGAAGGCTTATGTTGAATAAATGATTTGAATTCTTTGACTTTGACTAGACCAGCTGTCTCAGCTGCCTGTCTGTTTAATAATATTAATAATAAAAATAATAGTATTTTTGGCGATATGAAAATTGTGTCGAACACTGATGCCAATACCCTACCAAAAAAGAAATAAAAAGTATAAAATGTAGCACTCACTTGTAGCGTGTAGAGGCCAGAGTCGCCGGTGCGGGCGGCGGCGACGGTGAGCCGCACGCCGCCGGCCTCCTCGGAGGTCGTGAAGCGGTCGTCGAGCGACGCACCCGCGCGGCTCCTGCAACAGACCGCGCCGGGTGGCGGGGCTCTTTACACGATCCGAGATTTCATCGGATGTGTGACCAAAAACTTAGCGTCTCTAGCTCGAGAAAACAAGTCTGTTGAGAAAACAAGCTCGTCCCAGCATTAGTAGACGTTCATTTTATGTCTCAACTGCTGGCGCACGAGCCTTCCCTATGGATGGATAGGAAGAACGGGCCATAAATCACTGCGAGGGCCCAGTGCGGATTGGTGGTTTTTAACGACTGCTAATGCAGCCGGGACCAACGGCTTTACGTGCCTTCCGAAGCACGGAGGAGCTCTAGATAATAAATGTTTGGTAACCCATCCGATGACCGGCCTTTGCGAAAGTTGCTTAAACTCAGCACTCGCAGACCCGGGCGCGTCGACCACTGCCCCCACGGCCCGTTCTTTGTGTGGTGTTTCTATCGATAAGAAAGGCTTGTGCCCCAGTAGCGGGAACATGGAAATAAGCTGGTGATGTGGAAGTAAATTTATATACTTTTATACTCGTATACTGTCAAACTGTCCACTCTATATTTTATACGCTTGTTTACTGACTGTCCCACTGCTGGGTAATGGCCTCCATCACTGAAGTCAAGTCATCGCTACAATTATAGATACTGGCTAACTTTAACTTAAAATAAATTTAAAAAAATTGATTTTATTATTTTTTTGGATTGTTTAGATGGGGTCGTCGTAATTCGGGTCGGATCAGACGGTCAATAGTTGCTTTCCGTAAGTTACATAAAAAAGCCGGTGTGTAAACTCCTTTACGGGGGTGAAAAGTGGCTGCCAATATATATGTCATTTGAATCTCACCCTTCACAGCTGACAGGCCTTTGTGGAGCATATTGTGTAGCTCGTACGTGCATTATCAAGATATTGTGAGGTGACTTTAGAACGGTCAAGGCGAGAGGGGCGTCCAATTTTCTGTTGCTTATTAGTAATTTAACCGCCGCTTTCTAACGAGGCTCGTTACGAACATAGGCAATAGGTATGCTAACTTAATATGCGCATTTTATATTAGACTGATGTTTAGTGCCATGGTTTTATCCTGCTATTTTAAGTTGTTCATTATAAATATTATAATATCTATCTTTATTTGATTTTAACATTTGGTCTTTGACGAACATTAACATTGATATTTTGACGTAATTTGGACTTTTAGACAATCACGGGCACTCCATTCGCGCCACTCCATCAATCCTAATTAAAGATGGATGTGGTTCAACTCAATCAAGTAGGTACAGGAAGTAACATATGAATCCAAAATAATGGTAGATTTAAAGGGTAGTTTAACAAAAGTGACCGTATAGAAAAAACAAATAAATTTTAGCAACAATAATTTCATTAATTAATTTTAATCTAAACAATGGATTTCGATACCGTGACCATCGATTTAACGTACTATATAATAATTATAAAAGGATTTTCGTAACAGCGTGTTCGCCAATCCATCATTCGATACAGTGTTTTCGATACAAGGGCTTTTCGAAAGGGCGTATTGAAGTTTTTTCCGCAACAGCAGCGTGGGTCGCAACACATTTTGACTTTCAAACCTACATACATATCAGACCCGTTGATTTGACTATAATATACGTACGTAACGTATTTCTTCGGAATCGTCAAAATCTAAGTGAACAGAATATACATAATTGAGTACAGTTTTACCTTGTAATTTAGTAGGAAAGAAACTGAAAGGTAAAAAGAGCAATTTATTTCATTTATTCATTTTTTTTATGTAATTTTTTACCAAATCTATTTAAATGCAACCTAACGATTAATAACTATATAAGTACTAGATTCTAGAAAGAATTTCATTTTGATTTAATTAAAATTAAACTTAATTTCGAATTTTGAAAATCAAGACGTAAATTTATAATTTTACCGGACCTCGTCAAACCAGTATTGCATGGAGCTACAAATAGCGCAGACAGAAATAGGTGTTTTCCAAAATGAATTAACAGGATACGAGTACGGATGCGACAGAACTTAATGAACATAGCGTTCTCCGAATTGCAGAGCTTCACCACAAAATAAGGAGGAACCAGAAGGTAAGCTCAATACATACTGCGCTCGCACAACTCACACATAGACCCCTTGCATGGACGGACACGGATCACGGAGCAGCTCAAAGCAGCTCGGGTGCCTGGTGCCTAGTGTGAGTTTTGTTTACTATCCGTATTCGTTCGGTTACGTTTACGAAAGTGAAAATTAGTATGGCATTTTAGCAGCGCCTCCTGGCGACAAACGTAAAGAGTTAAAAATTTTCAATACAAATTCTCGTTTTCGTTAACGTAATCGAATGTCAAATATAACTCACACCAGACCCTTCTAGTGTAAGTTTTGTTTACTATCCGCATTAGTTCGATTAAGTTTACGATAACGAAAATTACTTAGTGTGGCAAAACTTTCGTATGTCGACAAGAGGCGCTGTTCAATGCGATACAAATTATCATTTTCGTAAACGTAATCGAATGAATATGGATAGTAAAAAGAGCTGACACTAGGCACTCCAAGCGAACGAGATTCCGTGTCCGTGACAGTTTGTATACGTGCGTTGCTCGAGCGTGTTTTATATGAAGCTTGCCTCCTGCCGTCTGCTTGTTTTGTGGTTCAAGTCTCCAAAGGTGCTGCAGCCGGCCCGCCCGCCCGCCCGCCCACCCCACCGCGCCGGGCGGGAGCGCTCGACGCGGCACGTGTTACTGACAACGTGACCATAACATTTGTAACACTGTCCACGGGTATCAGATTTAGAAGCGCCAGCGCCATCAGTAAATGCTTTGAAGACCGTATCGTGTATTGGATGATCTTAACACAACCTGCTTTACCATAAAACGATGGCTAAAGTTAGACAATGGTTACCTATATACTTCAGATGCTGTAACTTTTTGGCTAATATTTTTAGACAGAGACAACTATTATAAATACGTATTTAGCCATTGTTTAGCTTTAAACTCTGTGTTGTGTCTCTTACGGTACACAATCAAAAATTATATTGTAAACCCACATATTTTTTGTTTGGTAGAAATTTGGGGTGCTGCAGCCAAAACAAATCTAGCAATACTACAAACTGCCTGGAATAAGTTAATGAAAGCATGAACTTAATAATAAGTAAAACATATATTTAGTATATGTTAAAGGTATTAACTTTCACTTTCATTATTACACACCAGCAGGGCTAATATGAACGCCGCGACATATGTCGTCGACGAGACGAGAAAACTGCCGCGCAATTTATGAACGCAGTAAAGAACATGTGAAAAGTTTCGAGAAATAGATCGTAATGTCAGCACCTCAAATGTCACAATCATAAACACAGTAAGTGGTACTTACTGCGTTCATAAATTGTGCGGCAGAAATTTTGTCGACTTCGATTCATTTGTTGTTTACCCTAACATGTACAGTCAGCGGCAGATCAACCTACCCAAATTTGTCAAATTTCTCCAATTAATATTGATCCTTATAACCAAACCATAAAGTTCAAAATTGATTATAGAAATTTGACAGTTTTGGGTAGGTTGATCTGCCGCCGTGTGTACACCACGACAGAGAAATATCTCGTCATGACATCGGCTTGTCGATCCGATAAACCAATGTTGCCGTTTAGAGACTTTTACTCATTAAAACGGTTTTCATTCCTTTCCATAGCTTTTCATTCGTTCTTTTCTTCATGAACGCAACCTTTTTTTATGGACGCTGCCATCAATTCAATTCAATTCAATTCAATTCAATTCAATTATTTATTGCATTCCACAATGTAAACAATATATGGTTAACATAAATAAGATCATCATGGACCCTGGCGGGCACGCAATAGGGTTTAGAAGAGAGGAGGCGCTATAATGATAGCAAGTTTTTACTTTCAAGAAGAGTAATAAAAGTAATTTTAGGTGAGAGATTTGAAATATTTTTTTTATTTAATATTGTCATCGCTAGTCTATTTGATGCCGATTGTTGTCAGTTACTTTGAAAATTTAAAAAAAAATTAACTAGTGAGTTTTAGATTAAATATGAATACAACAACGCCTACGACATCGTGTGCCAAGAAAATGTAAGTAAAGTGTAATGTAAAGGTCACAACATATTCTCAATCTCAAAGATTAAACAGATTCTTCATCATCAGCTCATTTAACACCCCACTGCTGGGGCACGAGCCTTCCCTATGAATGGATAGGGAGAACGGGCCATAAGCCACCACGCGGGCCCAGTGCGGATTGGTGGTTGTTAACGACTGCTAATGCAGCTAGGGCCCAACGGCTTAACGTGCCTTCCAAAGCACGGAGGAGCTCGAGATGATAAATTTTTGGTCACCCATCCGATGACCGGCCTTTGCGAAAGTTGCTTAACCTTAGCACTCGCAGACCGGGCGAGTTAACCACTGCGCCATCAAGCTCCCCTCAACAGATTCTTATTTTATATATATTCTGCGACGATTCAGGAATCGAAGCACTAATTATCCTCCGGTGTTGTAAGAAAAATACAAACAAAAATATAAGGATATATCGTTAATAAATAGTTAAAACAAGGCACTGCCATGATGAAAATGAAAATAAAAATAAAAATTTATTTAAGTCGCGGACAGTCTTCAGTGAGATATTATGGCGATAAACATGTCGATTTTAAGTGTCAGAATTCGACAAAATTATTGCGCTCATGTTAGAGTTTGTCGACAAAAACAACAACAATCACTAAGTAGGTATCACGATTTGACAGAACGAGTTAAGTTTGGTGGGCTGCCATGGTAACACCCATAGACATACAGACATATCTCTATTCTGCCGCACAATTATGAACGCAGTAAGTACCACTTACTGTGTTTATGATTGTGATATTTGAGGTGCTGACTTTACGATCTATTTTCTCGAAACTGTTCACATGTAATTACTGCGTTCTTAAATTGCGCGGCAGTATTCTGCACGAGATAATGCGATGACAAATTATGTTGCGGCGTTCCCCGACGACTAACAATCCACATCGACAAATTTTCTCGTCTCGTCCACGACATATGTCGCGGCGTACATCTTAGCCCTGCAGGATATAAAAGAAAAGAAATGAGCTTTGATTTTACGGCGGAGCGGCGCGGCGGCGCCATAACAGATGTTGTTGTGTACAGTCTGTTTTTCACAACAATGGCGCTCGAGTGCGCGTCGTCGGTGTGAACAGATGCTTGCTTACATTTTCTCATGATATTAAAAGCTAGCATCCTTCTAGCGCATCAAGCGCCGAATAATTAAAACAGAATATAATATAGCTGCTAGGGGACTCTATTGTCGACAAGAGTCCGGAACTCCGGAGTGCTTGAAGTAGGAAACCTATCGCAAGAACGAGTATTAACTTTTATTTAATATATATCGTCCCGGTACAGTACAGTGGCACTGCATAATGAATTTCTAAATTAGTCATCGAGACGGTACTGGGAAATGAAAATGTTCACGTATATTTTTCTTGTTGATGTCGAACTAATGAAAAATTTTCGAATTCATGTGCAAATATATTTTTAAAGTAAACTGGGTAGCCAGTACCCAACCACATTGACGGGCAAATGCCTTAACCCTTCAGGGAACTAACAAAACTAATGACAGCACCTGCGCCGATGACGTAATTCGCAGAAATAATGAATAAGTTGCAACCAAATCATATTTTATCATTCTGTAAACGACAATTTACTAATTGATATATTTCCTCCGGCAGGTGTCAAAATGAATGTGATTACCGAAATAGTTTATTAGTTCTACATGATCAAACTATTTATTCTAGTAAACTTCTTCATACAAAAGTAGACTCTAACAAGACGACATAGAGTCGATCGAATTCGATCGCTCAATTGTCAATTGCACAGAGCATAAAATGTTGGGGGGTTAGAGTGATCGGATTTTTTAGACGGTGAAAATGAAACACGTATGGAATTCGATGTTGCAACGGACACGTCCTACAAAAAAGTCAGTCACAAAGGTGAAAAAACCTCAGTGAAAAAATCGGTCCGATTGTCGTCGGTCCCACAAAAAGTCGATCGTGGGCGATCATAAATAAATACCCAGTCCCTAAACAAACACGAAATAAAAATAAACACATTAAAGTACTATAAATAAATAACACACAGCTTTTTATAAACTTGACAAAATGCATAGCTGAGTTAAGAATTCACATAATAATAGTATCGTCACGCGCCTACTTATATAATTACTCACATTGATATTGTCTACTCTATGAGGAATGAGTAATGTTTTTAAGATATTGGTTCTTTACCTATGTAATTGACGTTTTTTTCTCACTCATTAATAAGTGTATAACTTCTAATATACACATTTAATTAAGACTAGGTATGTTTCTTAGGCTTCAGTAAAAACAATGATTTTTAATTTTGTGTCTTTATGGCCCAATTTTTTTTTAAATTGACTTCTTTTTTTGTTAGCGGAATTGACCTTTTGTTTAATTGTAGCTTTGAAGGTACTTGTTTTTCTTTTCTTTTTAAGGGCTGCTATATTTAGCTATTGAAACAAACACAACGCCCTAAAGTTTTTATAGTGTTAACATATATAAATGCTAAAAAAAAAAAGAAAACGTCAGTATGAAAAAAATAATTTTAAGAAAAATAATCTTACACGTCAATTTCATAGGTAGGTACTAATAACACCTAATAGTACAATAATTTACATCAATAATGAATAGCGATAACATTAAAACACTTCACAATTCTATTGTAAACATCAGGCTGATTTAAACCATCGCAAAACAATGAATGACAATCTATTAGTCTATTGATATTATGAAGAGGAAGACCCCAATTTTCGAAAAACCTGTATAATATGATTTCTATTTTATTTATTAGACTTACATCAAAGTGATCCTTGGCATTATGTATATTCCATACTTACTCTACTGAATGATTAAGATAGAAAATAAAAAAGTATTTTGTTATTATAGGTAATTCCTTATTTCAATTGTTAAACAATTAAATATCTATAAAGTGCTTTAGCGTACTATATGTTGTACTAAGAACTTATAAGATAGACATACTTACAGAATATTAACTGGTTTGTAAAATGTAAGTATCTTTCATTTCTGCAGCTTAGTTCACCAAACTATTTACGAGTCGAGAATTGGGGTCAGAATGGACTCGATGAAAGTACAACATCCAGTTTACGTCTAGAAACGGTGTAAAGTACAGTCTGCCACATTAATTAATCAACACTTAGTACTTCGCAACAAAATTTGTCAATTGTAGCACGACTTATGCGCGGTACCATAAAAAATATTTTGAGTTCATATAACTCAACTGTTACCGTTCAGGATGGTTTCATTAATATGCGAGTAGGTATATTATTAAAAAGGGTTTTTTAATAGGGACGCTCGAACTTTGACAGCGTATAGCGGCCATCTTGGTAAAGCGATAGCTGTCAAATTTGACATGAATACCTATATATTCAGTGGTGACAATATTCACCATGGAACGCTACACGCTTCAACAACGCGTAGAAATTGTTAAAATGTATTAAATTTAAAGGGGTTCGAACATTTTTCTATGGAAGCTGGCATATCTACCCGCCGCCATTTTGATTTTATCTCAAAGTGGCCGCCCACGATGAAAGTGCTATATATGGATAGAGGATACATATACAAACAAAAAATGTCAAGTAAATATGGTACCCTAAAGTGTCACGTTCCCGAGATATTTGGAGATAAAGATCGCCATATGAGAACCATGACCATCATTAAAATAGCAGTAATTACTTGTGTATATGCATTCTATCGCATTCAAATAATAGTTCCCAGGTTGATTTAACTATTTATTAAAAGGCAGCACAACCTAGTAGCACAAAATTAATTACTTGCCTACTAAATCGCATCACATCGCAATGATAACGCTATTTTGTCAAAGAGGTAAATTGGTTAAACTAGATAACGGATAAAATACATAAACATAAAAAAACACCCAGACCTGAAATCAATTCAGAAAAACAGTTGACTCTAAATTGAACCCAGGATCTTAGAGATGGCGCGACGCCAGACCTGTCGCGCTAACCACTCGACCACGGAGGTCGTCGAAGTAGTCGTTTCATTGCGATGTGATGCGATTTAGTAGGCAAGTAATTAATTAAAGTGGTTTTTTCGTGCTACTAGGTTGTGCTGCCTTCTAATAAATAGTTAAATCAACCTGGGAACTATTATTTGAATGCGATAGAATGCATATACACACGTAATTACTGCTATTTAAATGATGGTCATGGTTCTCAAATGGCGATCTTTACCTCCAAATATCTCGGGAACGTGACACTTTAGGGTACCATATTACTTAACATTTTTTGTTTGTATAAGTATCCTCTATCCATATACGAGTATAGCACTTTCATCGTGCGCGGCAACTTTGAGAAAAAATCGAAATGGCGGCGGGTGGATATGCCACAAACGTTCTATCCCCTTTATTTATTTATTAAACATTAAATTTATTGAATGAGAAGTTTTCAATGTAACATCCAGATAACAGCTAAGAGAACACAAAAAACAATTTTTACGTTTTTAGGGTGCTTTCTGCGAGTTTTATGTGAAATTCGATCACGTTAATAAAACGAGAATTCTCATATTAGTCACCGGAGAAGCTGCTTCTATTCCTTTTTTTTTGGAGAGAATTTGCTGATGTCCTCAGGCGGCATTTTCAGCGTCACCGGACTTCTTTGGGGGCGGCGAGAAACTTAAAGGGTTCCTCGAGCCGTGTGAAACGAAGCACCGTCAGAGGTCTTCTAGAGGGAATGGCATCACGCACTTGTGCGTATCCCCGTGCCCTACTAGATCCTCCAAGAGGTTCGGATCGGATCGGGTGCTTCAATGCCATACAAAATTTCGTTAAAGTGATCGAATGGCAAGAAATAAGTTAGATAAATAAAATAAAAAAATCTTTTCTATTAATTTCTCTTCGCAAACATGTGTAAAATCGAACACTTAGCTAACCATTTGCCAGTCTTAATAATCCAGATGTTTGTAAGAGACTGGTGCCTGAGGTAGGTTTCAAAAGAGAACCTGTACAAAAAGTAAGACAGTCAAAGTACTGTGACGTTGATACATTAACGAGCGGAGTGTACGCGTAGTCTACGCGGGTTCACTGAATAAAGAGAATCCAGAAGATATGCCTAGTATTTAGTACATTGTAGCACCGCCCACGTAGTCTCCCACGGACACGAATCTCGGACCATGTTGAACCTGCCCGAGTGCAGCTTTTCTTTTAAGTCCTTACCTATGAAATTGACGTTTTTTTCTCACTTATTAAAAAGTCTAAAAGTTCTAAAAGTCAATACCGGTTGTTAATATTATTATACACCTTTAATTAGGACCATGTTACTTAGGCTTCTGTAATAACAATGGTTATTAATGTTGTGTCTTCATCGCCCAATATTTTTTTTAAATTGACTACCTACCTACTTTTTATGTTCGCGGAATTGTCTTTTGTTTCATTGTAGCTTTGAAGGGACTTCATTTTTTTATTTTTAATATCTGCTATGTTTAGCTAGTGAAACAAACACATTACTCTACAATTTGTATAGTGTTAACATAAATAGATGCTAAAAAAGTTAAAAAAACGTTAGTATAAAAAATAAAATTTAAAAAAAAATATCTTTATATAAAACGTCAATTTCATAGGTAAAGAAAAAAAAACTAAACATTTTTGGATAGAGTTTGCTGATTGCCACTGTTCATTTTCAGCGCCACTGGACTTTCAAGCCGTGTGAAACGAAGCGCCCGTACCGTCAGAGGTTCTCAAAAGGAACCGCATCGCACACTAGTGCAGGGGTCACCAATTAGTTTCGCTCGGGGTCCGTTTTAAGAAATGAAATGACCACCGTGGCCCGCACAACATTTTGTAGAAAAAAAAATTATTAAACAAATATAATTACGGAAATAACAAAGGTAACAAAAACACAAATGTTGAAAAAATTTCCACGAGCAGGATTTGAACCTGCACCCTTCTGACATACCGGGTCAGGTGTTCTCCCAATTGAGCTATCGTGGTTCTAACCAGTCCGCATAGTTGACATTCTTGACATTGAAATTGCCAAAGGCGCCCCTTTGGCTTTCAAAGTAAAAAAGTAAATAGTGTTGAATAATTTCGGCGGGCTGGTTAGAACCACGATAGCTCAATCGGAAGAACACCTGACCCGGTATGTCAGAAGGGTGCAGGTTCAAATCCTGCTCGTGGAAATTTTTTCAACATTTGTGTTTTTGTAATTTGGTCGCAACAAAATTTGCGTCAAAAATTATATAAACAAAACGAAAAAAAACATTTTATAACAAAAGTATTTTTTTACATATCAATGAAAAAAATGTCATTTTTCGTTGCGGACTATCTGTCTGAAGTTTGGAGTAAAATTGGTGCAAGCTATTAGTCCGCCCGCACAACATGGGTCAGGCGGTCCGCGGTATTTGGCGACCCCTGCACTAGTGCCTGTCCCCGTTCCCTACTAGATTCTTCGAGGGGTTCTGATCGGTTCGCGACGAGCGCAGCCGTTGCGAGATTCCGTGTTCGTGTCCGTGATGTCTACGGGTGCGTTGCTCGAGCAAAAATCTATCGTCTTTGGCTACTGGTTGAGTAGCAAGAATGTTAGTTGTTCTTTGGCAACTGGTTGTGAATCTCAGTTGCCAATGTGGCCGGAGGGGCTCGAGCGCGTTTGTATGGTGCTTACTTTCTGCAGTCTCCTTATTCAGTGGCGGGTGTCTGTTGGCCGAGACGGGCATTGAAGTGCAAGCAACCGTGCGCGCGCGCCGGACAATGGGGTGTCAGTGTCACTATGCTCCTACTTAGGCTTTGTATAAAACATTTTCGCATGACTTCTGTGTACCATGAACAGAGAATCAAAATATAGATAGATCCCTATATTATAGGCTACCGTTGTTTTTTTCTATTGAATTGTACAGCTTTAACTTCACTTTTTGTTTGTTCCATTTTTCCTTAAAACTATTTTTGTTTAATCTTATTTTTTCTCTTATGTGTATATTGTCTGCCTTTTATTTTTCTATTCTATTCTATTCTTTTAATTTAATTAAATATAAATGTTTATATAATTTTTAACGCAAATTTTGTTGCGAACAAATTACAAAAACACGATAGCTCAATTGGAAGAGCACCTGACCCGGTATGTCAGAAGGGTGCAGGTTCAAACCCTGCTCGTGGAATTTTTTTCAACATTTGTGTTTTTGTAATTTGTTCGCAACAAAATTTGCGTTAAAAATTATATAAACATTTATAAATAGCTTGCCTACTTCTTAACTGATCTTTAGTATTTGCAAAAATATTATGATCGGATGTTAATGACGGTAGTTGTTAACATTGAATGGGCGCCTTTGGCTTTCAAAGTAAAAAGTAAATAGTGTTGAATAATTTCGGCGGGCTGGTTAGAACCACGATAGCTCAATTGGAAGAGCACCTGACCCGGTATGTCAGAAGGGTGCAGGTTCAAACCCTGCTCGTGGAATTTTTTTCAACATTTGTGTTTTTGTAATTTGTTCGCAACTAAATTTGCGTTAAAAATTATATAAACATTTATAAATAGCTTGCCTACTTCTTAACTGATCTTTAGTATTTGTAAAAATATTATGATCGGATGTTAATGACGGTAGTTAACATTGAATGGGCGCCTTTGGCTTTCAAAGTAAAAAGTAAATAGTGTTGAATAATTTCGGCGGGCTGGTTAGAACCACGATAGCTCAATTGGAAGAGCACCTGACCCGGTATGTCAGAAGGGTGCAGGTTCAAACCCTGCTCGTGGAAATTTTTTCAACATTTGTGTTTTTTAATTAAATATCCTTGCTTTTTCGTCATTGTAATTAAACCATTTTAGTAGATATTGTGCACAAATATAATCTAATCTAATTCATACCGGTATGAACTTTTTAATTGTATCCGTTTCAATATTATTAGTGTAACTTTCTGTCTGATGTCTGTTTTTGTGCCTATATGTATTATTAAATAAATAGAATACTAAATTAAGCTGAGTATTACCTCCATTTTCTATTGACCATTCTGTAAGAGTCGGCATCGTAACGTGGGTAGTCAGAACTTACTTTTGTTTAGTCCGTCTATTATTTCATTGACGTAGGTAGTAGTGACATAAAAAATATTTTTTTTAATTTAATTAATAATAATTACTAATTAATATGTTTTTTTTTTACGTTTTTTTTTTTTGTGGAGATCCTTGGGGGAGGCCTTTGTCCAGCAGTGGACGTCTTTTGGCTGAGATGATGATGATGATGATGATGTTTTTAATTTATTTAATTTAGAAGTTTATTAATAATAACTAATATGCGTTACCAACCTGTAGAAGTTGTCAATGTTGCCTCAACGAATCTTAGTAATAATAGAAGTAGTAGTTAATCTTGAAATTTTGTTTTTTTATGAATATTCCATATTTTTACATCCCATTTACATGCAGGTATTCTAACATGATGCACTTTGTTACGCCTAAATCTTCTTATCTAAATAAGATAAGATTTGCGTAGAAAATGTTATTTGCTATTATCATCAAAAACAAATATAAGTATAAACTTTAGAATCTTTCTAAAATCTTAAATAAGTTGGCAGGTCCAATTCTTGGTAGAACCCTATTTTTAGTAACTAATAATACGTCATATACCTCGGAGATTGATCGCAGCGTGGGTGGGCGACGCCATGACGGTGTTTACTAAATCCTTTGCAATACTTTTTTTTATTAATCTATTTTGTGCCCCACTGCTGGGCAAAGGCTTCCGAGGCCGATGAGAGAGAAGAGTGAAGCCGCAGAGGGGGAGCCTCTGCGGCTTCACTCTTCTCTCTCATCGGCCAAAAAGTGGTCAAGTCGTCCTCCCATCTCCGCCTTGGCCTGCCTCGTCGTCGGTGTCCATCACATGGAACCCAGTCAGTGGCGATTTTCGACCACCTCTCTGGGCCCTTGCGGCTAATTTTTCCAGCCCAGTTCCACTTAAGTCTAGCGGTAATACTTAACTGAACCTTTTATATATAGTCGATGCTAAAAGTACGAGCACATCAAAGAAAGCTTTAAATCACAATGAACTTAATTTGATTTAGGCTAGTGGCACTTTAAGCCACTTTAAACTTGGTCAAAGGTTATATATACTTAACAGATAATTGCTGTGAAATGTGAACCCTAAGTACAAACAAATAAATAAAGAATAAGGTCGGAATAGTTATTCCGTGTTTTGTTTCTTTTACTCTAATTTAAAATAACGTTTACATGACAGGAACAAAACACGGAATAACTATTCGGACCTTATTCTTTGTTTATTTGTAAGACGCTAAAGCTATAACTAGGCGTGTATCAATCTAATGAATTTGAGCTTCTCGATAAAATATCATGTTTTTAAATTGATTGAGGTCAACCAACAATATCACAAAATTAATTATACAAATAGGTATGTCATTGATTATATTATAAGCTTTGGTATAGGTAGGTAATAAATACTTTTTTCGTTTTTAAAGGAAATGTCTTTCTTAAGACAGAACTAAGTGTCGGAATAAACACAAAAATTGCTTTTAGACTTCTACTAAGTAAAAACAAAATGTCTCGACATTTTCCTGAACTATACTTTACGGAGTTCAATATAATATATTTAAAACTATAATTGACTTTTCTGTAAATATGTGGTATTTTTAAGGTATCCTGGACGGGAGCTGCTTAACTTAATAATAAATATAATTTTGTCCTATTACACTAATCTTACAACTATATTTATAATTTTGTTTTAAATAACATAGGAGACTGGTGCCCTGACTAGGTAAATCCTGTGCGTATGACACCAGGTCTCATCCCTGCCTTAAGGCACAAGAATTAAAAAGGTAAACATTACTTGCATCGTCCCTCAGTTTTTTATGAGACAAACAAATACTTGTCCTTGTTTATCATCGGAGCTAAATGAAGATAATATTTTTTTAAACTTGTAACACGTCAATCGGCCAGTTACGCAAAGTGTCGTTTCGCTACACGAGTGATGTAAGGCGGTGATGAATGGAGCGAGTTTGCAGTCGCATGCGCACACTACAGGCTAAAGTAGCTACATCACGTTGACCGCTCCAATTATTTTCGTGGAACTATAGAGCAATGCACGCGTTCTACTGAGTTGTTATTAGGGTTTAGGTCCCGGGACGTATCTTGTCCTTAAGTCTCGGTATTTTCTCAGAATTTTATTGTCTGAAGTTCAGATCGAGACTTGACACATCGACATTTTAAAACTCTTTACTAAAGCTTCAAACACAACAAAACTTACATCTACAGAAACTTCCCATTATAGTCCGGGAGGTAGCGTTGCATTTTAGGTAGTGTTTTTACGCCGATCGATTGCAAACTTTTTCAACAGATCTCGTTTTACTAATAAGTGAACCAAGCGTCAGCTGGAGCACCCGCGGTGGGTGTGGGTGTGGAAGGTTCCGAAAGTGGTAATAAAAATAAAAAAATTAAGTAATAGTACGCCGGCTGAAACTTTTTTCATAAATAGTTTATATAGTACTGAGCTGAAAAAAATCGTCAGCTGCATCGTGGACTATGCGTCAGCTGCTCGCATGAACTTGTAAGATAAATTTAACTAGACGGTTGTTTAAATTATTTAAAGTACGAAAACAGCAATCAGCTGCATGTGTAGAGACCGTCAGCTGACGCAATAAAGATTAAAAATATTGGAGCATTGCTACTACGCTGTTTCTTTTTAAAGTAAAGTAAAGTTTCCTTTTGACGACCTCCGTAGCCGAGTGCCTTGCACGCCGAGCTTTAGGCGGCGCTAACTCTGAGGTCCCGGGTTCGATTCCCAGTCGGGTCAAGGTCGAAAACAAACTTTTCGATATTGTGTCGGCTCTGGGTGGTTGTGGCACCATCGTTGTTTCTGATTTCCATGAAACGAGTGTTTTAGCTACTTACATTAGGATCAGAACAATGTATGTGATGTTGTCTCATATTTTTTAAACACATATTTCGAGCTGCTTCTGGAGCTGCTTGAGCCCATATAACGCGACCTTCGGGCTACCTTAGCCTGTCCCCTTAAAATTTCCAAACAGCATCTGCGTGTGCGTGCTAGTAGTGGGTCGTCGACGCTTTTTCGATGAACGAAACGAGACTGTTTATCGTTTACCATAAACTAGTTGAAAAACTGTTTTTTTCGACTAGTTTACGTCTTCGAAGAATACTAAACTGAACAAGAAACTGTGACAAACAAAGTAGTTTTGTTGTCGTGGTTCATTTAAATATGTTCATTAAACGACTTTCAGAATAAACTGTTTAGACAACGTTCTTGTCGCTTGCTAATCGACGCGACGACGTCGTCGGTTCAGTTTTGAGCGGTGGAAATGAACTTCCCTTCATACTTTTTCCAGGCTTAGGACTGGCAGGCTCATTAATTAAATTTTCCGTTTCCACGATGCAGCTGACGATTTTTTTTCAGCTCAGTGCTATATCAACTATTTATGAAAAAAGTTTCAGCCGGCGTACTACTACTATTATTACTTCTTTTTTTTTTTTACCACTTTCGAAACCTCCCACACCCTCACCCACCGCTACTTGAGCAGCTGACGGTCGGTTCACTCATTAGCCTTAAACGATCAACTATCGATGTTAACATCAGCCGGCTGACTATGACTTTTGTATTTACAACGACGCTACCTCCCGGACTATTACCTTAGTTGTTAATATACACTACAATCCGCCCCAAATGGTAACAATCCGCTCAGGATACCACTTTATAGGGATAAAGATAGAGCTTATTCCACAAGCTTTGAAAAGTCTTTCAGAATCACTTCACTTGGGCGTGTTTTCGTTTTTGTTGTATTTCTTCTATGTTTTCTTACTTTCACATGCATGGATTTCAAAAGAGACACTTGTTGTATTCGCCATTACATTGTGAAAAGGGTGCTGACCTTCACCGAGCCTCAGGTGGTCGGCCGGGTTTTTATTATTGTACTCGGTATACCTACGATTTTCAGTAGACAAAGTACGGCTAAGTACGGATTTACACAAAACAGTTCTTATTCCATGCCCATAGAGTTTTATTTAGGATTCAGTATAATGTAAAGGAAATTTTTATCTGAGATATGGATGTCAATTTGATTTTTTAAATTATTTTTAGTTTTTTTGTTTTTTTATTATTTTAATAACATAACATGCCGGTTTTGTATATTTTTTGATCTTGGTGACGTATTCCATCGATATTGGCTAGATTATCAAATTCTACATATTGAAAGCTTAAAACCATTTTAATAATGAAATTTCGTAATTCTTCCTTCGGTAAACTAAATAAACAAATAAGTTAGGTAAGTAGGTATTATATTGTTTCTAGGACAATTTAATATCTCGAGTTCCTAATTAGGATAATTATGTGCTTCGGAAGACTCATTCAAACCTACCAACCCGCAATTGGCGACTGATAGGCTGTACTTAAATCTCCATGGGAAACCCTTTATTTTAATAGTTATTTATTGAAAACCTAATTGCGCGTTTCGCCAACTTGAGCTATTCGCCAATGGCGCGATTCGTTTACTGTCACGATGTACACCCAAAGTCATAAAGTAATTTTTTTTTTTTTTTCGTGTTAAAGGAAAAT
Organism: Eudonia lacustrata; assembly: GCA_947562085.1. Taxonomy (NCBI): domain Eukaryota; kingdom Metazoa; phylum Arthropoda; class Insecta; order Lepidoptera; family Crambidae; genus Eudonia; species Eudonia lacustrata. The sequence goes on along the minus strand of OX387339.1, from coordinate 39,204,538 downwards.
AAACTGCATACTTATAAGAGTTTTTGTCATTTCACATCGTGTTTTGATACTTATGTCATGGAATTTGTTTATTGCAAATTATTGTAGTATTGTAAATTCTTAGAATATTGTAAATTATAATTATATTTGCAAGTTTCGGTTTTTTTTTTCGAACTCCAAGTTTAAATTCTTTGAAATTAGTTTTTAAGCTATTCAATTAAATTTTATTTTTCTAAGGTCCCGTGTTTTCACTTTTGTATTCAATTGTAATAGAGAGGTTGCTAAACACAACAGCAGCAGCAGTAAGAGAATCGCGCCATTGGCGAATAGCTCAAGTTGGCGAAACGCGCCTGTAGGCGAAACGCGCTTGTTGGCAACCGCTCACAGACCGTTTAATGATAATATGTTTAATGTATAATGTATACGAGTTTCTCATTTAATGATAACTATGAAAGTATGTTTTTTCTTCTGAAAAATAAATATATTTAAACCGCACATCACACGCACCATTCAAAATATCAAATACGACTTTAAAGCTTCAAATGGTTGAAAAATAAAATTCGTTTTTCTGTCTAAACCTTTTCGCAAATGTAACCTAACAGACGTAAAGGTCGCACTTTACACGAAGTACAGCGCGTATGAAACTGTGAAAGCCAAATAAAATATACGTTGTATGACAACAGGCGGCGCAGCGGCCGAGGCGGGCGCTCCCCCGGGGCGCGTTCTATACACGGATGCGGATTTGGCCGCTCGCTCACAGTTGCGAGCAAGGGGTTTGGTACTTGATGTAAACAATTTAAAATCCCAATATAAAAAAAAAAACGTAATGCCAACGATTCAAAATCAAAATCAACAGCTTATTATAATCGTAAGACCAAAACGTCAAAAATGCCAACGTACTAGTAAAATAAAAGTGCAATATCTAAGAATAGGAAAGGGATGCTCGTTATTTTTTTTATTGGTTCATCAACAATTGTTACGTTATGATAACATAACAAAGCATTCTACATGATATAAGTAGGTATATACAGACATCACCCTTTGTGAAAATGTGTATGGATTTTCAGTGGCGATGTGATATTGTGATATCCTGACGCCCCGGCCTTAACCTGGTTAGCAAGGGTGTTGTAAATCAATTATCTTGCAACTAACTAGTCGTCTCAGATACGGCTCGAGCAATTTTTTATTTTCATGACTTTATTACTTTATAATAAGCGAGAGGAAGGTTTTTTGTATTTCCTAAAATGTGAATATAAAACCGAAGCTTCGCTACCCTCGGATGTCAACACGTGCCAATCCGGTTACAGGGTTACCGTTACCGTTTTACAAAAGTTGTGTTATGACCTATGAATAATAAATTATGATGAGAGATGAGAGAGTGATGATGGATGGGTTGTGAGAGTGATGATATGAATGAAAAGGGAGTGACTGCACAGGTGACAGGAGACTGGAAGAAATGGACATTGTATGCCGACCCCGAATGACATGGTGCCAGGGCAGGAAGAAAACGAAAGAGTTATCTACTTACATCTATCTATAGTCTAGTGGAACAGTTGAGAACGTGCAACACATTCTTACGGAATGTGAGAAATATCGAAGGAAAAGGAACTCAATGATACAAAAATATAATATCAACAGATATTTCCAGCATTTTGCTTGCAAATACTCCATATGATATTCCTGACAGAACCAACTTCGGATGCTTCAAAATGTTTGTTGGGCTGTTTGTCACATCTCTGATTCCCTTTCCTGTCTATGATGTAATTAGAGTAAGTTATTTTACGATGACGCTGAAATGTCTATAAAAAACAAAAGCCCCTAAAAAATACGGTTAAGCGCATTATGTCCAATTCGCAAAATGTCCAGTGGGCTCAAAATGTCCAATTCTCCAACGTCCAAATCTTAAAAAAATATACCTACTGGATACTAATAAAGAGAAAAGGTTTGTGATTTTATTTGTTTGAAGGTTATAATCTCTGGAAGTACCTACTTATCAAATTACAAAAACTCTTTCACTGTTATATTGCAACATTATTTGCAGGAAATATAGGCTATATTTTATTTTGAATAAAAATATTTCGCCCCGAAATCTCATGTAAATGTAGAAGAAGTCGCAGGCGAATCGCTAGTGAATAATATAATATTAGAATAGGTACGCTGGGGTGTTATTCGTCATTTTATATTTCTAGCGGCCCGTCCCAGCTTCGCACGGGTGGACATTTCTTTTTTGATATAGTCTATGTAACTCAGCGCTAATGTAGTATTCTAAAGGTGAAAGAATTTTTGAAATCGGTTCAGTAGTTTTTGAGTTTATTCGTTGGAAACATACAAAAATACAAATCTTTCCTCTTTATAATATTAGCATGATAATTTAGTTGCTAAAAATGAAGAGTGCGAGTTTAATTAGCCATACCACCATACCAGTATCACTTTAATTGTCACCCGAGTGCTTAGTGCGAGTTTTATATATGATCACTTTGACAAAATGTGCTTTTGATTGGTAAAATTTAAACGTTTATGCTTTTGCTTTTTATGCACGGATTGCTGTCCTCGCTGTGCTCGCTTAAACTAGTAGGTACCCGTGGTCATTATGCTAGAAAATTTGTGTAAATACCTATAAACGACAAGCACTTTTCTCGCGACTTCGTCCTCGTCGATTTCATATTTTTCCGTACAAAATTCTATACTGATTCTCAAATAAAAATAATAATAAGTACCTACATTATAGAACCTTTTTTATCAAAATAAAATATAGCTTTATGTTATCCACAAGGAATGTATAATTCTATCATTGAAACATATTTTGGAATTAGATCATTAGTTTCAGAGATTACCCTCCTCAAACAAAAACCTCGGAAAATTTACCTCATTATTGATAGTAAGTACAGACAGATATTAAAATGTCTCCTATTATATAATGTAAGTAATTATATTGTTTTAATTTAATGCACGCTATACATAATTATAAATGTTCTCAAGTTGATATCAGCTTAGGCCTGAATGCACCAAACTAATTGCAATTAGCGTGCTATCGTAATTACTGAGCCGTTAACGCCTAGCCGGGATTGTCTGTAACGAGCTCTCTGGAGACGAGCACCGATACACGCCTGCTTATTAAGGCGACGCATTGGAAATTTACGTGGCGGAGATCTTGATTTTTCCCAACAATTACAAAACATATGAAAGTGATATTTGATGACATGATTTTTCATTTAATTGACTTCATTTTGCTAGTTGCAGAAAGACGATTTGTCAACTTTTATGACAGAGAAAAAAATATCAAAGTAACCTCTTAATAGATTTGCATTTTACAGGCAAACCAGACCGATTTAAGCATCTAAATTTTATTAGTAGATTAATCTTAATAACACAAACTTCAATATGCTAGTTCATTTTTTTAATAATTTGTAGTTTTAATTTGAAGGAAAAAGAACAGTTTTTCTTATGGTACGGGGCGCAAACGCTCCGTATTAGATTAATTGTTTAGCGGTGCGTCGCATTAAGATAATGCCCATCAAAGCTGAGGCGATCAGCCAAACTGCCCCTTAGATACATGTCATGTGATCTCTGACATTAATTAATTATATAGGTACTTACTACCTCAGAATAATAACTAAAGCTATAGAAACCGGACTAAAATAGCAAAGGTGTCACGTCATATTTGAGGTAATGTAGTGAGTGACTTTATAAAGGACTCAAAAATTTTTTTTGATCACCGATTAACTGATGACCGTTTGACATAACAATACAAAAAATAAAAAGTAAGTGTCAACCATTTGTCGCACTCCAACCTCCTTTTCTAGCCATAAGATAGAACGAAACTAAACATAGTTGCACGATTTTTATTTTAGCCATCCTTCTATAGCTTTAGTTATTGTTCTGAGCCTACTACACTAGTGGCACAGAGTAGATATATTTAGTGGACCCGGCGGACTTCGTACCGCTTTGACAGTTTCCATCAAGTGATTAAATTCTCTTTGGTTTCCATGACAACGAAACAAAAAAGTCATTGTGTATTGGAAAATTAAAGTATATTTATAGGTGATTCCCGCGGGAATATCAGGATAACAAATCCTATGTGTTATTCCAGGTTATAAACTATCTGTATGCCGAATTTCATCCAAATCCATCTATCCGTTGCAGCGTGATGAAGTAACAATATACGAACATACATACACACAAACTTTCGCATTTATAATATTAGTAGGATATATAATTATATACAGGATTACCAAGTTAAAAGGACACCGTGATGATATGCAAAACCATTTTTACACGGGTTTACTTTCCCTAAAAAATCAAATTTACTATTTTATTAACCGTGTATCAAGTGAAAAGTTACGGGCATAGAGAAAATATAAAATATTAACCATTGCAGTACAGACGAACATCCTAACATATTGTTTTCTAAAGTTTATGCGAACTCTACACATTGAAATGAAACTACTTTTACGGATCGACTCGCGATTATTTTCGTTTATTTTCGTATTTCGTGACACGTCAAATCATTTTATCATTTAATATAATTGTACTCAATAAGGGCAATCACATGAAGAGTAATGAGCGACCAGACATTCTGCAAGAACACTTTATTCTAACGTATTAAATTAGTGGGTTCTCCCAAATATATGTACAAAGCATGAAAGAGAAACAGCTAAGTATGGCATATTAGGTAGCGAATACCTACAAGAAAGATACTTTTTTTACTAGAAAAAATCAACCCGTCTTAGGAAGCTCAAATGGAAATGGAACCCTCGGTTTACCGGTCCAATGCTCTGTCCCTGATTATGAGCTCTTATAGCAGTAATAATGCAGTTGTGGAAAAGAGACGCGAGTATGTTCGCCGCTACACGCGTCTCGTTTTCACAACTGCAATAATACTGCTATAAGAGCTCGTGGTTACCCTGACCGCTGAGCTACCGAGCCCCTGATTTTTTTTTGAGAGAGTTTGCTGATTGCCTCGAACGGCATTTTCAGCGTCACCGGGCTTTTTTTTGGGGGCGGCGAGGTAGGTAAAGGGTACCTCAAGCCGTGTGAAACGAATCACCTTCGGATTTTTTCTAGAGGGAACGGTAGCACACACCTAGATTCTCCGAAGGGTTCGCACCGGATCGATGAGCCCCTGAGCCTTCGAGAGCTTTCTGAGACTAGTTGATTTTTTCTAATTAAATTTTATCTTGTAACAACATAACGTGTATGTAGTTTATAGCATTATGAATGCAAAAATAAAATAATAAAAAGTACCTACAAGAAAGGTAAATAAAATAAATGTTTATTATATTTTGACGACCTCCTTGGTCGAGTGGTTGGTACACCGGTTTTCATGGTGTCGCCATCTCTGAGGTCCCGTGTTCGATCGCCGGTCGGGTCAATTTAGAAATTATTGTTTTTCTAAATTGTCTGGGTTGGGTGTTTTCTATGTATAATAAGTATGTATTTAAGTATTTTAAGTATGTTTATCCGTTGTCTAGTAACCATTTAACGAGTTTCATAACGAAGCTTCTCTTGGGCTAGATAATTGGTGTGAGTGTAGGAAAGTTTATTTATTTATTTATTAGGTACATCATTTTGTTCAACCCTGACATGTTTTCACTGTTTTCTGTATGATCATAATTTTCCGGAGCTCTATACACGGGACTCTATCTGCCATATTATAATCGGGATTATACACGTTTTAGCAAACATACTGTATAGCATACTCGTATGGCAACTTATTGACTGAAAACAACAATAATAAACAATTGTTTTGTTTTGATTCAATTTAATTATCTTTATTTTATTATATAATAAGTATCTAGTTAGTGTAGCCTGTTATAACGAGCATTGTTAAGTGCTGAGCTCGGCTGTTATCGGAGCTCAGACAGTCCCTGAGACATAATATACTTATTGTTATTTTCTTTTTAACCAACTTCAAAAAAGGAGGAGGTTTCTCAATTCGACCGTAACTATATATTTTTTGATTTTGATATTTCTTTTTTCGTTGGAAAGGAGATATCCCAAAGGTGGTACCATGATAAGAAAACCAGGATCTGATGATGGCATCCCAGAGAAATCGAGGGGAACCTTCGAAAATCGTAGTGGCGACTAGTGCTTTTGTTAATTTTTTCATTAAGTATTTTAAAGCACTACAATTTAATGAAGGTCTGGAGTGGATCTGATGATGGAGCCGAAAATCCGTCGAGGGAACTCCTTAACGATTTACAGCAATTACATAGTGTTTGGGCTTGATTAATTTGTATTGATGAGAACTTTACACCTAGATGGGTTGTGACTGTCACTAGGGGGTCTGATGATGAAGACGAAGGACAGTCAAAGGAACTCCTCAACGCTTTACAGTAGCTACCTTGTGTTTGGACTTAATTCATTTTTATTGATGAGAACTTTGCACCTATATGGGTTATAAGTGCCATTACAGGTCTGATGATGGAGACCATAGACAGTCGAGGGAATTCCTCAACGATTTACAGCAGTTACCTTTTGTTGGGCTTACTTCATACGGTTCAATATGCCAAATGTTCAGTTCGTACAAAAATAATACCTAATTAAGATTGAAGTTTTACATAGGAATACCACTACCTACTAGGCCGTCGTTTCCTCATCCTAGAAGCATCCTTGATAACTCTACCCATCACTAAAATCGTAAAATAAAATAAATTTTAACAAAAATAACCGACTTCAAAAAACAGGAAACTAAAAAAAGTAAAAACAGTTCTAAAGAGCATGTAATAATATTGGTCGGTTTGAAATCATATTATTAATTACCTAGATACGCAAATATATCAGTTTTTAAGTAGGTCTATTGAAGTCGGGTGGGGCTTTTACAATAAAAAAGTGGAGATAATGGAACAGCTATAAAAGTTTAAATAAAACAAAATTGTCCCCCAGCCGACCTCCAACCACCCGACTTCAATAGACGTTCTATAAAACTAATAGTAGCTCTTTTTACTTTTTTTAGTTCCTGTTTTTTTATTTGTTTATTTAGTTGGTTCTCTGTAGCTATAAATAAATATATCCCAAGGCAATAAGGCATATATTTACATACATAATAAGTATTGTTGTTTTCGGATGAATTGTTGTTTTGTAGCGAGTATTTGCGTGTTCGATAAACAACGATTCATTTTTAGCATGTAACGTGTTTATTTAGATATAAAATGGTAATCATTATTTCTACTCTTTTACTCATTTTATAAAAATATATTAGAGGTATTCTTTAACAGAAACATTTAAGAAAATACATTTTGTAATGATGCGGTAACAACCTTGCCCCGTAAACTGTGTGTAAATAAAATTGTTTATATAATTTTAACGCAAATTTTTGTTGCAAACAAATTACAAAAACACAAAATGTTGAAAAAATTTTCACGAGCAGGATTTGAACCTGCACCCTTCTGACATACCGGGTCAGGTGCTCTTCCAATTGAGCTATCGTGGTTCTAACCAGCCCGCCGAAATTATTCAACACTATTTACTTTACGGTAGTTGTTGACATTGAATGGGCGCCTTTGGCTTTCAAAGTAAAAAGTAAATAGTGTTGAATAATTTCGGCGGGCTGGTTATAACCACGATAGCTCAATTGGAAGATCACCTGACCCGGTATGTCAGAAAGGTGCAGGTTCAAATCCTGCTCGTGAAAATTTTTTCAACATTTGTGTTTTTGTAATTTGTTCGCAACAAAAATTTGCGTTAAAATTATATAAACAATTTATAAGTAGCTTGCCAATTCTTAACTGATCTTTAGTATTTGTAAAAATATTATGATCGGATGTTAATGACGGTAGTTGTTGACATTGAATGGGCGCCTTTGGCTTTCAAAGTAAAAAGTAAAAAGTGTTGAATAATTTCGGCGGGCTGATTATAACCACGATAGCTCAATTGGAAGAGCACCTGACCCGGTATGTCAGAAGGGTGCAGGTTCAAATCCTGCTCGTGAAAATTTTTTCAACATTTGTGTTTTTGTGTGTAAATAGTAAATAAAATGAACTATGTGGCAAATTAACAATTGGGTGTTACATCGATGGTTGGTTGGTTGGTTGAAAGAGCGGTAGGGGGCTCTACCACCAACGCCCGTGAGCTTGGTATGTGCTTTCATCATCAGCCTTTGGGGCTAAGGCCATAAACAAAAATAAAAAATATCATATAACATGACTATGTTAGGGAAGGGAAGGGACTCCTTCTGAAGCATGGAGGCAATTGCGATAATTTAATTATTGTTTTCTAAAGCTTACGCGAACCCTACACGTTGAAACACAGTTTTATGTGTCAACTTGCGTTTATTTTACTTTTGATATTAAATTGTTTTCTATATTTTGTTTTAATCACCCATCCGATGACCGATCTTTAATTGACAACGACCGCGTGTGCCGCGATATCACGCCAGTAAGGTTGTGTGAGTTTATTTCCTCTTTTTAGGCACAAATCCAGATTACACTTTTCTGATGAAAGTTGAAACAAGCGCTCAGCCCCCAAAGGCCGCACGAGACCGGCGAGGCCACCTGAGACACGAGGCCACCCGAGATACGAGGCCACGGGCGCCGGCCACGGGCGCCGGCCTCGGCCGCGGATCAGCCGGACCCAGGTAGAAGCGCCGGCCTACACGATGCGCAATCCGTACATAACGGAACCACTGGTGGTGCGGAAAAGTGCAGGAAATTCAATCGTATCTATTGACACTGACCTAGGTGGGATATTGTAAAGTATTTATTTCTGCAATTACGACTATTAAAGCCTCAAAGGGTGGCCAATATTAGTTACCTACTATTTATTATTGTGTTATATGTTATTGTGTATTGCAAGTTTTTACTCTTGTTTTTGATCTACACAGGCAATATTTTTTGCTTAGCTTAGGTTTTACATAATTTATTTTGTTGTATATTCTAACATTCATTGCATAGCTTAAGTAAAAACTTTCTTGTTAATTATGGCTGTGTAATTAATGGAGGATTAGGGGAGGCCTATGTCCAGCAGTGGACTAAGATAGGCCGATGATGATGATGATGATGATACAATAAAAACTAAGCAAAAAGCAAAAAAGTGCTACTCGTGCAAATTCTTCTCGTGCTGCGAGCACACAATACACAAAAGAGAAAGAATTTAGTATAATTAAAAAGAATATGATGTAATTAGGAATATGTGGTTAGTTAATGAACTTATGTTACGCGCGAGTTTTGCGCAAAGCTAAAGGAAGTAAAACTTTGCGGCGGATGGTTTCCGTTTGCTTTACGTTTGATACTCATAGTGAATAACCTTATTCAGTGGGTACCTACGTCACGTTAAGGCGCTAATCACTATAAAATGCACAATCTTTATGTATGTTTTCTATAAAAAGTATACAACACACAGAGCCAAGAAAAATATATGTTATAATAGTAATAGTCTATGTATATTAGCAACAATGTACCTATACATAATTATGAAATTTCCTCGACATAAAAAAACATAGTCACCTCTAAACAGTATCTAAACAGATATAATTATGATTATCTTTTTCATTTACTAAAAGTACGTTCGTGAAATTAAGTTGGTATAGGTACTAATTATACTTTTTTTTTAATAAAACATCTAGATTTCAAATAAATAGCATTTTTCAAGTTATTTGAATTGTGTAGTGGATCACGCAATAATTGCATCCCTTTTGCTTGTGTAGATCGACAGCATCGACAGATCGCAGTTAATCGCTTGCTGTTATTATCGCATTTTGGACACGGATTGCAGTGAATATGTTCACAAGAAGTTCAAACCTCGTATTTTGTGGACTCTTGCCTAATCAAAATCCTATAAAAGAGAAACAGAGTAGAATCTACTAATCCCATTTATAAGCTTAAACTTTCATTCTATACCTAGAGTAAATTCCGCAAAGGCCAGTCATCGGATGGGTGACTAATAGGGTTGCCAACTATTTTTCAGGAATTTAAAGTAAATCTATCACTATCAAAAAAAGGATTTGAAGAAAAAATGTTTTTATCTAATCGTTGCATTTCGTTTCATTTCACCTGAGTCTGAGTATCATTCAGTAGTTCAGAAATTAAGTCAACAGGAATATTCCGTTCAAACGCACGCATTATTCGGAAATAAAGTATTTTCCATACTTTATTTTTATTAAAAAGAAAAAGTATGGGGATGGAAAATAACGTAGGAAACTTTTTTTTTAAAGTATGGTTGGCAACCCCTATGGGTGACCAAACATTTATCATCTCGAGCTCCTCCGTGCTTCGGAGGGCACTTAAAGCCGTTCGTCCCGGCTGCATTAGCAGTCGTTAACAACCACCAAACCGCACTGGGCCCGCGTGGTTTATGGCTCCCGTTCTCCCTATCCATCCATAGGAAAGGCTCGTGCCCCAGCAGTGGGGACATAAAATGAGCTGATGATGAAACAAAATTAAAGTTGAATCCCTTTTGTTTGTCTGTACGCCTTTTAGTTTACATGTCAGCCAGCCATAACAACAGGACTGCAAATGTTATACAAAGAATCTGTCACGGCGTAGCAATTTGAACGGGTCGGTAGATGACGGTGATAACATGCTGTTGCATCTCAATTTATTCTATTTATTTATTTAATCTTAGGAGAACCAACAGCTATAATTCAAGAATAAACATTTAGATATCACCAAAGATAGTAGCTGTTGATGTTACTGGTAAAATAATAATTTAAAATTGGTACGATACCCGCTTTTGTTGTATACACCTAGGTCTTAACTAATAATTAAATTATTAATTATTAATTTAAATCTTTGTGCATTTCTATTTTTTTTTGTAAAGCCCGGGCTCAACCGCGAAATGAGAGAAGTCATTAATTCTCTCCGCTAGCTTCTTTCGCGGTCGAGCCTCAACTATGAAAATTATCGTTGCGAGTTAAGAGGGCTCATTAATGACGTCGCTCATTTTGCGGTCGAGCCCGGGCTTAAGAGTAAGCAAATGACCCCTCTCCAGGAGTATTTGTGTGCCTTACGTTTAGTTAAGGAATATTTTAGACAATTTTTAAAAGTCTTGAACTTTGCTATTTTTCAGTACTATTAGCAGTACAAGCGAAGCACTGACAGGGTCTGAACCCGTGACCTTGTCGGTTACGACACGGGCGGAAAGCTGGCGAATTTCTCCGCTTAAAATAGCGACGGCGAAGCGCCCGCCAACGCGCGACTACCGACGCAACGCGACGCCCCACTATGACATTTTTTAAACATAGACACTTCTATTCTATCCTCTATGATTCTTTTTTTCTGCGCAAACTGTCATTGAGCGTTTCGTTGGTGGCATTCATATATTAATAGTTTTGTGTTCCGAAGGGCACGGTAGGCCGTCCCGCGAATGCCTAGCGGAAGTTCGATCACGTTAACGAGAAATTGTATGGCAATTTATTATAATTCCCCTCGGAACAGTTCTTTAAAACATTAACCTGTTTTATTTTACCTAAGCGTGAAATTATGGAATCTAAAAGTTTTTAATATACACTCTATTGACGGAACACTATAGTGACGTCATAGTTAGCCATTCCCATACAAAATCTATTTTAAAGAAAACGTTTTGACTGTTGCTTAAAAATATCTCAATTGACTAGCCAGTCAATATCCAATTAGTAGGTGTCGTAACCATGTCGTAATATATGCCATTAGAGGCTCGCGACTTAGCCTCTTTCATTGATTGTATGGTCTTACAGGAATGTTTAGTTTGGTTACAGTTACAGGGTAAAAAACTTTTACTCCTTATAATTCTCTGTCCTATTATCTTACTAGTCATCGAAATGAAACAACTTTTACGGATCTACTCGCGTTTATTTTACACATTACTTATTTAATGTTTATCCTGACGTTTCGAACCCTTTGCAGGGTCCGTGGTCACAGGGAGACTGAGGTGTTGGTCATCTCATAATTAGTTGGTAGCTTGTATACCCTCATTTAAATTTAATCAGGTGCGTTCCGTTTTACGCAGAAAGAGCTTACAGTATCTTTTGGTCTGGCAGTATGGTGTCGGGGCTGGGATTTAATATTTTGTATGATGGGATCCCAGGCTGGTGGTAGATTCCAACCATCTTCTCTATTAAAATTAGGATGTTTTTTAATTTCAATAGCCTCACGTATCTAGTCATCATTAGGACGGGCGTGTTATTAATTTAATATCTATTGAAATTAAATTAAATAGGTACTTATTATTCCGACGCTACTAACGATGACGGAGAAATATTCTGCACTCTAATTAATAACAACAGAGCGATTGCCATGATAAATGTATTGCGAGCAGCTCGCAGTGAGACTCTTCAAAGGGGCCCACCATTTTCAATTGGATGAGTACGTACTTTAAAATAAAATTCCCAACTCAAAGGCGCCGAAGACATTTTTATTGCGTACGAATTTAAAGCGATCAAAAGGTCGGCGACCCCTTCCAAATAGATCCGCCGCGCGCGATCACGCGCGACGCGATCGCCCTGGATCGCCCGCCGCGCGATGGGGTGGCAAATTTATTGACAGTTGACTGATGGCGTTCTTAAAAATAAACAAATGTTGGAGTTCTATTTTCAAATTTGATTCCATTTTCCACGCTTACTAGAGGCACAGAATAACGAGACTGCAGAAGGAAAGCTCATACATACCGCGCTCGAGCACGCACACTTTTGTCTAGTCTAGAGGGCTCTGTTCTTTGATCTGTAATTTTCAGGATCCTACTAAAGCCCGGGCTCGACCGCGAAATGTGCGAGGTCATAAATGATCCCTATCTTAACTCGCAACGATGATTTTCATAGTTGAGGCTCTCCGCTAGCCTCTTTCGCGGTCGAGCCTCAACTATGAAAATTATCGTTGCGAGTTAAGAGAGCTCATTAATGACCTCGCTCATTTCGCGGTCGAGCCCGGGCTTAATACACGGTTATACGGGTAAACGGGGTGACTACAGACGCGAATCGACACTAAAAATAATTTTAACCTTTTTAATTTTTTATTAGCACTTAGCTTTCGTCTCACCTAATCTTAAGTACAGTCGGCGGCAGATCAACCTACCCAAATCTGTCAAATTTCTCCAATGAATATTGATCCTTATAACCAACACATAAAGTTCAAAATTGATTGTAGAAATTTGACAGTTTTGGGTAGGTTGATCTGCCGCCGTGTGTACCTATTTATAAAGGCGAAGGTGGACTGGAATCTCAACTACTGAAGCACTGCCTAATTATATTAAGTAATAGATAGTTTGGTTTTTGTTTAATAAATGTAATTACATTGATGCCAATAAATACTCAAAATTGATAACCATAATGAATAGGGATATTGACAACAATAATAATTAATTCCAGAACATTAAACGTATAGACGAAATCACGTAACAGTTTCCTAAAACATAAACCAATTTTTTTAAATACTGTTTTTTAGTATATTTATTTAGATGTACTTTGTAACGCTAGTCATGAAGAGGGCAAATTATTTAGTATCAAGAAAATCCGAGTTCAGAGCGAATATAGGAGTATATTTATTAAATACTGATAAGGTACATTAAACTTTATATATATTTATTTAGGTAATGTTCCCGTCAACTAATCTGAGTAGGTACATTACTTTAGTTAAAATATTATTTTGTGAAATATCGCGCGTGGACAAATTTTGAAGTCAAAATGGTCATTTTAAATGGTTTTCACCCTTTACAACACTTACAGCACAGAGTCCTCCAAAAAATGGAAATAATATACCAACAATGTTAAAACTGCACTCCTACTCCATATTTATTTGAACTATGTCAAGTCAAATACATCTCCGTGCGCGCAATATAATTACATGCCCCCCCTCCCCCCCTCCCCCCTCCTCACGTCCGGCAATCGGTGACCGATTTTTTAGTCGGTGAAAATTAAACGTATGGAATTCTATGTCGTAACGCACACGTCCTTCGCGGGAGCCGCAAAAAGAGGTAGGTACGATACGAAGAGTTTTCGTCACGTATTAGTATACATTATATTGTTTATTATCTAAATATATATTTATAGATATATTATATATTACTTATTTTATGCCTTTAAACATAAATCTAATTATAATGAAGAACTCGATACCGCAATCGGTCTACGAATGCTAAGGTTAAGGCGACGCACCGCTAAACAATAAATCTCATACGTTTTGATACGAGCGTTTGCGCCCCGTACCATAAGAAAAACTGTTTTTTTTTCCTTTAAATTAAAACTACAAATTATTTTTAAAAAATGAACTACAATTTTGAAGTGTGTGTTAAGACTAATCTACTAAGGAAATTTAGATGCTTAAATCAGTCTGCTAGTTAGCCTGTAAAATGTGAATCTATATTTTAAAAGAGGTTACTTTGATATTTTTTTCTCTGTTATATAAAAGTTGAAAAATCGTGTTTCTGAAACTAACAAAATGAAGTCAACTAAATGAAAAATCATGTCATCAAATATCACTTTCATATGTTTTGTAATTGTTGGGAAAAATCAAGATCCCCCCACGTAAATTACCAATGCGTCGTCTTAAGCTACTTTCGCAAAGGCCGGTCATCGGATGGGTGACCAAAAATCTACTATCTCGAGCTCCTTCGTGCTTCGGATGGCACGTAAAGCCGCCATCGGCTTTACGTGCCATCCGAAGCACGGGACCATTCCCGGCTGTATTAGCAGCCGTTAACAACCACCAACAATCCGCACTGGGCCCGCACGGTGGTCCGTTCTCTCTATTAATCCATAAGGAAGGCTCGTGCCCCAGAAGTGGGGATATAAACTGGCTGGAGGTGATGTTGGTACAATCCTAAAAATAGAGAATTCCAGTTTATGTTTTCAGAAGCAATGAAAAAGTGTGAAGTGCTTGCCGTCGCGCCATTCTCGCTACTCGTTGTAAATGAAAGCTCAAATGCTCTGATTTTAAATACCGCGTCCAGTCCAGTCAACGTATCCACATACAAAATTAATTAACACGTCACTTTTAATGAATAGGTACGTAATGAAAATTGACCAATGAAAGGCGCGTGTCCACTGCGGCGCAGGCTGTGCTCGGCTACGTCAACATTGCTACGTTTCCATATAAACGAGCCACCCATCGAGAGAACAGCGCGAATGTTATTCACTATTCGAAAACGAAAATGTGTTTGAGAAAACTTTCGTTTATCACTAGGAGCCGCTGATTCAATATTATTCAAATATTCGTTAACTCAACCGATTGGAAAATAAAACTTTTATTTAATCCATGCACTCGGTCGTCTTTTCACCTGATGAATCATCCGAAGATTCACTTCAACAACTGAGGCACTCTTATCTCGTGCTTATCTCTAACAGAAGGAACACAACAATGTGTGTATAATAATATCTTTTACTTGCATATGGACCAAAAACGCATTATGACCACAACGCATGTCGACCAATACGCATAACGACGAATACGTACAAAGACCTATTCGCATAAGGATCAAAAATGTGTGAGGAACAATACGCATAACGACGAATACGTACAAAGACCTATTCGCTTATGGATAAAAAATGTGAGACGACTAATACGCATCGTTATGCGAATACGTACAAAGACCTATTTTCATTTTATTCTTAACTAAGGGCTGATTTTTCAATCATCAGATAAAGTTTATTCATTGAATTAATTTGACATAAAACTCGTCTTTAAAAATATAAGAAGTGTTAAGTGTTTAGTTAAAATTATGTTTATGATTTTTTTAAATACCTACTTGGGCTTTAGGCAAAGAAAAACAAAGATTTTTGATTCTTAAATATATTTGATATTGCACATTCTCTTTTTAATACTTAAACTAGTTGTTAGACTGGTCAATCTAGCGGTTCGTTGTATGGAGACCCCAACGTTTTGGTCCAACTATTGGTATTGGTACTTCTATTGGTCTTTATTTTAAGTGTTGGTCTATTTGCGTAGTGGTCCAACTGAGTATTGGTCTTTATATGTATTGGTCTATTTGCATAGTGGTCTATTTGCGTAGTGGTCCTAATGCGTTTGGTCCAACTGAGTATTGGTCTTTATAAGTTTTGGTCTATTTGCATAGTGGTCTATTTGCGTAGTGGTCCTAATGCGTTTGGTCCAACTGAGTATTGGTCTTTATAAGTATTGGTCTATTTGCGTAGTGGTCCTAATGCATATTAGTAGATTGGTCCTATGCGAGTAAATTCTGACATCTTTAGGTTAGGTAAGATAGTGGTAGCTAGCCAGGCGGACTGCCATAACGCCAACCAAACCGAGCACAAACGGGGGTCCATGGGCGGCGGTGATTGCATCCCATCAGGTAACCCGCTTGCTCGTTTGCCTCCTTCTAATATAAAAAAAACATGTACCTCCACGCGGGGTATAGAACCCGGGAGCTCTGGGTCTGAGAGCCCGGGTCTTAACCACTAAGCCACAGATGCGAATAAAGCTCGCACTAGGCTGGCATTTTGAGCTACGCGGTTTCCATGGAAACACAGCGTGCTGTGCAACTGCGTGCAGTGACGCAGTGGA
The DNA here is from genome assembly GCA_947562085.1 of Eudonia lacustrata. Classification (NCBI taxonomy): domain Eukaryota; kingdom Metazoa; phylum Arthropoda; class Insecta; order Lepidoptera; family Crambidae; genus Eudonia; species Eudonia lacustrata. The sequence continues at coordinate 39,188,132 of OX387339.1, read as the reverse complement.
TTTGTGCCGAAGCCTACTTTGCCACCCAGGTAGGTAAAGGTGCGCGAGAAAAATCTACCAATAAGTTTGCTATCTTTTCCATGCGGTGTAAAATAGAGTAGGTAATCCTCCTATTGGTGGATTTCCGTCGCGCACCGCTTAGCACTCGTTTGGCTCTGGTGGTGGACAGCCTTAGCATTGGCTCAAACTACTAATTGCTCTCACATCATTATTGCGTTCGGACGCCATATTGATCGATGGCAGTGGCTAATTGGTGCATAAAAGCGTGAATTCCTCAGTTAATTGCACTATACATAGATACATATGCAAGTAGGTATATAAAGGAAATCTTTATTTAACCTATATAATGCAAGCTAAAATTTTTATTTATAAATGTATCCAAGCATTGCGAATTTTATTGCAAGGCTATATCATGGTTACTACAGAAAAAGTTCAAGAAAAAACGGCTCGTTTCTAACCATTGACACACCGGGTCAGGTACCATTGAACTACAGTGGTTGCATCCAACCCGCGCTGGACTCGACGCAATCGTTTCAGGTAAAATGCTTTTCCACCTTCAGCCTCACCGCCATCTGCCACCAGGTAACAAGCGCTTCCCATAGTAGATACATAAGAAAATACATATTCCGATGTTAATTAATTCAACGCGCCTATATATCTGATATTAACGCAATGACATTTTAAATTTGCGGCTATGCATTTATCATAAACTGCTTGCACGAAGCCGAATACCACAGCCGGTATAGGAAATAAAAAAGAACACGTTTACGAGTTAATAATAATAATAAACTATAATAATAAACTTTTCTACACTCACACCAATTAATTAGCCCAAGAGAAGCTTCGTTATGAAACTCGTTAAATGGTTACTATACAAAGGATAAACATACTTAAAATACTTAAATACATACTTATTATATATAGAAAACACCCAGACCCGAGATAATTTAGAAAAAACAATAATTTCTAAATTGACCCGACCGGGGATCGAACCCGGGACCTCAGAGATGGCGATACCATGAAAACCAGTGTACAAACCACTCGACCAAGGAGGTCGTCAATGTAATAAATGTGACATACAACCACCGCCCTCCGACGCGAGCTTAGCGGGCTACTTCCTACGTCTGACCGTAAAACGCGAAGGTGTCCATTAAACTGAGAATAAAGAAAGCCTTTTTGATTCAACCGGCTATAAAAAGGTTTGTTTCTTAGCACTTCATTCTTAAATTCGTTACGAGTACCTATTCATCAGAAGATGTAAAACTGTGTATATTAAAAAGCCTACTTCATACAGACGACTATAAAATGTTTTGTTTTCTGACACGTTTACCTTAATTTTGTTACTTTCCATCGTTCAAGAGATGTAACATAGTGTCTTCTAAAACTAGATAACTATTAACTTAACATCTATTCAAAATACAAACAAAGGATGATCGCATTACAGCAATAGACAGATCGCAACTATATAGTGCATCCACCCGAACGCATTTCCTTTGTTCGCGTGCTGTGCCCATTGACGTCATCGTAATTCTCGGAAGCTTCAGGTAACCTAGGTGATGGCCAGGCTCCAGCGGCCTGGAGCGATCGATGGATCGCTCATCCCGCTCGCTCGCGGCGACGGGCGCCGGGCGCCGCCCCGGGGGGCTGGATGCACTCCGACTCCCCTGCCCACGCAACGCAAGGCCGCCGTGTTATTGAAACTATCCCCGCGTTCGGCGTACCCAGACAAAGGGCTATTGTTATGGATTGGAAGGATTAAATTTTTGAGAGCTATTCGAAAGGCTCAGAACATAATAACGAACAGCGGAGTAGGTACACTTTGACCTTTCTCGACGAATGTTGTTGCATACGTTACGCAATTTAATTAATTGATTGCACCCGAGAGCTCGCCTCGCGTCTGAGCCCAGGGACGGACCACTGTGCTCGGCTACTCGTTTTACATTTGCACTAAGCTTTACATAAAGTTCGCGCGTTCGGACTATCCAGGCGTAAGTAAAGGCGCTTTTGTAATACCGGTTGATTTAATATGTGACCAACCAAAATAAGATATGTCGAGGAGGCACGTTAAGCCGTTGATTCCGGTTGTTGTCGTAAGATTACTGTCTTTTAAATCCCCCAACACTCGGTGGGCCAGCGCATGCTGTGCATGTGAAAAGGCCTGAGTTCAGCAGTGACACGTTTATAGTCAGATAATGATAATGACGACAGAAGATTGTTTACCTTCATTAATGTTGTTAAGTTTTTATTTTAATGTAATAAAACTAAATTTCTATCGTTCTTTAACTTTGTTCCATTACGTTGCCGTAGTTATTTTTGCTCTAAAACATTTCGGACACTATGCTTTTTACAGCCCATTAAGTTTGAGCAACAGCTGCGCGGTAGTCGCGTGCATTAACGATTTGTTATGGAGTTTGGGGCAGGTCACCGGGCCAGCAGCGCGAGCGGTGCTGCTGGGAATAGACTGTACACGGATGCTAGGGTCGTCTAAGAACAATGGAGCGACTGACCGACAGCGGTGATCTGATAATAACAACTATGTACCAATATCTTGCGAAATAAAAAATATTCTATTCTAAAATATAATTGTGGATGAGGTGGCAACCGGCAAACTCAGTTCGTGTGATTATTTTTGATTGGCGACCCAATTAACAATGGAAATGGTTAACAGAAAAGTATATTATTACAGCTTTGAGTTACAAGCAAAAGGTCTAAAATACAATAATTATAAAATTAATATATATTTCTCTACCAATTTAAACTGAAAATGAAATAGCGATACAACTCTTTTTTAAACATAGTAAAGATAAGTGCTTCTATTTACTTAATGTCTCTTAGCAAACTTCGTGTTTTCAGCTCTCGTTGGATTTCTATCAGTTAATCATAATATTAGGTCCTTACCTATGAAATTGAAGTTTTCTATGAGGATTTTTTATAAAATTTTATTTTTCATACTAACGTTTTTATTAATTTTCTTAGCATCTATTTATGTTAACAATATAAAAATTGTAAAGTAGTGTCTTTGTTTCACTAGCTAAATATAGCAGACATTAAAAAGAAAAAAAATCAAGTCCTTTCAAAGTTATAATGAAACAAAAGGACAATTCCGCGAACAAAAAAGTAGTCAATTTAAAAAAACATTGTGCGATAAAGACACAAAATTAATAATCAATGTTATTACTGAAGCCTAAGTAACATAGTCCTAATTAAAGGTGTATAATAATATTAACAACCGGTATTGGCTTTTAGCAGTAATACACCTATTAATAATTGAGAAAATAACGTCAATTTCATAGGTAAGGACCCAATAATAGAGTAATCCCTATAACTCTAGAGAGTTGCTACTCCTCCTTTTACTTTCTAGTAATTTATTTTAGAATGAGGGGAAACACTGTTGTGCCATACATAATTGATTTACGATTTAGGTAGTTTTTCAACTCTATAAGTTTACACTAAAAATCAAAACAAAACAACAATAAATAAGTTGTTGGGACTTCTTGGCAGGAAAGTGAATAGTCATGTCTGCAGTTTGGTTTTGTTTTCTAAAATTTGTGTCATGTTGAATATTATTGTGAAATAATGGTGGATTATTTACTGTCATGGAATAATTAAGTGTTCGTAAACGTGCATGAGTGTTGGCATAAAAAACGAAAAAGTCCAACGTAACTTTTAAAATTTTCGCAAGAAGTTCGCGTGAGGTCTTTGTAAAACTCAAGGGGTTGGGGGGTAAAGCGTTTCTCACTTCTCATTACTATTATCATTCATCATCATCATATAATAACTAAAGAAAAATTAACTATTTATTATACATAATTAAGTTCAAGAAAATTACTTTGACACTGGCTAATGTACAAACCGCATGAAGCCATCAACTAAAGAAAAAAAGAAGTAAGTTGTTCTAAATTCAAATTATTTTGATGATACATCTAATATTCGTAATTAATGGACATGGAAAATAATATTCGATAGCAATCGAAAATGCGGCGATTACCGAGAGAAATTTAGAAAACAGAAGCTAAACTTACGCTTTGTTTAAGGCTACGCACCGCTAAACAATAAATCGTTTAAGAAAAGCTGTTTTTTTTTTCTTCAAATTAAAACTACAACTTATTTTATAAAAATGAACTACAACTTTAAAGTGTGTGTTAAGACTAATCTACTAAGAAAATTTAGATGCTTAAATCGGTCTGGTTAGCCTGTAAAATGTGAATCTATGTTTTAAAATTTTAACAAAAAAAAACCGACTCCAAAAAATTTGACTGATAAAATTGCACTAAAAAGTAAAAAATAAGCGTTAGACTTATATAGACAATAACTTTATTAAGAAAATATATAGGTACAATTATTGTTGTTGTTATTTGTTATTTATTTTTGGGGCCGGTGCCAGCCAACGAAGTTTTTGATGCCGGTGCCGGTGCCAGTCCGCGTTTGTAGTCAAAATTTCATGCATAAGATTGAATGTACTATTATGATTATAATATAGTATGTCGTTATAGTAGTTTATGCAACTGTCATATAATGAAGGGTATTAAAACACGAGTGTGAGTTTATGAAACGAGCGCAGCGAGTTTCATAATAGTAACGAGTGTTTTAATACCCGTGTTATATGCAGTTGCATACACTACTTTATCTTCACTAATGCAATTAGTCAAACAACAAGAGTAAAAGCTGACAATAGTTTATTTATAATAATTGTTCAAATTTCCGCCATTAAAATCTAACCAATGAGAGCGCAGCTGCGCGCGCAGGGCCAATCAGGAGCGAGCGCGCGCTGTTCTTTTTTTATTTAATTGGCACAAGATCTTACCAAAGAGTTTTGTGTATGTAAGTTTAGTAGTTTCGACGAAGTTTTCACGTATAACCCAACTGTTTTCAAAAACCAGCCTAATATCAAAATTTTATACAACTTGTATGAGGATTTTGACATAAGGCTCGCCAGGTTAATTGGTCGCGTTTTATTGATGTTATAATGAGATTTTACGATATCGATGTGGATATTATACCATCATGTGAAATTGCTTCAATTGAGTGTTTTGTTGTCTGCGCTATAACAGTAGTAATTATAAGTCAAGTATTGGAAACATAAGTAGAATGTTACAACATTAGTGTAGATAAAAATGTTTATATTAAAGTTTCCTTGGCTGGCACCGACTTCAAAAGTAACAATATTTGTACCTATATATTTTCTTAATAAAGTTATTGTCTATATAAGTCTAACGCTTATTTTTTACTTTTTAGTGCAATTTTATCAGTCAAATTTTTTGGAGTCGGTTTTTTTTGTTAAAATTTTTGTTTATTTCTCGCTTTTTAGTGATTCGTTTCGATCTATTTATCAAAAGCTAATATGGGTAGACCTACTAAACACGCTGCTCGTATGAGACAGCGCCGTTTAAATGAGACAAGCGAAGAAAACGAGAAACGGCTATCTCAAAGTAGGAAATCAAAAACTGAGTTCCGGTGACTGTCTTTTTTTGCTTCGTCATAGTCGCTTAACAATCTTAATCGAGATATTTTATCGCCACCCGTGAAATACTTATTATTGAGGAGTTCCGATGGCAATCTGTGGTCTTTTTCTTGTGTTTTTTTTCAAATGATACTTTCTGAATGCAAATGCTTGACTTATTTCTGAAAATACCAAAATCGCGATAGGTATGCCTACAATATTCGAAGAGTTCCCTCAATTCCTTGAGGATCCCATCATCAGAACTGGACCAAATTAAAATGGGACCACACGGAAAGCACCAGCGTTCAAATAAAGAAAGAATCATCAAATCGGTTCACTCAGTCAAAAGTTCTGAGGTAACAAACATAAAAAAAAAAAATACAGTCGAATTGATAACCTCCTCCTTTTTTTGAAGTCGGTTAAAAAGAGGTTACTTTGATATTTTTTCTCTGTTATAAAAGTTCTAAAATCGTGTTTCTGCAACTAACAAAATGAAGTCAATTAAGGGTGCGCCGTCCGTAAGTTACAAGTGTGATATGTTTTATTTGAAATGTCGTCGTCCATATTTATTTGATGCCGCGCGACCATACTAATTTTGTATGGGGAATTTAAGGTGCTTAATAAAAAATAATTATTTAAATAACCACTTGATGAATCGAAAATGTAGTCTAGCAATTTGTAGTTTATCCATTGATGATTGTTTAGACAAAATCAGAGGTACAATAATTTAGATAAACTATAAGAAATCTACTAAACGCCGCCACTAGTTTTCATGATTTTTGCCCAACTTTAAATGTTGGGCAAAAATAAAAATAAAAATAATATTGTAGAAAAAACTATAGCGTGTTATGAATTTATGGTTCTGACAAATTGTAAACACATCCCCTATGAGACTAAATATATATTTTGTTCATTTAATACGATAGTATTTTCAATTATATCTACTTAACCGTAACTGCATTTTTGGCATTTTTTGGTCGGCGCACCCTTAAATGAAAAATCATGTCATCAAATATCACTTTCATATGTTTTGTAATTGTTAAGAAAAATCAAGATCCCCGCCACGTAAATTACCAATGCGTCGTCTTAAAGAGATAAGTCGCAATTTCATTTTCAGTTTAAAATAATACTGCCCTGGACAGGAGCTCTAAGCTCTTTGAAACGACGTCAAAGCTGCTCCGGCGTTGGCAGACCCATTATTGGAGGTAAATATCCGCGCTTCTGATGAAAACGTATCACGGTTGTAACCTAAATCGACAACTATTCCTGGAGATAGCTTTGATGGCGCGCGATCGCTACTTCCCCCTTTTAATAACATGTTGGATTTTACAGCTGGTAAAGGAAAATGTTTTGAAAAAATGAAGCCTGAATTTTAATACTTAATACATTTATTGCAAAACTATAACGTGTAGGCACATTGGGATAGTTTAAATCATTTATAAGAATGGTGTGAGAAAGAGTTATTCATTTTTACTGTAAGTAGAGTAAATCACAAATCTATATTATATTAATACGCAAATAAATAACTATCATATTTTTAAGCACTCTGAAGCACGGAAGAGTTCATTAGGAAGGAGTGCAAAAAATAAAATTTGTGTAAAATAATAATGAAGTCCGCGTGAGGTCTTAGTAAAGCCCCACATCTTTACTGAGACACTCGAGTGGTTGGGGGGTATGTCATTTATCACTTCTCATTATATCATTCATCGAGGTATTCCTCGAAGCGCAACCATTTTCAAGCGCACCTATTAAAGCGCAACCAATTTGTTCCTCGAAGCGCACCTTCTATCATCATCGTAATATTAACAAAAGATATATTATCTATTTACTAAATGCTGGATGTGCTAACCGCACGAAGCCATCGCCTAAAGTAATGAAATAAAACTTGTTTTTTATTAAAGTATGGTATAATAACTAGAACTATTCATACACATATTTTTTGATAGATTTCAAGTATTTACTTGTAGTTAGTTTTCGTAGGAGATATAATATCATAGATTGATTTGTTAATTATGATTTCATGTAAGCGGTCTTGTGACACATTCGCCAGGTTCTTCAAGCCATGAAATGTAAAGTAAGTAAGTAGTCCCACTGCTGGGCAAAGGCCTCCATCATTGAAATCAAGTCATCACTAAAATGAATGGGTAATGGCTTTAATCACCACGCTTGCCAAATAAGGGTTGTTGATCACAAACGCGAGCTATGCATCGAAAAAAAACCGAAACACAGTTACCCCGACCTGGGAATTGAACCCGGGACCTTCGAGTATCGGGCTGAGCGCTTTGGCATGCGTCGCCGAAGCGTTATGAAAAAGAAAAATGTTTATTTCATATTGTTGATTAATCGAGTTGGATTGAGCCACGATAGCATATTTGGTAGAGCACCTGACCCGACATGTCACGGGGTGCGATTTCGAATCCCGCTTGTGGAACTTCTTGAACACTGTCTTTTTTCAAATCAAAAAACAATGTTTGATGATAACAAAAAAAATGTTTCTCTATCATCATTAGAAGGGCGATCTGACCTTTGTGTCACTGGATTATAAGAGATGAGTGCAATACTCGTAGTACCAAAAACGTACAATTTTAGAAATCCTGACACAGAGTAATTCAGACGAGACGTGAAGACCGGTTTCTGCTTAAATCTTTTTAGGCGTTTACAGATCATAAATCGATACTAATACTATAAAGCTGAAGAGTTTGTTTGTTAGTTTGTATGTTTGTTTGGTTGAACGCGCTAATCTCAGGAACTACACTGGTGCGAATTGAAAATATATTTTTGTGTTGAATAGTCTATTTATTGAGGAAGGCTTTATGCTATTACATCACGCTATGAATAATAGAACGCGGTTGAAACCGCGGGGCACAGCTTGTGAACATATACTCGTATATTCTTTAACTATCATGTTTTACCATGCAGCTGTGCTGAAATATCGGATTCTCAAACACAGTTCATAATTAGTTACTCTTCATCATCATCATCATCATCAGCCTGTACCAGCCCAATGCTGGACATAGGCCTCTCCAAGTGCACGCCACCGAGCACGATCTGCGGTTACATAAGTACATAGTAAATTTTAATAAACGTGCAAGACGGACTCGTATTTATGGCATCTTTTTAAAATAGTTTCAACGTTTTGCATACTTATGTTTGTTTGGGTTCTTTCACGAGCCATCTCATTCTGTGGGCCTGGATATCGATTGCTCTGTTTTTAATTTAGGTCAGACTATTCTCGTAATGCAGTCAGTTTTCAGGTATCAATATGTAATTGGGTCGTCACTAGCGGGGTTTCGACTCAGTTTTATAGGTCAAAATGCAGCCAGGGTGACCTTTGTAAGTCCCTCTAACATAATATATGTATTTTACCGATACACGTAGGTACTTAATATGGAATGTGGGGTAATTATTAAAACAATTATTAATGGGTGAATAGAGAAGATGATGATGATGATCATGGTGATGGTGAAGATGTTATTATGGTTGATGCTGGTGGTGGTGGGGGTGTTGATGGTGATGATAAATAGGGGCGGCGCTATCTTAAAATGTATCGCCAGCAAGAAAAACAAATTCACAGCTTTTTTGCATAAAAATAGTAAGTAAATTATTTATAGAACTTGAAAACAAGAAACGATCTAATATTGACCCTTGCGGAACCCTCAACACCATTACGGAAGGTCCAGAAGGCATGTTGCCATTCACGATAACTTGTTGGATTCGGAAGCTTACATATGATTGAGGGCCGCGTTTTCATTAAAGTATATAACTAGTCAGGCCTAATTGTATAAAATATATTAAATAAATGGTTGTACATCATATAAAATATATTATTGAAGTAGGCTTAAGCGTAAGCTCTGAAGCTTCTAGCTAGAGGCATGTTTCACTACCGTTTGGCCAGTACAGGGCCGGCTCTACCGTCATTGTTCACACTTATTTTTTTAAATTTTTAATACATTTTTAAATTCTTACGGGTAAGCATCTCCCGAAAGTGGAAGCGTACTTTACCGAGGCTATATGATCTCTATCTATCGGAACACAACAATGCTACTAACATTAATATTAAGCCTTCATATTCAGATAAGAGGCTGATAGCTGGCGGTATTAATACAAACGCTAACAGTAACCAAGCCGAGTCCAACTACTCCCCGCTGGGAATCGTCGAATCCGGGCTCTCTACGTCTGAGACCTACACACTCAAGAAGGATTGAAAACTGTAGTTAGTAGGAGCACGTCACATCACATCGCTCGTGGAACTGTTAACGATCAATTAGCCGCATCGATTCCGCTCAGCTTCAAAATAAGAAGACACCAGAAGGTAAGCTTAAACATACCACGCTCCAGCAACGCACACAAGACTGGCTCACGGACTTATGTAAACTAGTGGGTCGCCCGCAAAACTTCGCGTTTATTCAATAGATTGTTTAGGAATTTCAAAACCTATGACAGGTTACTTTATTTTTCTGCACGTCTACGGCTGGAGCTCTTCAAAATAAGACCAGAACCAATTTTTTTTTGTGCAGCTATCGTCCCCTAATCACTGGGACAAAAATCGGCTTACGCTATTAATATATAATATATTTGCAAACTTAGATATTATTGATGTGTAACATCTTTCCGCTCGCCTTCTATAAATACAATTTGTGGGAGCGATTTCGTAAAATGTGACGGAAGTAGGTGTAACCGCGTGACAGGAAGTCGGGAAAGCGTGCAAGTGCGCCATTTTGTAAATTTAAAATCGATATTATGATCACAACATGCTATTATTATATAATATGACATATTGTGTCATTTGACTATCAAAGGTCATTTTGATATGTCAAATGTCTTCTAATGAGTATTTACTGCATTTATTTTATAGTTATAAAATTATGAAATACCTGACACATTTTTATCAGAATATAATGTTAAAATTGCTTATTACTAAGGTGAGATGTCAAATGTTACACATCATGTGCGACTACTGTAAGGCTCGCTCGTTTTTTTTTTCTTTTGTTTTTTTTACATGTTGACTGTCCTTTATATTTTGTGCTTTTATTTGTGATGGAAAGTGTCCTTTTATGATAGGGCATTTTCCAATACTTTTGACGCTGTAAGGGAGAAAAGAGCTTGACACTTGCTGAGTTTCCTGCCGGTTCTTCTCAGTACAAGGTCTCCCCCGCCCAGAGTAGATTTACGAACCGATGGCATAATGACATTCAAAGAGCTATTTGTAGCCTAAACTGAATAAATAATTCGAATTTTGCATTTTGAATTTTTTTAATTTCGAATCTCGGAACAGCTCGGAGCAGTCCGAGCGCAGTTGTTGCGAGATTCAAGGTTGTCTGAGTGCGTTCGTTGCGCGAGCGCGTTTGTATTAAGCTCACCTTCTGTGGTTCTCCTTATATTGCGGCTCAGCTCAGAGTCTTCGAGAGCATCGCTTATTGCACAGTTAACTAGTTCTGGAAGGTCCTTGCCAACTTGTTGCTTTTGCATATAAGTTTGTGCATCTAGTTTGGAAATTGAAACAACGACAAAGCGTAGTGGAGTCGCAGTGACGAAGATACACTGTAGGTACCCCTAACTAAACATAGTTAGGGGTTGGATTTTCATGACCACATTTATTAGTTCAATTCCACAGTGTATTATTATTTTAATTTAGACGTTTAAACCCTGTACTTAGCAGACTGTTTTATTGTTGAATTACATATTATATAAGGTCACATTTTATCAAATGCAAATATTTTTAGGATAAATTCAACAACTTATTAAAATAAACTTATAACTTATTAACTATTATTAACTTATTTTTATAAACTATTTTTTATGAAAAAACCTTAAGTTTTTATACGGTAGTTTTCAAGAAAAAGGCCAAAAGACATTTCGATTAACACATTGACTGCCGAACACTCGGATCCGAGTGGAGGCATGCGGTACTACTGGTGCCGCACACTCGGATCCGAGTGGAGGCATGCGGTACTACTGGTGCCGCACACTCGGATCCGAGTGGAGGCATGCGGTACTACTGGTGCCGCACACTCGGATCCGAGTGGAGGCATGCGGTACTACTGGTGCCGCACACTCGGATCCGAGTGGAGGCATGCGGTACTACTGGTGCCGCACACTCGGATCCGAGTGGAGGCATGCGGTACTACTGGTGCCGCACACTCGGATCCGAGTGGAGGCATGCGGTACTACTGGTGCCGCACACTCGGATCCGAGTGGAGGCATGCGGTACTACTGGTGCCGCACACTCGGATCCGAGTGGAGGCATGCGGTACTACTGGTGCCGCACACTCGGATCCGAGTGGAGGCATGCGGTACTACTGGTGCCGCACACTCGGATCCGAGTGGAGGCATGCGGTACTACTGGTGCCGCACACTCGGATCCGAGTGGAGGCATGCGGTACTACTGGTGCCGCACACTCGGATCCGAGTGGAGGCATGCGGTACTACTGGTGCCGCACACTCGGATCCGAGTGGAGGCATGCGGTACTACTGGTGCCGCACACTCGGATCCGAGTGGAGGCATGCGGTACTACTGGTGCCGCACACTCGGATCCGAATGATCGTCCCGAATATTTTGTTTGGTTTATTACTTGCTGGTACCTCTGGCAAACGCGCATCGTTTGGTACGCACACATAACATGTAAAAACTTGCGTTGGTTTTGATAAGTCTGTGTGCGCGAGCGCCGCGTTCACGCGCCTAGTCCGTGGAGCCGCACACTCGGATCCGAGTCGCGGTGCGGTACGCTTATGTAACGCCGGCGCCTGTGGCGCGACTATTTATTTACCAAATCTTACGCGCGTCTGTCGCGCTTTTGCGTGTGTAACGTTTTGTATTGTAAAATGGATAGTGAAGCAGGACCATCTACTAGTAAAACCATCTGATTTTTTAATACTTAGTCGTAATTTTATCGCCAAATCATCAGTTTATTGTTAAAGCAAACTATTAATCTATATAATCTGTGATGAAAGTAACAAATTATTTTGTAACTGTTAATTTTTTAAATATTTTATTGTAAAACCATTAATGTCACTTATTATTGTTTTAAATTTTCATGTCACTCACTGATTAATTCAGTAGTTTATTGTTGATGTCACAAATAATTTGTATACAGTTGATTTTTTGGGATAATAAAATTAAAATGGATCATTTACTCATTCTTTTTTTTTATTTTAATTAGCAGACAATCAATTTACAAAACAGTTTATAAGAATACTCGGATCCGAGTGTTTGTCTCCACAGCGCCGACCACTCGGATCCGAGTACCCCCCTTTTTTAAGAGAAATATATAATAGTATTAATTTATATTTAATGAATACACACATATAACATTAACATTATCAAAAAATAATAGTGTGGCACCTGGCGGGATTTTTATATTAGGCCCTTGGCAGTGAAAGTGTTAAAAAGTAAAATAAAGCACTTTCGGTAGTTTCAATTCAAAGGAGCCGAAACAGAGAGGTCGCAATGCCTTCACCGCCGCTTACACGTGCCCGTAGTTTCATTCAAAGGAGCCGAGACAGAGAGGCAGCTCTTAAAAATCTTATTACAATTTTTGCGACAGGAAAATTAAAAAAAAATAGCCTGATTTTTTTTTAAATGCTAGGGCCTTATGTTTCTGATATAATTAGATGTTTTGTCAAAATATTTGCAGTTAATAAAAAGTGACCTTATATATGGATAAAATGTGTTGTTTTTTCACTACTTACTCAATTTTTTTTAAATTGAGTTGCTCATATAATTTACTTTGCCAAGAATAGGGTTAATACACTGCTTATACTTATTCGTTGAGGCCTAATCGTTATTCATATTTTAATTATTACTAGTTATTATTTATTGCCCAGTAGTGAGATATCGTTAGGCTGGTTTTCCACCAGAGTTTTGATCATTACTACAAAGAGCGACTAGTTTTAGTAATTAGCAACATTTGGATCAGACCACTTGCTTTCTAGCTGTCATCTCGTAAAATTGTAATGAAAACCAATGTTTTTTTGCGACAAAAACTGTGACAAACACTGGTGCTACTACCAAAGCAAAGCAAAGCCTTTTTTAGGTCTCTGACATTTAGAAAAAAATCCAATTGTTATAATAGCCAATATTGTGTTCTTTGCAACGATCGCAAAAGGTAAGCTTACTTCACTGCGGTCATTTTACGGATGGGTGGGTGACACATTCAGTTCTTGCAGTTGCTTCGTGGCAGACCTAGTTACTAAATAAGTCCTGTAAAGCAAACCATGTCAGGGCTGCGTCTGCCGGAATTAGGTCAAAGTTTAAGGCAACTGACGTTTACAGATTAATTGGTAATACCTGTTAAATCTCAAATTATGGTAGATAGAGTACCGCGCATAGAACCCCGAAAAATAAGGACATGCCTGAATAGCATCACATGACCAAGATGTTGACCAAGAAAAATAAGGTTTAATTGAGGTTATTAATAAGGTGCCAAAGTGACCACTAGATCCAGCTGATACACTGTATTGGTAGTCAAACCAAAACATCATCATCATCATCATCATCATCAGCTCATTTTATGTCCCCACTGCTGGGGCACTAGCCTTCCCTATAGATGGATAGGGAGAACGGGCCATAAACCACCACGCGGGCCCAGTGCGGATTGGTGGTTGTTAACGACTGCTAATGCAGCCGGGACCAACGGCTTTACGTGCCTTCCGAAGCACGGAGGAGCTCGAGATGATAAAGTTTTGGTCACCCATCCGTTGACCGGCCTTTGCGAAAGTTACTTAACCTTAGCAATCGCAGACCGGGCGCGTTAAGCACTGCGCCATCCAGCTCCTCACCAAAACCAAACCAAAACCAAACCAAAACATGTCAGTGTTGAACAAAATTAAAGTAATAAAATAAATTTGACTTTTTGTATGCAACAGTAAACGTTAAGATGATTTTCTTTACCGCGGTGTTTTTTATACTTGGTTGCATGGGCATAGCTATTTTTGGAATTATACTAAAAAACAGTAATTCGTTAGTTATTACGATATTTAATTAAATTTTACTATAGAGTACTACATTTCTGGTAGTGCGTATATCCGCAGTCAATTTCAAAAGCCAATTTATCTACAAAACAAAAATACTGTTTACTACAGTCGACGCGACGAGGCGACGACGACTTAACGAAACATTACAGAACAAATCGCGTCCGGTCTCCCGAGACAGGCGTGACGTGCAAAGGGTTCGAAGCGAAGCGGAATCAAATAAAACTAGTGGTCGCCCAGTGGTCGAAATTCGACCGTTATTTTATTAAGGCTGCACGGATTGTATCCTAAGCAATGAAAAATTAAAAAAGATAGAATGTGAGTTTCAATTAGCATTGACAGATTTCGGCCGCTCCTCTTCCATTTTTGAATTTTTTGTAAAGAGTATAATATGCGTGTGTGTCAAATACATGGTAGTGTGTGTAATGTTTGTTTCATTGACTTAATGTATTTTTAATGCATAATTTAAAAAAAATATATTATCATTCTGTACTCCCTCTCTATATAAACTATGAGTGTGCGAAATTTCATACTCCTCCGTCCGCGCAATTTTCGTAAAAAGGGGTACAAAGTTTTTGCTTCAGGTATTAATATATAGATAATACGTAAAACAAACTCAAGATATAATATAACAAACACTTTTTTTATTTGCATTCACAATGCTATATATAGTTACAAGATAATATTTTACTAGAAAAATTTAACCAGCCGCAGGAAGCTCGAGTGGGATTCGAACCCACGACCTTTGGAACCGGTCCAATGGTTGGACCGCTGATGGGCCACGGTTGATTTTTTCTATTAAAATATTATCTTGTATCTAATACTTTTTTTAATTGTCAAGGACCACTTTCTTATTATGATAGTAAAAGAAATTCTAACTAAGAATTAACACAACTAATGATTTAGTAATTTATAAAATTATTCACATATATTACTTGTTGGATGTCATATTTATGTGAAAAGTTACTTTGAATATCTGCCCAACCCATGTTGCTATGCCTGCCTAGGTTATGTAATTACTATGTTAATTATAACACAATTAAAAAAAATTGTATTGTTTATACTAAAATCTGCCTGTGTTTAAATAATATTTATTTACATAAAAGTAAATAGGTACAATATTGTAGGAGCGAGTTCCTACAGCTCACATTTCACTGGAGCTTGTATACATACATATTTATGTATTGTAATATTTTTAGTGTTATTAATGACATTGGATTGAGCGTACGTGTTTTACCTCTCCACGACTTTACCTTACAGACGGCACTCCGTCAAACTTACCAAATCACACCAACGAGACAAGAGTTCTGTTGTACGGGACCTAGGAATCCTTCACGATTCAAAGCTTCTCTTCGATCGCCATATTGATGCAATAGTCAAGAGAGCTTTCAGAGCTCTTGGGTTTGTTATGCGAATCTCTGCCAGTTTTAAAAATATTGAAACACTAAAAATATTATATTGTATCTTCGTAAGAAGTATCTTAGAATATGGGTCAGAGATATAGAACCCACGATATAACAAATATATCGATCGTATTGAACGTTTGCAAAGAAATTTATAAAATATCTTTGGTTTCATGCTAAAATCCCGTACAACTCTGATAAATATTTGCAATTATGCAAACAATTTCATCTTCTTCCTTTGTATAAGCGGCATGAGATAGCAGACATTGTTTATTTTCTCAAAATTACAAATCATATGATTGACTGTCCTCCTCCTCCTCCTCTCCAAAATTAAGTTTATCAAACTATAATCGGCCATAGAAATCCTCTATCTCGGCGGAGATCTCCGGCTTCGACAATACGGTCCTCCCGTCGTGCGTTTTAAGCTTCGTCAGGTGGCTCCTGCCAAGCTGCTGAGTGAATACTTTGGACCCTCGGTTTCGCTCTATCGCCTCTTCAATGAGGCGTGTGTTGGAGCTCCGAAGGTCGCGCCGTACCATCTTCGCAATTCGCTTGTTCAGGTCTGACCTCTCCGACGAAGTCGCTTGGGTGGTTTTCCGTCTTCTTGTCATCAGCCCGAGAGTCTCAGCCGAGAGTTTGGATTTCTTGCCAGTACGCTGTTTTTTGCAGAACTGAATGCTCTCGTCCCTCAACGTTTCGACCAGATTGTGTAGGGTCTCGTTAGCGTCATCAGTGGGTTCCAAAGCAACAAATCTGTCCCCGAGAAGCTGCTGGAATTTCTCGGTGCCCGCCATGATTTGGATTGGGTTAGGACGGAGCGTGGACTTCATCAGACGGTTTCTTTCAAGCTTTAAGTTGATATTCAGAGAGCCTCGGAGGAGTCGGTGATCAGATCCGGTATTGAACCTGTTGATCACTGAGACATCTCTGAATATGTGCTTGCTATCCGTCATGATGAAGTCGATCTCATTTTTGGTCACAGTATCGGGACTTTGCCATGTCCACTTCCTTTGAGGCTGTTTTTTAAAGAAGGAGTTCATTAAGAACAGCCCCTCTTTCTCGAGGAAGTTGACAAGCATTTGCCCCCTGTGATTCCTAACTCCATAACCATGCGGTCCTATCCGGGATTCGTTGCCAGTCTGGGTTCCCACCTTGCCGTTAAAGTCTCCCATAACAACGTTGAAATGAGCCTTAGTGGTGTTATGCAAGGCTTTGGATATGTCTTCGTACATATCCTCCACTTCATCATCTGAGTGTGCCGAGGTCGGTGCGTATACCTGAATGACCTTCATGCTGTAACGCTTTGACAGCCGAATGATCAGGTACGCTACCCTGGTCGACACACTGGAGATTTCTTCGACGTTGTTAGAGAGGACCTTATTGACGAGGAAGCCTACGCCGCCCTGGGATGTTTTATCACCCTCGCGAAAGTAGAGAAGATGGCCCGAGTCTAGGGTTACGGTGTCCTCCCTCTCTCTACGAACTTCACATAACCCTAGAACATGCCATTTAATGTTCTCTAACTCCACTTCCAACTGCGCTAGATGGTGGTCAAGCCTCAGAGTGCGTCCGTTAAACGTTGCCAGGGTCAGTTGTTTGTGGCAGCCTGAGGTAGCCCGGTGATTGTTAGCACCCCCTGCCCCGCCGTTACCATGGCCGCTGCCATGGCCAGGAATAGCGAGGCGGCCGGGAACTAGGGGCCGTTTCCTTTTCGTACGATCATCATAAGGGGGGTAGTGCCCATAATCCCCACGCTGGGCATGCGGGTTGGGGATCGCAGTTCAGTGTGTGGTGATGGAGTTGTTCTACAGGGGGCGCTGCTGCCCGCCCCCCGGTTTTGTCCCTTTGTCGCCTCTTACGACACCCACGGGAAGAGTTGGGGTGGTGCAATTCTAGGCCGGCACCACACGGCGGTATATACCATTAGTTTCGTCCAATTACCGCCAAAATATGTTGCGAGCGAGTAGAAGCGTAAACCAATTAAGTGAAGATTACGATTTTGATATATTTCATTCTGATTCTGGCATACCCCAGCGAGGCGACTAGTAAGTAATCCTTTCTTTTTAAGGCAAGCTGTTTAACATAGTGGCTGTAAGCACATCACATGTTGTTGTGTTTATAATAAGTACTATATTAGGTTTGTTATTGTTCTCACTGAAAATTAGGTCTATATTGTTTTGAAAAAGCGAAGACCTCTTATTGACTATCAGTGTTTATAATATTATTGTATTAAATTTCATAAAACTGTTGGTTTTCCAAATAAAATAAAAATAAAAAACAGCATACAATCAGCTACGTGTACGGTTGTTGCCCTGCTACACACTACTTTAAAGTTTATACTGACACCCTCCACCAACCTCACGGTTATAAAGTTAGGTGTCAGACATCCTTACGCAAGCACAAGGGACCATCTACGTCAAGTCATAACGCCAGATCAGAACAGGCCGGTTACGCATCCTTCATCCGGTACTTTTAAGACTAGTGTCTCGAGCTATTAGTTGCCCCGTGGACACGTATAGTCCACTACCTAATATCCAGATAGGTTACCGGAGCTGTAAGCTCGCTCACTTTTCGTTGCACCAAGAGCACAACTCGCAGTGTACCACTGCTCGGGTCGTCAACTCTAAAGTCGACTACCAAATGTCCTCTTTGGTGGCGGAGTTGTAAGCACACTAACTTCTTGGTACCCATGCACCTGATCAATTCCAAAGTCCTACGCGGCTGACTGAACCGGAGGCTTTTGTATCTAGCGGGCGCCTATACTAGTTCTCCAGACTAGTGCCGGAGATGTTGGAGTAACTACTCAGTGAAAACCACCGAGCAGCACAACCAACTAAGGGCAACTCACGTGCCCCGCAGGTCTTTTCGCTTCAGGCCCCCACCGGACCGCTACTAAGACCCGCTCGCTGTGCACGAAATGCAAGCCTGGCCAGACCTCAACGGGTTGGGGCCCGTTCAAATATAAACCCTCATACATATAACGCCACGAATAATTTGAAGCTTGAATTTGAAACTGCAAATGAAGCTGCCGCGAAAGCCGCCACACTTCATAACGTACCATTTAAAGCTAAATCGATTTTCTCTGGAAGGTTTTAATTCGCCAGCTTCGATAAATAAGTTAAAAATATCCACGTCTTTACATCTAAAAATATCACAACACCTTTGCTAAAGTATCAACGTGTGATAAATATAATATTCTTTGTCATGAGAAAAAATAACAACAGAGGGGTGGTACGTTCACCGGGTAAAAGCTCTTGAAGGAACGGTCTTGAAATAAAAAATGTCAGAAAATACACTATGACATTTGGTCATAATCTATTGAATCAATTGCTGTTCTATATTCTCGCTCAAACACAAAAGCGGCTTGACTGATTTGCATAATATGTTTTTTGTTTTGTTCCATCTAATATACCGATGGATTAAAAAAAAAAAATGGGACATCTCAAAAAACGGCTGAGTCATCGAAAAATTGGTAATTTTGTATGGGAATCGTCCCTTTGGATAAGGACAACCGAGCGTCTGTCGGCTCAGCTAGTTTTAAATAAAGTAAGCAACAGTGCCCAGTGGCGTGCACATGGAGAGTCCTATGTCCAGCAGTGGACTAGTATAGGCTGATGATGATGATGATGATAAAGCATCAGACCTTGCTATCCCTGATGTTGAGCAGAAGCGGAGTCCAGATGCACCACCAGCTGGTGGAGCAGGACTGTGCCTCACTAGTTTATTGAGGATCTTTTTATATTGAGGTACTTCCCGTTCATATATCTTTAGTATCAAAACAGTTGACAGAGTCTCCGAATAGGAGTGGGAGCTCTCGTAATAGATATCAAAGCGTGGGAGTTGTTGCTACAGGTTCAAAATCGATTGCTTGATGTAGACACACTACAAAATACGACGACCGTTTAAGTACTTTTCACGATTTCTCTTTATCATTATCGGAGGTCGCTCCTATGTAAATAGGTTCTTTTCTCAAAAAAATATATACATAGGGCTTTAAATATTCTTATAGTAAACTATGATTTAGATTGGACTTTACGCTCGGGAATTCATATACCGTACCCTTTGTAAAAACAAGGAATGTCCCAATTTATTTTATTTTAGTATTTTAATGGTTACACATTTATTATCTAAGGCCCTTTCATTCTTAATAACAACTTTTTACAAAAGTATAACAGGTGTCTGTCTATCTTAGAACAAAAAAATAAAAAAATTCTTTCACCATTAGAATGCTACATTAGCGCTGAGTAACCCATATTTAAAAAAAATGTTCACCCGTGCGAAGCCGGGATGAGCTTTTTTTTTGAAGAGAGATTGCTGATTGCTTCAAACGGCTTTTTCAGCTTCACCGGGCTTTTTTGGGGGCGGCGGGAAGCTTAAAGGGTTCCTCAAGACGTGTGAAACGAATCACCTTCGGAGGTTTTCTAGAGGGAACGGCATCACACACTTAAAAGTGCGTGTCCCCGTGCCCTACTAGATTCTCCGAAGGGTTCGGATCGGGCGATGACGGGCCGCTAGTAGAATATAATATCACTAAAATTATGGATAATAACAACTAATATTTAATCGTACATAGAAGTTACCACATTCCAAAATCTCAATATAAGAAATACTTGTAAGCTTTGCGAAGCTGGTAATCTTGGTGATCAATCACAACCAACTAAAGACTAAGCGGGTTTGAATTGAATGTAGAAAGCGTTTACAGGTTTGCGTATCTACCAAATATAATGTCGTATATATTTACAATGTCGTCATTCGACCCTACCCCTATGTTGTAAGTTCTTTGGTTCTTGTTCAAAAATAATCGCATTGCATTGAACACAAGTTTTTAGGCGCACTATTGGCGCACGCGCACCTTGCGCAAGATTCGTCAAATCGACTGGAGGCGCGCCAAATCGACGCAATCTAGTACCATCGACGGATGAGTTTGTTATGCAAACACTGACTGCCATACCGATTTATGTACCAGACAGTATTGGGTTGCCTGTGTGTTTATTAAATTAATAACATCTAAGTGGGATTGTAATTACACTTAAGTTAAGACAAAAGGCTTTGAAAAACTACTCCTACAGGCTTTTATTTATTTATTTAATATTTAATGCACAACATAAATTAGCACGAAAGGTGAACTGAATGAATTTCTCTACCAGTCAACCAACGGGCAAGGCAGAAAAATTGATAAGCGGTACGATAAAGAAAGTAATACACATACACCATTAATATACTTCTAGTACATTAAAACAATACTTAACCATTTTTTTTTAAACCTAATGTATTTTAGGGTTATATAGACCCTATTATATAGACCCTTAGAAACCATAATTGAAAATGCCTATAGTGAAAGCGCCTAATAATTTAAATTGTGTTTAAACACATAATAATCATAAAATCCGTTATGTTAGTATGTAAATAAATAAAAGTTAAATCTTATGAATAACGTAAATATGCATAAACGGTTGAAGGCCCTACAATTAATCAAATTAATTAACAAAAACGGCGTATAAAATAATAAAACTACTCTAAGCATTCAAAAAACATATTGTTAGATTCACTTATTTCATTGTGCCGCAAGTCGCGTACCGTTTTTAAAGCGCTTAGCGGGAATCTAGTACGAGCACATGAGTAGGTTTATGTATTATATCTACTCATGTGGTACGAGTCTTAGAGCATTAGGTTTAATGCTCTAAGGGTACGAGTACAAGAAGATTGAAGCTGTAGGTAGATATCTATCTATGACTACGACATGTGGCGTGGGCGGGAAATCAAAATCAATCTCGCGATGCACAGATTAAAATCGATGCGGTGCAATCTCCCGTGGAATTACGATGTAGCAAGTTTAGACTTTTTTTTTTAAGTTTTGCAATATGACTCTTTTCTTCTGTGTCTGAAAAGTGTTAAATAACAATAATATGAAGACTCTACATTATACACATAACTTTTAAAATGTAGAAGTATTAAAGTAAAGAACCTATTATCACACCCTCATTTAATTTAATGTCATATTTTTTTTGAGTTTTCACTTTAATATTTAATAAGTAAAAAATATGTTTCAAAGTTAGTATAGCCTTTCTCTAAGTAGGCAACTGCATGTACGCTAATTTAAACAGCATGTGAACACAACATATTTTAGGATAAAGATATTTTTAACCCTATAGTAAATCATTACAACGTTTTGTTATATATTGTGTACATCAATTAATTAACTATTTATGGTTTTGAAAAAACATAATTCCTTTAATCTACCTATTTAAGGGTGGAAAGTTCAGAGTAGTGTTGTAATAAAAAGTGTTTTAACCGCCTTTGTGGTCTAGCCGTTAACTCCCTGCAGGTTCTCATGTGAACCGGTAACTTGCAGGCGAAATTTTGTGTTATTGTGAAGAAGTTAAGCACTAGATTTGTATGAACTAACCCAGACAAAGCGAATGCGTCGTGGCTTGAGAGGCTAATGCTTAAGACAGAGCTCGCGGGTTCGATTCCCAGCGGGGGGTACTGTTTGTGTACTCGATTTGGTTGGTAGTGGGGCTTGTTTGTCCGCCTGACTAGCTACCAGCATCTTATCTAAATATGTCGCCATAACATCTATGTTTGTACCATTGTTGTGTTCTGGCAGCTAGAGATAAGAAGCCAGTGCAGTTATCAGTAGTTGAGGATTCCGGGTGAAGTGCGCCACACCTTCGACCTTATCATCACTTAACATCAGAACATTAGAAGGTCAAGTGCTTACCCGTATAAATTTTAAAAATATTATCTAGTTTGCATACTGCTGCCGCTCTCCTATATATCAAGTGGTGATAAGTGCAACGATATTTTCAGTTTCGGACATACCTTTAGACTGTGTGTGACACAATATTAAAAGCTTTTCATAAAGTTATATCTAATAGCCCTTCCAACCTTCAGGCTTTATAAAACAGGGGCTCGTTCTTGGGCAAATGTAAGTATAACTTTTGTAAAATGCCCTTATTTCAAGGACACCTACTTTTTTGGTCGAAACATAAAAGTACCGATCAAAAAGAAAAATACTGTATTTTGTTAGAACTGGTCCGACATAAGTAGTATTTATTGTTATTTATTTTCTTTATTTATCTTTTTTCTTAGCCTAGGTTTGTTATAATATTAATATAAAACTAAAATACAAAAGCACATACAAAGAATAAAAATATTATAAAAAACCTAGCCTAGGGTGCTGCCGGCAACGGGGCAGGGCTCAAGCTGCCGGTGGTTAGGGCTGCAGACACAGGAACCTTCGGACTATCCGCGCCGTGTCCAGGAGTACCGCCTTCTGTATCTGACCCTTGATCCTACCATTGAGCGAGAGTTTCCTAATGACAGTTTCTTGACCATCACGTCGAGACTCTTATTTATTTATTATTATTTAATTAAAACGGTTACATAACGAATGGCTCCAAGCTGCAAGGTCCATTATTCTCGGTTCTATTTGAGTTTGAGAATTCGATATTGTTATACATTTTCGCTGGATAAAACTAACAAAAACAAACTAATTGTTCTAGCATCAATTGACACTTTTAATATATTTTAGTAAGATATTGTAAAATGGTTCAGTAAGCACATGTCAAAAAGACTGATGAGTAAAGATTATTATAAAATTAATGATTATGTTAATGACAAAAATGTATGCATATGAATGTTATATTTTTTGGGTCTATTTTATATATATTTAAACTGGTATTACATGTAACATTACCGGAGAAAGAAACAGCCTTTGTCAAGTTTCTTGCGGCTTGTTCTCGGTACAAGGTGAATAACATATATCTACACTGTGGTACAAGGTCTCCACCGTAGGGTTAACCAAATTATGGCTTTGAAATTTTATATGGCACCAATTTTGAGCAACAGAATTTAAAAAAAACATCATTGTATCTTTTCAAATGTCAAAGATCATATTTCGATCATCATTTGTTATATGAGAAGTGGATGAGATAGGAAGTGGACGAGATAGGAAAGTGGACGAGTTAGGAAGTGGACGAGATAGGAAAGTGGACAAGTTAGGAAGTGGACGAGATAGGAAAGTGGACAAGTTAGGAAGTGGACGAGATAGGAAAGTGGACGAAGTCGTCCTGAAAAGTTTGAATTAATAGTTAATACTGTTTCATTTCTTTAACATTCTTGACAGTTTTACATCATAATTGTAATGTTTACATAACGTATGGAACGCTTGAAGAAACAAATATTTAAATAGTTTCATACAAGTTCTCACTTCGAGAATTACATAAAAAACACAGTACAAGTTTCATTTACATAGAAAGAGTCGTATAAAATCTTACCGAGAGCTTATTAGAGAAGTTTCGAAAAAATAGTAGATGTCATTATAAATAATCACTACACTTTTGATTTGTTTATTCACATACAGACTTTTAAATGGGCAAAAGACTGATGTCGACAGTTGCAAAAACTTTTAAAAGCAAGCGACGCTCCGTACTTAGCAGAAGGTCTATCAAGGAAAATACCGATGATTGCAAAACAGCGACATGTTTATCAGTCTACATAAGGACAATGTGTATACCAACCCCCATTGTACCTAGCTGGAGATGGAAAATTAAAGGCTGATGATGATGGTGACTGCTGTGCTCATGTCATTGATGGTATGATGTACGTTTACCTCCTGAGTGCACCAATAATAGTTAAAGTAACATGGAACATGTTTCAGTCAACCAGTTCAAAAACTTAAGGGAGTAGAGATAAATAACTTCCATTCAGTTAAACATACCTACGCATTTCTAAAATATATTTTTTTATAAAATTATACTGATCTAGATCTAGCTTTTGCTTCACTTACCTACTAACCTATGAAAGTTAATTTTTTGGACCTATGATTTTACGAACCCTATTTAAAGTTTACGCTCACACGGCCCTGCAAGGAAATTTAAGAAAACAACCAAACTTTCATGTGATCAATCGTTTTTCTAAATACCGGACCAACAATAAATACTGAAAAAAAACTCTACATATCTTTCCATTTACATACATTTACAACATAAATTATGCCGAATCATCTCTACTTTTTTTCTTGAAATCGGTGAAATATTTCTCCACTCATAACATAAGCGACCTAGTTTTCACAAAAATCCCCCAAGGCCGGCCCAAGGCATCTTTATAAAAAAACCTATGAGTTATTGCCGTGTTTTTTATTTGTACGCGCGGTCACATACTTCGAGTATTATTAATATCTACATGTGAATGGGCAGGAGTCCGTTTAACCGATGACTTAATGTCTAACGTTGGCAAGAAGCAACCTCGGCTAGTATTTATGACACAAGATACTCAGATACGATTCCCAAATAGCGAGAAAAAGAACGCATGCGCACGCACGCATTTGCATCTAGCTTTTTAGGTTGCTCGCTTTTCGAGGTTTTCACAAACAAGAGGTTATCGGTTCTCGTCAATATTCTCCCCGCACAAGTAAGTATTCCCTGCTTCCTATAACATAGGGTTCTTTAAACAAGTTGTGAAAAAGCAACTTCCGGGTCGACAAGGTGAGGTTATATAGAGACAATCCTGTTTGAGACTAGACCTAACCTAACATCAGGTAGAGCGAAGCCATTTGCTTACTCTTCAATAAATAAAATAAAGAAGATTCCTTAGCGGTTAATTTAATATTCAAGGTGGGAGTGTGTACTCATCTTCGGATTTATCATCACCGGGGGCCTAGCGTTTCCCCGTTGTAAAACAAAAAAAACGCTTCACTCGTTTTATTGCGTTACAGATTTACGATTACAAATAGTTAGGCAGTGAGTAAACTCACAAAGAATTCGTTGTTGAGATCAGCTGGCGTGATGAAACTACGTGTAATTGCCAAGAGCAGTAACGCCGCCGCCGGTGGTTCAGTTATAACTATTTTGTAATCAATGGTTCGGGTTCAAATGATCACCCTTATAATTAGATCTGTAATCTTCCAAAATGCAATATCGCAGGCGCGTGTTTTGTTGTCCAGGCAACGGAACATCAAATTGCATTATCGGACGTTTACAAACTATGAACAGATTATGTTTTCAAATATAAGAATTAACTACAGCATCGTTTACTACCTTATATAATAAACTTTCTGAAAAGTCATTTGTTGGTGTTAGTGTCTTTTTTTATTTAATTGATCCGAAAAACGTGTGGGTACACGTGTAGGCACCAGGACAGAGTAGGTACTCTATCAGTAAAATCTCCTACAAGTGTCGTGTTCAGTAATTCTGCACTTGCTTGCACTTAAACAACCGCTCTTAGACTAGAAGCTTAGCTTCAATTAAAAATTGTTCACCCAATAAACTTTCAAACAACGTAAAGACTTCTTTCAAAATAAATAGAAAAGTTTCTATAACAAAATATGAAAACGCGTCTGCTAAACAGCGTACCCAATCTCGGCGCAATATACCCGCGTAAACAGAAAGACACCAAGCACCATTATCATTACGTAACTAAACTAAACACCACCACTCACTGGAACCACTGAACACTGCACTACGTACGGCCTGAGGACCCATGGGACTTGCCGCAGCTCCTGTAGACAGAGGAGGACCAGCCAGATATACCTGCTGTATATAGAGGATGAGGAGCGCAGAGGGCGGTCGCCCTTACAGCAGTTGCTACCCATGGCGGGCGCACATGCCGGTAGTGTGCGCGGGAGCTGGGCGCGTACTGCGGCTGCGGTTGCGCGGGCGCACGCTGGGTATTTTCAGTGGGAGCTGCCAGTTGCAGTTGTTTACCGACCGGGACTGAAGGGTCGCGGGCTCGCGGGCTCGCGGCAACGTCACGGGGAGGGATTTTGGGTTGCGTTGTGTTGGGGACTAGTTAAAGTTTTAAGTCGTAGCTTTTAATATTTATTTTTGATAAAAATTATTTTAATTGAAATGGTTTTTAATCTCTCTTTTATAAAAAAATCTAAACATGTTGTGGTCAGCTTTGAATAAAAAATAATGATGTTTTGTTCATTCATCTACGCGCGTTTATTAAACAATTATTTCACCAAGGCTTAATTGCGTTTAGTGTTCGCGTAAACATTACGTTTTCTTATATTTACGTAAAAATGCGTCAGCTAAAAGATAGAAGATAGATAAAACACTTTATTGCTCACACTATAACACAAAACACCAACAACGAAAATTTTTATACAAATGCGGGAAAAGCAGTTTTTATATGCTATTTTTTTTTTAAATAAGTTTATTTTATTTGATAAATTTGGCAAACATAGCTAATGCCCAATGATTAGCAGTCGATTTAAATGATTTTGAACTTTGAAGTTTTGGAAAACCGGCGTCTTATTTGAGTATCTTGGAACCCTCGTCGCTGAAATCAGCTCTTAACGACATGCACGGGAAGCTAAGCAACTGATAAGATTATTATCATGTCCGAGACTGAACTCGTAGAAAACATCCCTATTAGTACTCTCATTTAACTCGGTTCCTTAAATAAGACTTAATTTTTCTTATGTAACTTTTTCCAAACCACCACTACGTAAAAAGTGGTATTTGTTTAAATTAATAATTATTTGCAGGATTATTATTAGGTACTATGGTTTAATAAATCGGCACCGTTGAGTAGGTACGCCACGATCACAGTGTTGCTGTACTCTCATTCCAATTCCACATTAGTAATTGCATAGGTAAACCTGTAAGCGCATAACAATAACAGAGGGATTATAAATAACTTAGGTACCTTTTATTTTAAATGTAGGTAAATAGTTATTTTATTATTTCTTTCGATCCCATTGGGTTTACGTGAAAGAATTACTTGTTAGGCACTACGTGGGTACTACACACAAACCCAAGAGGCTTAAGAAGTACCTTAGATTGTAATATAAACTGTATGTTTCGTTTCTGATAACAAATGATAAAAAAATGAAAAGATAATTTTAATATTTCTATTTATATAATAACATAATATTTATATTTATATGTAACTATATTCTTATTAGATTTGTTGCATAAAACTTTATGTCACAATTTTTCATGACATACTTTTACTTATCCTAATGATCCATTCCCTTCATTTTTATTCGCATAATATATTTGACTAGCTGTGCTCGCGACTTCGTGGAATAGTGACTTTCGGCAGCATTTTTAATTTTTTAGGCTCTTGTTCCCGTTTTTGCAACATTTTTCACTGATGCTTCGCTACTATTATTTGCAGCGTGAAATTATATAACCTAAAGCCTTCCTCGATAAATGGACTATCCAACACAAAAATATTTTTTTAATTCAAACCAGTAGTTCCTGAGATTAGCGCGTTCAAACAAACAAACTCTTAAGCTTTATAATATTAATATATATATATATAGATTTTATGAAATATTTTTTATAGACCCAGAGATGTGGAAGTGACTGTTCTTCCCTAACAGTTTGATCTCTCATCCATCACCCATCACCCACTGACGAATGACAGGTTGAATATATCCGCCATTATTGTCAATGGCTAAAGTCTAATCATTAATTCACTGGAGTAAACTGACAGATGCTAATGTCACATTGTAAAATTATGTTGCCACATTTATTGTACTAGTGATGCGTTTCGTTCATTGTCATTCAGATCACTCACACAAAGTCAGTACGAACGTTTACTATAAAAAAGTACTTAATTAATTATAATATAAGTAGGTATATGAGTGTCTTTTTGTAGCGAGATATTTCACCTGACAGTTTAGTTGTCAGTGTTTGTTTTGCTTTGGGAGCTGTTATTATTCGAAAATTTTGGAAGTACGAGTATTTTAATTATTGCAATTTTTTACATCATCCATCTTTTTGTAAGAAAAATACAGATTTAACCACTGTGTAGGAGTACCATTTACTGCATAACAATTAAGACAAAACAGAATACTATAAATTAATAACGTTGAAATGGAGATATTCTCAACAATATAGTACCGTTTTAGGTCAACAATCACTCGATCCCGTTCCAAAATGAAAAATCACTCTAACCCGTTCTAAAACCATTTTTTATCACTTTCTCACATAGCACCTTCTCTGTCTCCGAGTGAATTTTCACATGGGTTACTTTTACGACAACTAAAACATCAACTATTTACAATTACTTTTAGAAGCATCGTCAAACAGTACAATTATTAAAACTAAATAATGTTATTGTCGCATGCAGCACGGATAACGCTTAAACCTATTTTGACGCAGACTTGAATAATAGACAACAAAATCAAATTTCTAAACGTAAACAAATTACGCCACCAACTAATAATCAAGAAAAATAAGCCGTAAAAATAATAATGTTTCATACCGTAAGACGTCAAATTGAGTGCGGGCAGACTCCGACTCCGACCGGTGCAACTGTCTCATTTCCGCACGCGCTATTCGTAATCTATCTGTTCGCTTTACTCTCCTTCAGTGAAGTGTGAAGTGTGTAAATGATA
Organism: Eudonia lacustrata; assembly: GCA_947562085.1. Classification (NCBI taxonomy): domain Eukaryota; kingdom Metazoa; phylum Arthropoda; class Insecta; order Lepidoptera; family Crambidae; genus Eudonia; species Eudonia lacustrata. Next base: position 39,158,962 of record OX387339.1, on the reverse strand, counting down.
TACTTGCTAAGTGGACTAGTCCAATTGAAGGATTCATTCATGAACGACTCTTCTTTATGTCTGACGACGACGAATAAAAATATATCTATTGCATTTTTGTTTAATTTTATATAATTCGAGTAATTCGCCTTTTCAAAGTTATCATTTATTGGCCTTTAAAGGTACCAATGCTAATATTTTTATATCGATTAAACAAAACTGGCCTAGGAGATTTCTTAATAAAGTAAATAAAATGAGTAATGTGATTTGATTTAATGAGAATGAATGAGTGAATAATTGATGTCAATCTTCTTGTCACAACACTATTTTCTGTTCATCAGAAACTGGGAACACCGTAAACGTCAGATTACTCCAGTGAATTAATGATTAGACTATAGTTCATCATCAACTATAGTTATTTTTAGTATACATACTTATACATGTAAATAGATTCATTTTATGTGATTTAAGTAAAAGTTTGTTGTAATCTTATGTAATTATATATTCTTTTCTTATTCATCGTCATCATCATCCTTTGACTATATACATGTCTAGACGGAGCGTCGCGGTACAAACGCTTCGCTCAAAGCGGCCAGTTTTTGTTTCGAAGTGTGCGTGACAGCCGCGTATGACACTAGCGCTGAACGGGTGTCAGTGTGCGCGAAAGGTTGCCAGTGAATACGTAATTCCCGATAAAGTAGGGAAAAAATATTTATGCACAATCACAGAACAACTAATGGCACAATACAATTTTAAAATGAAAATAGTAGTTTTAAAATGGTTTCGTTGATAGATTTTATTTGCATTTATGGTGTATGGCGACAACTACTAGGAAAGTATGTACCAACTCAACTCAGCAAATTATTCATCATAATTCATGACATAACATAACTTTTAAATTAGGTATTCGTATATGTAGGTATAACGCATCAAAGTAGCTGGTGTGTTTAGAATTGACGGATGCTTGAAAACGAGAGCGAGTACAATAAAATTATGCGTTAAGGCGACGCATCGCTAAACAATTATTCTAGTACGGAGAGTTTGCGCCCCGTACCATAAGTAAAACGTTATTTTTCTATAACTTTCGTTTTGATGTTACATCATTTTCCATGTTCTTTAATTTCATAATATTTTATAAATATTTTTCCACCACCAGCCTTATTAGGTGCACTTGATGTAGAAGACCGCATTCATGATCAGCTGGTACCTGGGATTGGAAGTAGGTCACCCTACAGCCAAGAAAATTGCATTACATTACAATAGTAAATTCGTCATAAAATAGTCAAAAAGCACTTTTCCGCTTAAATGCACAATAAATCAAAATTATTTCTACATGATTTCAACTGTCTTAAATTTTTGACAAGTTTTTGAACGAAGAATTGTCTCATCTATGTAATCTATAAATGTCAATACGTCAAAATCGTATGTTCAAAAAGATTTTTTTTAGAAGACTAGAAAACTTTATGTTTCCTCACTAAATTAATATGTGCAATAAAATCTCAGATTTTTTGACAATAACGTAGCCACCTCGTTTTATACACATTCGCGCATAAATACTCTAAATCCAAGCCCACATACCTTCTTACATAAATACTTACGTACATTAAATTCAAACAAAATTATTATTTTACTTATTTCGTTTCACAGTTAATATTAATAGTACTATTAATAGTTATGTTAATATTAATAGTACCTACTATTAATAGTACTATTAATATTAACTGTGAAAAATTATAAAATATTACAGTATTATATTTTTATATTCTTTTATATTCTGCCACCAATAATAGGATTGGGAATTCTACATTTCGATACTAGCAACACGGCCGCCTTGCTTACGTAATGAAATCGATTATTGTGAAAATTATAATTATCATTAAAATTTATCTATAAGTAGAGATGGAACGTGACTTTCCTTTTCGAAAAGATCTTTTCTTTGTAGTTTCGACAAAATTTCATTGAGCAAACGGTCATTTTGCAAACAAAGTCACCAAAAAACGAGACTTTATCAATGCTTGACAGCACAAATGACACTGACCGCCGGAGGAGCGCGTCAAGCCAATACTGGCCCGTTAATTTTTGTACGTTTTCTGACGGCCAGGCTCTATCTAGACAAGTATATAATCAAAGTCGTCATCATCATCTCAGCCAAGAGACGTCCACTGCTTGACATAGTCCCAAGGATCTCTATAATGGTATTCTTGTTATTACATAAGAATGGGAGATATCGCTTTGAGTGATAAAGACGCCCTTTTTACGACTTCTACAACTGTTTTTATCGTGTGTCTGTTTTTAAGTATTCTTTTTTATTCTGTTTTGATTCCTACCTACGTACCTAAATGAAAATTATTGCACTTATTTGATACTTTCAGAAACCTTAATATTTATCAAATCAAGTGTGGGTCATGGTCAAGCACCGACAGAATTAAAGATATTTTATACCCTAAAGGAATATTTTAATTAAACTTAAGTATTAAATTTTATTTGATGTTGGAATTTAATTTGTGTTTCAATACAAACATTTTATTTATTTTTGTTATGTTAATAACTTAATAATAATTTAATTTCTCTTTGTACTGATGCCTTTATGAATGATATTTCAAGTTCGTGTTTTATGTTTGTAATACCCCATCAGATACATGTACTTTTTCTAAGATACCTCTTAAATCCCTTCCGGTGCATAAGGTCTACAGTATCATTTCGTCCATAGTATCATAACGACCAGTATAATTTCGTCTAGTTCATCAAATGGACCATATACCTAATATCATCTAATAATCATTGTTTTTATTCCCATGTACGTCTACCTACAGTAACATTTTGTCCATAGTATCATAACGACCAGTATAATTTCGTCTAGTTCATAAAATGGACCATATACCTAATATCATCTAATAATCATTGTTTTTATTCCCATGTTTAAAAATACTCAAAGAACTTGTCAGTCAAAAGTACTAGACGTCAAGAGTTTCGTTTTTTACGCCAATTGGTGTATGCGCTATGACTTTACTATTTAAAAGAGTAAGGCGTTTTGAATTTAATTATTTTATGTAGGTTTTGAAATAACTGCAAAGAGAAAAAACTGAAACGAAAAAAACAAACTCTACGATCCCAAAATTCAATTTGAGCAAATGTTGAATGCAACGTGAAATATATCTAAATACATTGAATATTGATTGATAGTTATTGCAGACGGGGACAATCATCATACTCGTCGTATCGTACTGTTTGTCGTTGAGAAGTTGTATGGTGTATCTCCGAAGGTCAACTTTGCTCAGCACCAAAATTCAATTCAATTATAAATGGGACTTAAATAAAAAAATATCATCCAATTCAGTACAAAAATGTTGGAGATATACATTATAACTGACATAATTTAAATAAATAGAATTCGGTTAGTGGCGTAGTGATTTTCATAAGAACTAAAAATATTCATATTATTCAATGGGACTGGCATGTAAAATAAACTAAAAGTTTTTAAAATTTAATTAATAAGCATAAAAAAGTATGTATTTTAACTTCAATATCAACATGAGTGAAACAAACATTAGACTTTTAAAAGTATTTAGGTAGTGCATAAGTTTCAGTTAATAAATCAGAAGTGTTGTGGCGTAAATGTCCCAATGAACTGAGGTAGGTTGAAACGGCTACGAACCGACTCATAACATAGATCTTTAATGATCTATTCTAGTCAAATAGAAAACAGTTTACCAACGTTACAACAGATGGCGCTGCACATTTATTACCGTAGATCATTGACAGATGTCGCTAGTAAGCGATGCGGTAAGCAACCGCTAGATGGCGCTCAACGGCTGCATGGCAATGAGAAAACACTCTTGATAACCTCATATTTATTTTTGGTAAGTAAAATGTAAACTCAGCTGGCATCATTTAAAATTAGCTTTTTTAATAGTAGTCAGGAAGAAAGCGATTACGTTATAATGGAATTCTACAGTTACCTCACCGCTGCGCGTGGCCAAGCCACGTTAACTATTGGCAATCGCAATGTATTGTAAACATAATTTATTGATGTCTGCATATTTATAATTAAGTGACCTGGATTCGTGGTATTGCGGATATTTCAGGTATCCAGAACTACTGATCGGTACGGGACAGATGGTGTATCCTAAGAATGATCCTTCTCTGCGCTTATAACTAGTTATTGAACATGTAAATGCTGAAATTAAGGAATATACGGTTACTCTAACAATGCAACAGCACCTCCTGCGTCATCATCAGTTGAGTGCAGGGCTTGTTGAAGTGTTTGGCGCGGTGCGAGGTGGAGCTACAAACTGCTCCACAAAATGGAAATTGTGCACATTTACAACTCGCCAAAAAATTTAGGAGCAAATTAGGTAGGTATAAATGTATGACGCAGTACGTAGGTAATAAGTTTGTAGGGATAACAACGATTACAATATAGTAAAGTGGTAGTGGTATTCCAACGGTTAGGGATAAGATCCTCAGAAGTCCCGAGGGAATAACGCTTTCACAATTATAAAAAATATAAGAACGGATAAGAGGAGTTCGATGGCGCAGTGGTTAACGTGCCCAGTTTGCGAGTGCTGAGGTTAAGCAACTTTCGCAAAGGCCGGTCATCAGATGGATGACCAATAATTTATCATCTCGCGCCTCTCCGTGCTTCCGAGGCACGTTAAGCCGTTGATCCCTTAGATTGGAAATTATGATGGTTATATTACATTAGGTATGTTACATCACACAATGTACAAAACATGCTGGAGCCATTTGCAGCTCCATCTCGTACCGCGCCAAACATTTATGAAGTATAAGTTCGTACATTCTTTTTGGCAAAGTAACGAAAATATACTCGTATATTTGCAAATGAACACATTGAACTTACTGTTATTTAATAGTTGTAAGGACATATAAGTATAAATATATAATTATGGGTAAGTATATACTGAATGATGGCTAAGGATGATGATGATGATATACCTACTACTAATAGCAAGCTTTAAAATAATAATTCCTTAAGGCTACGGACTTATGAAGGATTGTATCAGTATAACCAAACGTAATAATTTGACGTTAAATGTTTCAGGTGCCCTCTAATTCTTAGATGCCCTCGAAGCATTATTTCACTCTGAAGCTATGCTTTGACTCTTTCTAAATCCATACATACAATGACAGACGGAACAACATTGAAAATATTATTCTCCCGGAATGTGTCTAATGAGAACAAGGGTGCTGTCCCGGGCTGCCAGAAGATGCAGGTTCGGATCCCGCTGGACATTTTTTAAACACTTTTTGTAAACATAGTACTTAGGTACGTGATAAATATAAAACCAACTAAGAGTAGCTAACTAGCATAATTAACTTTTATTTAAATTGAACGAGCTTTCTCGCGCTGCACTGATAAAAACATTGAACGAAACTTTTCATAAAACTTTTGAATATGACGGGCGGCTGACATCCTGCACGTAACTATTTAAAAAGCTATACCGAATCGCAAGGCTAACGTTTTGATTAGTTTGAAACAAATGCCGTGTCGTGTGTCCCGAGTCCCGACGCGGGCGCTTCCTGGTTCTGTATTTATACATCGACATGTGAAAAACAAACAACGCTTGCCGGCGCGACGCGCGCAGCCGCGACACTATTTACACCTTAACACAACTGCACAAGTTCCATTTCGGCGCGGTACAAGGCGGCGGAATTGCAACGAACATTTTATTACGTGTAAAACGGTTTAAAGTCATGAAAAAATCGTGCTAAATTTGAGAATACCGAAAGCTTGCACGTACTATGTCCGTGACGCGAAAAAGATAGAAATAGAACGTACCATTCGTAGTGGAAGGGAGCCGTGCCCGAGGCCAGGGGGAGGCTCAGGGCCGCGGGGCTGCCCGGGGCGGCCCGAACGGTGGCCGGGCCCCGGGCGGGGAACGTCGGGGGCTCCATAGGGCTCCGGTCCTCTCACTGCGCGCGCGCCGCGCCGTGTGCGCGCCGCCGCCCCGTCGGCCACTGTTTCTATAAATATACGGAAAAATGTAACGCTTGCTCCCAGTGAACATGCGGCGCGAATATTTCGCCAATTTCACCGGCGCTTTAACGTATTACCAGCTGATTTTGCGAGGAATTCGGCACGACTAACTACGTAGCGACGAGTGGGCACTCCAATAGCGAGGTTTTGTCTCAACAAGGTATTATGAATATAAATTTGAAAGGAAAATAATAAATCCCCGTTCTAGTCTTTTTAGTCTAGTCGGCTAAAAGTACCTTGACCTTCAGATCCCCTTCAATTTATGATACCCTTAAAGGTGGTAGGTATAAAGTAAAACTGGAAACTGGTTCATAAAGAACTTCAGGAATCAATCTAGAGTTCCTTGATTCGATTCCCAGCGAACTTTCTTATTGTGCTGTGCTCCGTATATTTGGTGGAACGTGGCAAAGCTTGTTCGTGTGTTACCATAAGTAACAACATTGCTAGATAGTTAAGTATCGTAGTAGGTACTACGATACTATTCCTACCTGTTATTCCGACAGTTAATTCACTAGCTTGACTGCCACTTACCGTCAAGTGAGATGGATGCGGTTTCCCGTTATAGTAGAATGATATCAAAATCTTCCTACATAAATATTAATACAGAAAATTACAATAATTACGGCCCAGCATGTCCACGGTAATCCTAGCCCACCCCTAAAAAAGGTGGGGGTAGGCTTTTCATAAATAATAAGTTAAATCAAAATACTCGCCAGGCTATCGATCACGTTCACGAAATTAAGATTTTGTATCACAAAGTTTTAACTCTCCTCATTTTGATGGCAGATAAGTCTCGAACAGCACTAGGGAAGACGTGTATACTCGTATAATCTAAGCACAAGGGTTATCTGCCGTCTCGCCAGTAAACAACAATATATTTTAACTTTTTTAGGAGCTCGATGGCGCAGTGGTTAACGAGTCCAGTCTGCGATTGCTAGGTTAATCAATTTTCACAAAGACCGATCAACGGACAGGTGACCATTTTAACATCTTGAGCTTCTCCATGCTTCGGAAGGCACGTAAAGCAACAACCACCCGCACTGGACTCGCGGGGTGGTTTATGTCCCCTTCTCCCTATCCATCCATAGGGAAGGGATCCAAGGCCCCAGCAGTGGGGACATTTTTATGAACTGGTGATGATGATGAAAAACTAGAATTTTATTTTAGCGTGCCTGCCAGAGAGCACCAGAAATCCAAAAAACTGTGAGGCCTGCCGAGCTTTCCCTCATTTCTAGTTTTTGACCCATTGTCGAGATTTTAAGTGCAACCCTATCCTCTCCGACGCTCTTCTACTCGACGACTCTTGACAGGAACCAGTGATGGACGTTTATCCTTATAAACATTTAAAACAATTGAATACAGACCACCTGCCTTACTAGCTGTCATCGCATCATCACAGAAAATTCATGTTCTTTTGTGGCGATAAAGACTGTGTTATGTATGATGTTGTGATTAATCAATGATTCCACTAAGATAGTTTAACTTTTGCACATTATTTGCTTGTAGAAAGATTTCGATTTGGTTGGTGGTAGAGCTTGTTTGTCCACCTGGCTAGCTAACCCATACTATTTATATATGTCGCCATAACATCAATGTGTGTAGCATTTTATTCTGTTCAGTCAGCTACAGATAAGATAACCAGTGCCTTAGAAGTTGAGGATTCCGGATGAAGTGCACTTCCACCATTGTCCTTATCATCACTTACATTAGGTGAGATGAAGGCACTGTGCTTAACCGTAAAATATTTTTTATAAACTCGTGAGTTTTTAAAAAGATGATGTTTTTGATGCTTCATCAACCCCTTTTTTGGAGAAGGGAGAGTAAATATCTTAAGAGTAAGTAAATATCTTAAGAGTTTTAAAAAAGGTTATTTTTATTTGCCACTCTTTATGTAAAAAATGAAGAAAAAAAATGAAAAATGTATATTTACCTAAGCCTTGTTACAGAAATTGTACAATAACTCCCACACCATATCCCATCATCAATATCAGATGAATGGGGAGCCGCTGCGACGTGCTACCGAGGTTAGGGACTTGGGTGGACGTTTCACAGTCACAGCAGACCTAAATTTTAGAGTACATATCGCTAATGTCTGTAAGAAGGCATACCGCAATCTTGGATTGATATTACGGCTGAGAAATGGTTTCATGAATGTCGGGGCTTTGAGAGCGTTTTACGATGCGCTCGTTAGGCCAATAGGCCAAATATAAATTTATGCTAGAACGTATCCAGAATAAATTTGTAAGATTTATTTACTGGAAACAATTTGGAGTATACCTAAGTTATCCATTGTTGTACCCTACTCTGTTTTTGCTCGGAATGGTGGGGTACTACTACAAACTGAAAGCTAGAAGAGAAGTCGCTCTCACAGTGTACTTGCTTCAGGTGATAAGAGGTATCATACACAACCCAAAGGTGTTGGAGATGGTGCTATTGAGTGCCTGAAACGTGGGAGTGCGGGCCGCCGGCGGAGACGCCCGCTGCTGGTGGAGCCGCGCGCGCGCACCGACCTGCTGCACCGGGCGCCGCTCGAGTGCGCGCTACGTGTGCTCAACGTTATGGCTGAGCAAAATGATTTATTTTCTTGTACGCTGAGTGAGCTCACGGAATTAGCTTTTAGTATAGTAACTATATTGTAAATAACTGCACGGTTTAGCCTGTAAGGATTGTGTATGTTCTTTTAAATAAATAATAAATAAATAAATAAAAAAATGATCAAAGATCGCAACATACAAGAACTATATCCAAATGTATGGATAGCATTGCGAATATTATTGACTATACCTGTAACGATTGCTAGTGGGAGGAGTTTTTCAAAGCTTAAGTTGATAAAACCTATCTGCGATCAACAATATCCCAATCTTGGTTGACAGGACTTAGCGACTTGGTCAATCGAAAATGAAATTGCTGAAAACATCGACTTTGATAACCTAATAAAAAATATAAAGAGTATAAAATATATATAAAGAGTTCGCTGATAGAAAGGCTAGAAAAGTAAAATTTTATTAGTTTTTTATTAAATAGTTATTTTTTCCTAAATGATTATTTCTTTATATTTTTCGCCTTTTTATTGTTTGGGTTTGAATTGCAGTCAGGGGGCGCTGTAGAAATCTCGCCCAGGGCGCTGGTACCTATGTGATAAAACCGGCACTGGGCGCAATGCGCGAATATGGGAGTGCATGTATGTAAGAATGAGTTGTATGTGTATTTTAAGCAAACAATCCTACTGCAAACAAGACCTATGTTTCAATTGTGCAGTTAGAACACAATCCCCATTATTGTATACTTATTTACTTTCCTCTGAATGTCAGCGACTCCGCTTTGACATTAAAACGCCTGTGGCGACTGCTGAGCAATATCACATATCACTGCATTCGCTGCAACATTTCACTAAGGCACCATTATTTCATTCTACGAAGTGTACCTTGTACTCGTAGTAGGTACCATTAACGTTACATCACGGTCACTTACATTAGAATAATTATTATTATCGGGGTTGTTACCATGTTTTTGTTGTTTGTGAGTATCCGATATTTCGGCATATGTATGCGCCATGCATGGTCACGGATGTACCTACTGAAGTTATCGCGGATGGGTGTTTATGAGCCGACCAAAACGAACTACCCTCTTCGTTACTCGTACTACTGTCTTCTACAAGTCACTACACCACAGAATAAGGGATTGCAGAAGTTAAAGCTACATGCAAACTTCAAGAGGGCCTAATGAGTTCGTTGCCACAGAAGAAAGAACACGAGGCGTTGTTCGAGCACGGTGGGTATGTAATGTAACCCGTGTTTTTTAACAATATTTAACGTTTCGACGACTCACGACGACGCCAGCATCACCGTCGCTCGAAAGTTCCCGTCTTGGGCAAACCAACCACGACTAAGGTTCGTTAATTTTGAGGCCGTCAATAACAATGTATTTCAATTACCTGTGGCTTCTCATTTATGTGCCTTCCGAGGCACGAAGGAGCTCGAGATGATACGTTTTTGATCACCCATCCGATGACTGGCCTTTGGCGAAACCTCAGCATTCGCAGACCGGGCGCGTTAACCACTGCGACATCGAGCTCCTCATGTAATGACATGTTTTAATTTAATGTTTTATATAAATGGGTATGGGTGATACAATACAAACTATAAATTAATTGGATGCATTAAAAGTGGCACGTTCGTTTGAATGTGATGTCTCTGAGTTCAGTAAGTGTTTTTGTATTGGAAAACACGATTTTACTATGATCTCTCAAAATATACGTAGTACGAGTAGGTATTTAGATAAGAATCTGGATTATTTGTTGCTATGGTATCACATCTATCACTCGATGTTGACGTAATTGCTCTGACTGATGTAATGGGCTAGATAATTGGTGTAAGTGTAGTTAAGTTTATTTATTTATTTTATGTAGAATTGACTACAATAAACCATTACCGCAACTTCCTAATTATCAATCATATTTCAATAAGCTGCAATTAAATCAAAACGATGGTGTAGTGATTTATGTAAAAAGTTCTCTAAGACATAAAGTGAATGAAATAAAACTAACTCAGGCGTCATGTTTGCAACTAAATATTTTGAATAATACCATCCTGTGTATCTATCGCTCTCCTTCTATCAATCTCCTTATATCTATCAATGCTGATGGTTTTATTAACAGCCTGAGTACACACCTGGACACTGAACTCTGGGAAAAGTACAATTTTTTTATTTTTTTTATTCATAGCTCGGCAAATGACTCCACTCCACCTGATGTTAAGTGGAAACGGAGTCCAGACGCAAGGACAACTGGTGCAGCGTGAAAACAACGCAACATCAGTCACCCTCACCCTGCCGGCCCACAAGGTGCCTCTTCACGCCTGGTCTGAAGGACCCCATGTCATAGGAAGGAGGGAAAACGTGTATTATTGTTTGCGACATCAATATTAATATTACACTCAAGTCTACAGAACCACCATGAACAAAAGAACCGCGTTAATTACCTCAAAAAGCTTCCAGTTTATGGTTTACTAGCTGGTCATACAATACTAAACTAAAAAAACTAAAACAACTAAAAAACTATAAACTTTGAGGCTGCTTTCACGAGACTTTTAAATAAAAACCTTGCAGAGCTTCTTTATTGTGACAATCCAGACAGTGATCGATGGTTTGATATTTAAATTAATGGTAACAATTAAACAAAACACATTCATTGCAAAAACACCTAGGAAATTTCGTAATGTTAAACCATGGGTCACACCTGGAATTTTACACCCAATTAAGCTACTCTAAATCAAAACTACTTAATTGAAATGTTTGACGCGACGCTATTATCTATACGACTCTGTTTAGGCTAGCATATCAGTATAATTTTTTATTAGTTAATTTTAGTATAATAATCCCAAATAAAGTACCTATGCGTTTTTTTATTACAGCCAGGCTGTTTTATCATCTAAATATTCTTTGACTGTATAATAACCATTTATAAGTAAAGAAGACTTTACATGTTTTTGAAACTTAACTAAAAGAAATCTAGTACAGTACCTATTTGGTACAACACAACAATACCACTTTCTTGAGGCAAGGTATAAGAAAGAACCAAGCACCTTCTGTAACCTGGGTTGTATTCGGTCTTGATTAAGTAAAATTTCTATAAAATACATCTGGATCGTCTTGTACCTACAAGTGGCTATGCATAAATTTTACAATAGGTACCTAATATTTTTGAAACACTCCACTCGCTCTTTCGTAACTGGTTTACAGTTCACTATTTATGGTTCATGCCTAATATCAAAATCATAGGTAAGTGTATATTCCCGAAACATAGCCATGCAAACAAATATAACACTGTAATAACATGGAAAATCATATTAACGTACCTACGTACTTTTCCATAAGAAATCACAAAATTATAATTTCTTTTGTTTATTCACTCGATCTTGCTGCTTCTCCAAGCTGCTGCGCTTACAGCTTGGAGAAGCACCGACTTCAAAAAAGGAGGAGGTTATCAATTCGACTGTATTTTTTTTTAATGTTTGTTTACCTCAGAACTTTCGACTGGGTGAACCGATTTTTATGATTCTTTCTTTAATTGAAAGCTGATGCTTCCCGTGTAGTCCCATTTTAATTTGGTCCAGTTCTGATGATGGAATCCTCAAGGAATTAAGGGAACTCCTCAAATATTGTAGGCATACCTATCGCGATTTTGGTATTTTCAGAAATATGTTGAGCATTTGCATTCAGAAAGTATCATTTCATGAAGTGTTACTGATGAAAAAGACCACAGATTGTCATCGGAACTCCTCAATGAAAAGTATTTCACGGGTGGCGATAAAATATCTCGATTAAGATAGTTAAGCGACTATGACGAAGCAACAGAAGGCAGGCACCGGAACTCAGTTTTTGATTTCCTACTTTGAGATAGGCGTTTCTCGTTTTCTTCGCTTTTCTCATTTAAATGGCGGCGCTCTCATACAAGCAGCGCGTTTAGTAGGTCTACCCTTATTCGCTTTTGATAAATAGATCGAAGCGAATCACTAAAAAGAGAGAAATAAACAAAAATTTTAACAAAAAAAAAACACTCCAAAAAACTATGACTGATAAAACTGCACTAAAAAGTAAAAAATAAGCGTTAGACTTTATATATATAGACAATAATTTTATTAGGAAAATATATACCTACCTAGGTAAAATTATTGTTATTTTGGAGTCGGTGCCAGCCAAGGTAACTTTAACATAAACATTTAACGACATACTATATATTAAAATCATAATAGTACATTCAATCTTAAGCATGAAATTTTGACTACAAACGCGGACTGGCACCGGCTCCAAAAACTTCGTTGGCTGGCACCGGCTCCAAAAATAACAATAATTGTACCTAAGTATATATTTTCCTAATAAAATTATTGTCTATATAATTATAAGTCTAACGCTTATTTTTTTACTTTTTAGTGCAATTTTTTTAAATCTGGCTTTTGTTTGTCATCATACTAAGTTTTTTTGCACACGGAATGAAAATACTACCAGGGTGCCTAGTGAGAGTTCTGTTTACTATCCGTATTCCTTCGATTACGTTTACGAAAACGAAAACTAATTCAGTTGTAGACTAAAGGTTATTTTGGCAATAAAAAAGTAGAAGTGCGGCGAAGTGCATTGTTTTGATTGCTTTACCTGTGTATGAGGTATTGTGAACCTTGTGCTGTACGAAATAAAGTCGTTCACACTTGTTTAAACATGTAGTATTTTTATTAAGTTGTGGTAAAGTACTTTGTTTTAAAAGATGAATAAAGGCTACTCAGTGAATAAATATCTTAGTTCGTACAAAAGTTTGTCTAGGTGCAATTAATTTTATTATGATTGTGGATACTATCCTAAATTTTGTGTGAATTTGAATAAATATGTAGGTACAACAAGGTGTTGCCAGGTCACTTTTGTCACCTCTGAATAATAATAATAGTAGTTGCCACAAACAATAGTAAAAAAGAACCTCATCTTGTCTTTGAAGTCGGTTAATAATTAAATTGTAAAGCATTTATATGAGCCTTTTTATATTTTTAAAGAAATGCATTTATATACTAACTAAATTATTTTTTTTTGGTTCCCGATATTAAATGAATGTCATGTACAATTATATCCATACATGTATCCGATTCTCTCTCTCATTTACTTACACTCTATATACCTAGATTCTTACCTAGACTCTTTATACCTTTCAATTTTAAGTTGTTAATTCAAATTATCAATAAGCTTCATGTACGCGATTGTACATCTACTATGGGAAAATGAAAAATTGATATAACTTTTCATAGAAGCTCCTACTAATTCTAAGATTTATCCACTAATTCCCACTAATTATCCACTAATTATTGGTGTAATCAGATCTTCGCTACGACCCGTGGTTTCAGAGATACAAGGTGGCCGTGCCAAAATGAGCCTCATTTTGGCACGGCCACCTTGTATCCCTTATAACTTTTGAACCATGGCCCCACTAATTCTGAGACTTATCTACTAATTCCCACTAATTACCCACTAATTATTGGTGTAATCAGATCTTCGCTAGGACCCGTCGTGGTTTCAGAGATACAAGGTGGCCGTGCCAAAATGAGCCTCATTTTGGCACGGCCACCTTGAATCCCTTATAACTTTTGAACCATGGCCCCACTAATTCTGAGATTTATCCACTAATTCCCACTAATTATCTGTAAACTCAGATTTCGGGTTGGTGATGGTGGCCGTGCCAAAATGAGCCACACGTTTTAGACGAAGGTACATCACATTATAATAATAGGATAGGTACAATATTCATTTATATAAGAACAATCTGATAAACTCAAATTAACAATGTCGTAGGTATAAGCAGATCCTAACGAAAGATACTAACATTAACTCAACTGAAACAAAAATATTTACTTATTTTACACATACCTACAGGGTGCCAAGTGCGAGTTTCATTCGCCATTCCATCACGTTAACGAAAACGAGAATTTGTATGGCAAAATGAACTCCTCTCGTATGTCGCCAGGAGGCGCTGCTTCAATGCCATACTAGTTTTCGTTTTCGTAAACGTAATCGAAGGAATACGGATAGTAAACAGAACTCTCACTAGGCACCCTGGTAGTATTTTCATTCCGTGTGCAAAAAAAACTTAGTATGATTGTATGATTACGTTTACGAAAACGAAAACTAGTATGGCATTGAAGCAGCGCCTCCTGGCGACATACGAGAGGAGTTCATTTTGCCATACAAATTTTATTAATTAGTGGGAATTAGTAGATAAGTCTCAGAATTAGTGGGGCCATGGTTCAAAAGTTATAAGGGATACAAGGTGGCCGTGCCAAAATGAGGCTCATTTTGGCACGGCCACCTTGTATCTCTGAAACCACGGGTCGTAGCGAAGATCTGATTACACCAATAATTAGTGAATAATTAGTGGGAATTAGTGGATAAATCTCAGAATTAGTAGGAGCTTCTATGAAAAGTTATATCAATTTTTCATTTTCCCATAGTAGATGTACAATCGCGTACATGAAGCTTATTGATAATTTGAATTAACAACTTAAAATTGAAAGGTATAAAGAGTCTAGGTAAGAATCTAGGTATATAGAGTTTAAGTAAATGAGAGAGAGAATCGGATACATGTATGGATATAATTGTACATGACATTCATTTAATATCGGGAACCAAAAAAAAATAAACTAGTTAGTATATAAATGCATTTCTTTAAAAATATAAAAAGGCTCATATAAATGCTTTACAATTTAATTATTAACCGACTTCAAAGAAAAGATGAGGTTCTTTTTTACTATTGTTTGTGGCAACTACTATTATTATTATTCAGAGGTGACAAAAGTGACCTGGCAACACCTTGTTGTACCTACATATTTATTCAAATTCACACAAAATTTAGGATAGTATCCACAATCATAATAAAATTAATTGCACCTAGACAAACTTTTGTACGAACTAAGATATTTATTCACTGAGTAGTCTTTATTCATCTTTTAAAACAAAGTACTTTACCACAACTTAATAAAAATACTACATGTTTAAACAAGTGTGAACGACTTTATTTCGTACAGCACAAGGTTCACAATACCTCATACACAGATAAAGCAATCAAAACAATGCACTTCGCCGCACTTCTACTTTTTTATTGCCAAAATAACCTTTAGTCTACAACTGAATGATCAATGTTGTATGACAATAAAATTAGTCAACGGCGATATCGATTTCGGGTTGGTGATGGTGGCCGTGCCAAAATGAGCCACACGTCTAAAACTACAAAAATATGCCTGACGCGTCCGGAAAGACCCAGGGTGTTATGTCTCCCGGCTTCCTTCTAATTACAAGTATTACAGTGGTAAATTTTTTGACCGGAAAAAAATACCCGTTACAAAATGTTTTCGAAAAGATTGTATGCTTCTTGCCCAGTCGGTTTTACAAAAGGACCATTAATAAATTACCACTACGCTAGCAAAGATGTTTTGAAAACATTACTTCGACTAAGCAAAATGAGAAAAAACTGGTTCATACGTTTTTTTAACTAATTGGCAAATTGATAAATAAAGACCTATTACTGAATCCATTAGTCTGATTAGTAGTAGTTTTAACAAATTCTTAATTATCTTCTCTCGCTTCGCAGACAAAACAAAACAAAACAATGAGAGGTAAACAAGAAAAACAAATGGCTGATGTATTTTATTTATTTTTCTCACAACTTTCGTTTTAAGTATATTCAGACTAGACTTAGATAGTAACCTACCAGGGCCTAGGATTCACTTGGAATCAACAAAACAGGATAGAACAGTTAATACAAAATAATAAGTATACATTTCAATTGGCGTCGCCGTCATCCGCCTTAGCCCTTCACATCCAAGACCTAACTTTAAACTTAAACTAACAAAGTACCTAACTTTTAATTTGGCCCTGGTTGAAGGAAGACTGCGCCGCGACCGCTTGGAGCAGGTGAGGTCCAAGGTTCGTGCGAACCCACGTCGGGACGCGGCCTTCCGGTACACTCAACTACAGATTACGAACACCGACGAGTTATCGCCGTAAGACCATCCTGTATGTAAATATTTCTACGTCCGCATTCGGAAACTCATCTAAATGAGGGAATAATTCACTATACAATATGAACTTTAGTTAATTTCATATCGTTATCGTCGCATACCCATAATATACTGACAGCAATTCGTAATATCCCTTATCGCTACTTTACGTTAATAAGCAGTTCAGGGACGGGGGTAGCGGGTTTCGGAAAACACTCACTTATTCACTACTAACATCATTTTTGAATCACAATAGGAGAGCCTTCAAAACTTTTTTTGGGTAAATATTTCTCTTACACTAATAAATAATCTAAAGTAATTCGGAATGTACAATAAGTTGGTTTTTATATAAAACAATTACATAAATAAAATCACATAGGAGCAATGGAGCATTCAGAAATGAGATCGGGGAACGGCCCTCAATCGTGACAGTAAGTAGGTAATAATAACGCAACGTATTGGGTAAAAAAGTGACATCCCATTGCGATTTGATTGATTAGACCGAAACTGTGCCGCAGCCTCGTCGACACCCGAAACTCTAAATGCAGTCCTTACTTAAAACACAATAAAAAAACCATAAAGCAGTGTCGACCGCCGACGGACGACCGGCACGTTATCATAGAAATAGAAACATTATACATAGTAAAGTTGCATCAAAAATACTAAATATAGTGCAGTCCATAGATTAGCAAAACAACCAGGAATGTAAAATAAACATTAAAGTGTTTCATAAAATAATATGAAAGGTTTACGAAAAGGCTTCGCGGCTTCGCGGCATCGCTTGCAAATTATAGTACAAATCTCTTAGTTTTAGCGTTTAGTAGCGCATAAAGCCATCATTGTCCAATTCCAGTTTTACTAAACATGTGTCATTTTTGTAGAAAGAGTGCAAACTTTCAACGTCCGAGTTCAAGTTTTTGCAATGTTACCGGAATTTACAAGTTTTATTTTAATTTCCTTTTTTTGAAGAGATTCAATTTATAAGGGAGCTTACACACTATATAATATGCTACACGCACGCTATAATAGGTCATAAAACATTTTAAATAGTTCCAAAAATATGATTTGTTCTATACGCCCCCGCAGACGCTAAAGGAATTGTTTTTGATGGGTAACATCTTTCCTCTCCCTTACTTGCAATTTGTGGGAGTGATTTCGTGAAATGGGACGGAAGTGTGTAACAGGAAATCGGGGAAGCGCGCGGCATTTGATTTGACGAATGAGCGCGCGGTATTGACTTTTAGTGACAATTAAATAAAATACAATTGTCATTAAAAAGAATTATTCTTTGTTATGAAAATTCATTTCAAGTAAAACCTGACCCATTTTTTTCAGAATATAATGTTAAAATTGCTTATTACTAAGGTGAGATATCCAATGTTACACATCATAATGCGACTACTGTAAGGCTCGCTCGTTTTTTGTTTTTGTTTTATGTACCTAGTAAGTTTAATGCTACGGCCACACTATCGCGATAACCAGAAGATTTGCGTTGTCGCGACACGTCGGGCCAAACAATTCGTCCTATCGCGAATCATCATCGCGAATACAAATGCCTTTCGCGCCGCTGTCGGTAAATTGCTCCACATCAAAGGATTTTATCGCAACAAAGTTCGTGAGGTTGGCTACACTTCGCGCGCTTAGTTGACTGCGAGGCGCCGAGCGGTTTGAACGTGTCGCATATTCTGATTTGTGTTAATTATGGATTGGAGTAATGAGAGAATATTAGAATTTAAAGAAAATTTTTATGAATTTTTGTGTATAAATAAATCATCGCCTTTTATTTCTCTTATTTACCCTTTTATTGGTTTTGTTCTAATAATAAAGATGCAGTAAATAATTATTTGCCGACATGTAATATAACGCAACCGCCTCTCTATTTATTCACTGTATTTTTATAAATATTTAATTCAGCTTAAGTTTAGAAATAAGAACTTAAAAAAAATCGCCTCTTCCATTTTTATTCCGCGAAATGAATTATAGCGACGTAGCTAAGTTTTTTTTGATGTGGCCAAGCACTTCGTCGTAGATCGAACACGAAGTTTTAGCGTGACAACGCGAACACGAATCTTCGCCTTCAAGTCTGGCCATAGCATAATAAAAGATAAAAATGTTGCAATTTTCGTGATATTTTGTAGAGTTTTATATCAATTTACAATCTCGGCGTGGGAGCACTTTTTCGCTTACGGTTTAATAGGTATAATTATCAGTAAACTTTAATATTTGCTGCAATTCATTACAAGCACTATTCATTATCTTTAAGGTTACGCATCGCCCTTCTTTGGTACGAACAAGGATTGACGTAACTCGCGTATTTAATTTGAGATGATTTGATTTAATTTCATTCTGTTAAAAATCGTCTACAATCGTGTCAATGGCCTTTTGTATTTGATTTTGTAACTTTTCCGTAAATCTGCACCCCGCTAAAAAGCAAACAAGGGATGTCGGGGTCTAAACTGGTAAAACATCAGACCACAAGGGCGGCAGACCTTCTGAAAGAATCGCAGTGACGAATTTTGAACGCAGTGCTTTCAGCGTTTTTATACCCGTGATTGGATAAAGGTTGTTAAATAATTTCAAAATAATTCCGTCACGCTCACACATTCAACGTTCGCATCTACCCCTGCAAGAGACCAATTCGGGACGACGCAAGCCCACATGCGCGTACGCAGGCGACAGCACGCAACTGCACGCACTAAAGCGCAAAATAACATATTTTTTGCTATGGTTTCAGATCCCAAGACCGAAACTGATACGATAAATATCTACAAGAATATAATTTCATACTACTTTCCAGCTTTTAGCACCCAGGCTTAGTTTAAAGATTATTTCCTCAAAGCTACCACCGAATATAATTAATAATACTATCCTGAACCTAACGCAGGGCCACGCCGCGCCGCGGTAATATCGCAAGTACTTCTGTACAATGGTGCAGCTCAATATATCTTTCATTGGTTTTCAATCGTATTGCAATTGCAACAAAGTTCAAATTTCACCCACAGCCATAAGCAGCTCTACGGTTTACATTTTTAAATATGGATGGGAGGCGATTAGCCTTGCTGATAGTGTTTGGTCTGGACTGGAAGGTGCCATAAAGGTCACTTTCGGGCAAAATGATTCTTATTATAGGCGCCTAGGCTTGCAGACGGTCCGGCATGCAGGTTCCAGATTATAAGTAGAATGAGCGATGGTAAGCGGATTTTTGTTGTTTTGTTTGTTATAAATTTTGGTTGTTGATGCTATCGAGAAGCTTTTGGTTGTTAGGACCAACTGCAAAATAGCGAAAAAGTCAACTGTTTCATACATGCATTGGTCATTTTGTATGAGACAGCAGTTTTATTCTATGCCCGATTGCAAACTATGTAGGCATATTATAATAGCACCTGCTAGCCCGAATATAATCTAGCTTTAATTATTCGAATCATTGGCAAAGCAACCGTCGACTGAAGCGGACGTGGCCTGCGGATCGCGCAGCAAAAAATATATTATAAAAATATTAATTTGACACTACCCACTCACATAAGTTACTTTATATCTCTCCCTCAATACATATATATTATTACTTAAAATAGATTAAGAAAAGCGAGGAGTGCAAACTAAACATTGTATACGGACAAATAGACAAACGAAGTTACGAAGGTACCGTCAGCAACAAAATTACATCATCGGCAAATTCGGCAAAACGACGCCATTTTGTCGAGACATTTGACGATAATATTCGTTTCCAACGTATGTCAATATTTGTTCGTTCACCGCGCCGCACTGAAAAAATATCTGATCCCAAACTCTTCAATATTTGGGAGCAAATCTATGTAAATTAAAATGTCCAATATCAAGATGGAAGTGTTAAATAAAATAAAATTGAGATTACACCGTAAGGAGTTAAAAACAAATATAATCACAACCTATACAGGTATATACACAACTTAAAACTTACGCCACGAAATTAGAGATCCAACACACGTAGACGGAATAATAATAAAAAACCATGCTGTAAAAGCGAGAAAGGATATGCCCTTGCCGAGTTTGTTGACGGTTCTTCGCAGCACAAGATCACCCTGTAGACTTACGAACCAATGGCGTAGTGATATACATAAGAGCTAATTTGTAGCCTAAACTGAATAAATAATATTGAATTTTGTATGGAATTTTGAAGATAATTTTGATATTATAGCCAAACCAAATGTGAAAATATGTTTATTTATTTTATATGATATTTTGAATAAAATAAAATTAGTGATATAAAAAGGTCGTAGATTCCAATGAAATGGCTTAACTAAATAGAAAGCGGTGGTTACATAAAATTTAGTGTATCGTTATCAAATCTCGTGGCCAAAAGTATTAAAAAAATATATCATATAAAATTAACATAAAGGTTTTAGGCCAGCTAAAACTTAAAAATTAAACACTTAGCAGTGTCGTTATTCGAAAAATCGTCACGCAACTTTCTTCATGCAATTGACATGAACATGTATAGTATAATAGTAAGATCATGATTTAACCGTCCGTTCGTTTATCACGAACTAGTGACTGCATTCCAGATAACCCCGAAAACAGGTGACGCAACATCGGTGTGGTGCTTAGTTGCTCCATAAAAAAAACACACTGTGTTCCTTGACATTACAGTCAGCAAATTCTCTAAGACTATAAATATTTCGTAAGTTATTTAATACTAATTCGAATCGAGATGGAGGTTTAAGGATGTTGGCAAGAGGGGCTGGCAAAGGACCAGCGCGAAGACACACGGGTATTGAAATAACAAGACGCTGACGCCTAAAGCTCGAAATACTTATTGTTGAGAAAGAACTTACTTTATACGGTTAACATTTCAACGGTGACAACTTATTATTAATTATTCTAATATGTTGCAGCCTTTTAACCAATAGACAGTTAACAAAACATCGTTAATTAGCAAGTGACTAAAATATGAACGTTTTAATCGAATGAGATCAACCTAGGTGTGAAGTGTAAATGCTTACAATTAATTCGATAGAATACTTAACAGTAAACCAGACAGTGCGAACAGAAAGGCTGCAATACCGCTACTTTTACATCCATTAAAATGTGATTATTTAAATATTGCAACACCAATAACACTGGACACTATTTATGGTAACACATGGAACTTTGACAGTAAATTGATCCGCCCACCTAATTGGTCAAACAACATCGATTACAAAAATTATATCAGACTTAAATTACGTTGAGATTGGGAAAATGTTCGAGGATCCCTCGCAGTGGGTAGACACCGGTGGTGAGCACCTGCAATTCAAACTCAAATCGAAATTAGGTGTTGACAAGAATGCGTGTGACCGCGTGCGATGACCGCTCTTTTACCATACAAAGCGCTCTTTGACCAGTATGGGAGAAGATTTACACTTTGGTGGCGCAGGGGACGAAGTTGTCCAGCAGCTCGACCTTGGCGAGGTCGCCGTTGCCGTTCCGCTCGATGACGGTGTCGACCGGGGCGACGAGCTCGTCGTCGGTTGCGGGCGCGTTGTTGTTGTCGTTCGCGCACTGACAGCCCTCGGTCACCATTACGGTCACGGCCTGCGCGTCTTGCGGCTTCTTCTCCACGTACTTGACCAGTATCTGGGCGGGCTCCTTGCCCTTCTTGCGGCGCCGCTGGCCATTGTCAATCGGCTGAAGGCAGAGTGGCTTCACCCCGTCCGAGGAGGAGGACGTCTGCCGCTGGTAGTATTTCAAGTTTTTGCGGAAGTTACAGCGGCACGCCTTCAGGGCTTTCTCGCGACTGGAAAGACGGATTGTGGTTACAACACGATCAGTTCAACACAAATTGAAAATTTAACATTGCGCATACGCATAAATATTGCTGTTTGAGAAAACTAAAAAAAAGTTACTAAATTGAAGAAAAAATAATGTAACTTCCTATATTCTGTCCAATTCTAAGCAAAAAAGGGATATTTATAGAAAAAAAAAACAAATAAGATTACAATAAAAATGTTTGAAATAGCTATTTAGCTGTAAAATCTACAGTAATTGTAACTAAGTAGAATGCAACATTTAAAATGCTAAAGCCAGTTAGGGCAGGCACTCACTCGGCGATGGCTTTCTCTCGCTGCTCGAGCTGCAGGCGCACGGCGCACACCTCCATGTACAGGTCGTTGGCGCGGGACAGCTGCTGCTCGTACACCTGCCGCACGTCGCGCGCCTGCCGGAGCTCGTCGCGCCGCGCCGGGCCCGCCTCCTGCGCCGGCGCTGGCTGCTCGCCCCTACCCGATCAAAACCCCAAGGGTAACTCTCTCTCTCTTGCATATTTAGTGGGACTTCTCTTTTTTTTTGAAAACTCTTCGCCTGAGTACCAACGTTTCCGAGGAGGCGCGGTTAGTATGTAATAATAATATAATAATAAAAAAAATATAAAAAGCAATTATTCATTGCCACACAAAGAAAAACAATAAGTAGATGCAAAACAAAGAGAAACTTAAAGTAATGGCCCTGAAGTGGCTCCTACTCACGCTGGTCTTCCGTGGGGGTTATCCCCTCTACTCCCGCCTACCTGCCCAGGCCCGAAGGTCTCGACAGGGATTTGGGAGAAAGAGGGGTCTACCCACTAAAAACCACTGTAAATCCCCTTCACGTGCCACTAAAGTGTCTGGGATCACCGGTTTGGCAGTCACCAGTATTCACCCTAGAGCTTGCACCACGCCGCCTCCATTGCGACGACCCACCATGGCAGGCCCAACTCGGGAAGAATCGCCCGTCTACCAACACAACCTCATAGCCAGCGCCGGTCCTAGGGAAGTGCTAATAGAGCTAGGGCGTTCGCTCTAGGCACCCGGTGGTAGAACCAAAAGAAAACAATAATATGAAAAAAGAACGCCTCCTATGCGACGGCCCACCACACCAACTGCTGGGGCATGGACCTTCTCTATGGATGGAGACAGCACAGGGAGAATGGGCCATAAACTAACACGCGGGTGGCACTTTGGTCGTTGTTAACGGATGCTTATGAAGCCAGGACCAGCAGCTTTGCGTGCCTTCCGAAGCAAAAAGAAGCGCGAGATGATATATTTCTGGTCACTTCTCCTCCGATGAACCATTTTTGCGAAAGTTGTTCAACTTCAGCAGCACCAGCAGACCGAGCGCGTTCGTCACTGCCCCATCTAGCTGTACAAAAGTTTTCGATCTTACCGCGTGTAGAACGTCTCCATGCCGAGCTGGACCTCCTTGCGCCATGTGGCTTGAGTCGTGCAGAAGTCAGTTTTCATTGAGCACAGATCGTCACCCGCGATCTCTAAGTGGGCTGCGATGATCTTGAATGGTGGTCTACAAAAAAAAGGGTAATTCAACAACGACTCTAGAAAAAATAACACTTGCAACATTTAGATATATCTTACCTGTTCCGCGGCACTCTATTCCAGCATTGGTTGAGCAGCAATCGCACACTCTCCGGGCAGGTGGTGGGCACCGGCAGGGATATGGTGTCAGTGCCAACGCCCCACATGATGGCATGTGTCTCCAGGTTCTTGTACGGCACCTCCTGGGTGAGCAGCTCCCACAGCACTACCCCGTAGGACCACACGTCCACGCGCTCCGAGCAGGGCTCGTGGCGGATCACCTCAGGGGCCATCCAGGCCACGGTGCCGGTAAAGCTCATGATGGTACTCACGTCGTTCCACTCGCGACTTGTTCCAAAATCGCTCACTTTAACAACTAGGTTGTCTGCTATCAATATGCTGAAAATTTTCGGAAATGAACTCTGTTGCATGATTTAGTTTGTATCATAAAAACAGAAAAATTACAATAGACATTACCACAAATAAAAAAATACACTTAAAAAAAAATTAAGCAACACATCAGTTATTTATGTATTTTTATGGTTATAAACCGTATTTGAATACCAAATGCAGTTGAAAGACCTGGTCAAATTCAACTGGCTAAGACGATCTTACGATATAAAATAAATCATGCAGAATCGATGCAGACTTGCTGAGGGGAAAATATTCTGTATGCATTATTATGGGCACAGCCAATTTTGTTCATTTTCAGTTATAAAGAAACTAGTGATATTTTCGAAGCAAGATACTTTTGCACCCAGTTTACTTTTTTTTGTGAATGAATGTTAATAAACAATAAAACATTTAAAAAACAAAGAAATATTCAATTGTATACACATTAAAAAAATATAAGCAATACAGGTTACATACTTGGGGCTTTTAAGGTCGCGGTGAATGATCTTGTGGTTATGGAGATATGCCATACCATGGGCTATGTCCTTGGCCCATTTAAGTATTTGCTTGGGAGCAAAGCAAGCGCCGCTATGGAGGAATTCAAAAAGCGGTCCGTATTGGCAATACTCCATGATGACGCTATACGTTGGCGCCTGGGTGCAGACGCCGCGGAACCGCACTGGAAGCAAACAATTATAGATATAGATACACGATGAGCGGGGACGGCAAGGAGCATTCCTCTTTCTCTTGATAGACGAGAGAATAAAGGCTTACCCACTTAGGTCACAAACCGGCGACGACGGCGGCACTCGCGCGACTGGATTAGACTGCCTAGGTTCCGACATGCAGTTCTCGAAGACAGCTGCACGTTGAGTTGCGCGCCCCATACAGTCATCCAGTTTGTGGCCAACTCTTATCTTACATACCTGTACCATTGACGCAGCCGAGTCGCCTTTCCATTGCGGCCTTGTATTACCTCTCTGTAGTATAGAAATGCAAGCTAGGTCAAATAACAAGCACTGATTAGTAAACTTCCCACCTATATTTTCATGATTGAGTTTACGCAGATGTTTGATATTAGTTTCACTTCTGTCGCGTAGTTTCTTCACAGCGACCATTTCCCCGCGGAGGTTTGCCCCAAACACGACGCCCTGCGCCCCCGAGCCAAGGTATACCATGTCGGTGATGGACTCGAATGGTACTTCCCAATCATCGTCTGTTAACAAAAAATGTTTTAATTTATTTATATTAATATTTTGCATACAAAATTATTCTTGTGAATATGAATTTGTTAGCAGAAGCCGTTTAATAGAGAAATAAGGAAAGATGGGACTCGTTTTATTTTTACTATGAAGCTGAATTGAAAGACCTGTCACCCTGATTTCAAAATACCATAGTTCCCATATGGATCAGACAGCCGGATTATAAAAGATCATGAGATCGAAATAAAACAAAGTAGTCAGCTGGATTGTCAAAGATCATGAGATCGAAATAAAGTAGTCAGCCGGATTGTGAAAGATCATGACATCGAGATACAGCAGTTACATGGAATGTAAAGATCATAAGCCTTAAATAGGTAGTCACCCAAATTGTTAAAGGTCATAAGATTCCAAATAAAACAGTCATTCACATTATAAAAAATCTTGGAAATGCTTGGATTCTGAAGATCATAAGATTCCAAATGAAGCAATTGTTTGCATTATGAAAGGTCATTACTCTGAAATCAAGCAGTTGTTTGCTTTTAGAAAGGTCATAAATCTGAAATTAAGCAGTAGCTCGAATTTTAAAAGAACACAGACTGAAATAAAACAGTTTGGTGGATTCAGAAAAATCATATGGCAGAAATAGAGCAATTGCCCGGATTGTTAAAGATCATAAGCCAAGACTAAGGTTGTCGCCCAGATTGTTAAACGTTATAAGTAACAAAATAAAAATTAACAAACCGTTGCACCACAATCAAGCATTCATGTTTGCAGCATTAGCAATAGGAATAACAAAAAAAGTGAGAATTAAAATCATTGTTTTAATCATTCAAATCAGAAAAGCCTACATTTGGCCATTGTTTTATTAGACTCTCAATCAAGAAAAACATCTGGTTGGAATCATCATCATCAGCATACACTAGTCTAGTAGTTGTTGGAATATCAGCAATATACAATACAATGTGTAAAAATTATGAATATGAAGTGTGATATGAGTGTGGTCAAGAAAATAGGATCATCTAAGGACCCTGTTTGCACAGCACAGCTTGGTAGAAGACACAAAAAAGGCATATAATACAGGATATTAAAATAACTAGCTGTTCTCCGACCCACCGCTTCGCATCGTGTCGCCTGAATGTGCCAGCACTTCATCTTTGTTTAGATATTTTTCTGGCTATTAAAAGCAATAATATTTTTCAAATCTAACTGGTAGTTCTAGACATCAGCGTGACAAAGAAACAAACTATTCAGCTTTATTATACTCGTATTAGTACAGATCCTAGTATTATGAAATAATAATATTTTTCATTTAAAATTAGAAAAAATATTTTTCGTTCTTTATTTATAATCTTTGATTATTCTATCTGCTTTAATAAGCCTTTTCATAATATCATGGCACATTATTAGCCATCAGAAAACAATTATTAAAGTGAAAGTAATTGTATGATGTGAGCTTTATTTTCTCTAAATTATTAATTCAACCAAGGCATGTAGCAATAAATTAAAGATTTGGAACTGAAGGCCAAACCAAACATATAAAAGCATGCAAACTGACAAAAAATTTAAAAAGGAAATAAAACAAGTAACCTGTGCACAGCAAAAATGTTGATGAAAAGCAACCTTGAAATCAAAATGTGCCCACCGCAACAACAAATAAATTACTTTTTTTACTTTTTATTTTTAAGTGCTAATTGCTGCATAGTTAAATATTTATAAAATTTTATAAAATACAGTGAAAAAATTAGCCACTATTAGCACTCAAAAAAAATTTAAAAAGCAGTGACAAGATTTTGCGCTTACGTCAGCCTTCCCGGTAGCATAGCGGTGAGTGCAGCCGCCCAGATTGCGGAAGACCCAGTTCGATTCCTGGCTGGGCCGGGTAGGCGTTTAATTTTTTTAATGTATTTAAAAAATAGTATTTATAATGTAATAGTAATTATAAATATAGATTACTTTTATAACTAATGCGTTTTTACACCTGAAGCTGGCTTTGGCTGCAATAAATATACAGGGATTCCTGGAAAGGGTCAAACACAACGCTGCTAAACTAAATGTATAAATTCATACAAACCTTTTGACGATTTCAAATCCGCGCCACCGAAAATGGATAACACCGACGAGAAGCATTCCATTACACCTCCCATCCAGAACAAATCCTTCTTATCCTGATCGCCAGGATACGGTTCCAAAGCGTTTTGGTATTCCTTGAGGTTCTGGGAAACAATCACTTCACCATCTTCTTGCGTGTTTGCATCCATGTTTACTGTTAATCAAACCCTCAATTACACTGATGTTTATGTTTAAAATTAAAGTTTTAGAGCATTATAAACACAGGCACTAAAAGTCACAAGTTATTGGTTGATCACTAATACAGCACTCAACTCAACACCACCGCTAGCTGTTCGAGCTGGCGACAGAATAAATTAAAAAAGTTCTTTTGACTCATGATGATTGAATGCCTGAAGCAACCATAAGCAATATAGTTTTGTTTTAAAGATGTCAGCTTTTACTAGCATTGGAATACTGAGTTGAGATTGAGAGTAATGCTAATTATGTTTAACATGCTATTACGACAAAGCTATATAGTATTGCGAAATCTGCAACTTTCTAATTTAAGTTTCAAGTCTTATTTTAAGACCTTGAGATCTGAGTTGAGATTTAAAAAGTTATCGAGGCTCACACATCTTTTCATAAATTTCAAGAAATAGTGTGTACTATTCACAGACGTATAATAAGAAGCAGACGTAACATTACAATAAAAAAGCGTGCCAATTACGCCTACAGACAAATGTCACGCACACATTTACAATAAAAGGGGCCGAATTCAGGCACGCAAGGGACCTCAAGTACCTACATCTATAGTAATGTTTTAAAGAAGATAATATTAAAAAGAAATTTGAAGATACTCATTCGATTTTACCAGTAGAATGCTAACGTTATCTATCATTGAGTGTCAGGCTATCTCTGTATCTACCTTATATCTGCCTGTGACGACGCCACATAATTAACTTTAATAAAATGTATGAACAGTTGGTAAACTAAAAAAAACCGTCCAAGTGCGAGTCGGACTCGCGCACGAAAGGTCCCGTACCATTATCTCGTGTAATTGTTCTATAAAAATCATGCCTGTTGTATGGGAGCCCCCTTAAATATTTATTTTATTCTGTTTTTTAGTATTTGTTGTTATAGCGGCAACAGAAATACATCATTGTGAAAATTAAATTTCAACTGTCTAACTATCACGGTTCATGAGATACAGCCTGGTGACAGACGGACGGACGGAAGATTTGTTCCCTTGACGTCGAGTCCCGCCACGTCGAGTCGCCGCCACGTCTACTTCGAAAACTCCCGCTTTTATTCCCGCCACGTCGAATCGTTGAAAAAGGAGTCTTAGTAATAGGGTTCCCATTTTACCCTTTGGGTACGGAACCCTTAAAATAAAATAAATAAAAACAACAACATACTCTGCTGGTTTTTTTTTTAATAAAATAATAATTACAATAATTAATGATCTGTAAAAAATTGTATGCAAAATTAATGTGAAAACATGTATGTCCTCTTGGCAAACACTATTGGCAAACTCTTTTGATATCTCAAGAGTACAGGGAGTGGCTGAAAAACAGCGTTGGTTAAGGTCTAGGCCTCAACTAACTTAGGCTGAGCCATTTCCTTTTGTCTTTTCTTATTTTATTTTTTTCAAAAATTGGTTTTTAAGTATTAATTGCACTGTTTGTACTGTAGATTTTCTTATCTTTTGTATAAAAATGTAGAAAGACAATAAATATATTTCTATTTCTATTTCTAATAATGTCACAATGTTTAAAACTAGTGATAAGACCGCCGCGCCGGGTGGTCGAGAAGTCAGCGACCCTGACTGCGAAACCAAAGGTTGACGATGAAGATGACGATGAAGGTTTCTGAAAATAAATAAATTTATTATTTTCTGTATATTTCAAAGTAATGCAGTTGAGTGACTGCTCAGACCCATCTTCGTCATGTTATACCATTTAATACTGTACAAC
This sequence comes from Eudonia lacustrata, assembly GCA_947562085.1. NCBI lineage: Eukaryota > Metazoa > Arthropoda > Insecta > Lepidoptera > Crambidae > Eudonia > Eudonia lacustrata. The sequence continues at coordinate 39,129,538 of OX387339.1, read as the reverse complement.
AATATAATATTTATATTAACTCACATAATGTAGTACACTTGAGGTACTCGGCTGTAAATTTTGCAAATTCTTCAAAACATGATCTCCACTGGCATTTCTTTTTACTGGACCTTTAAGTGAAGATTATATAAATTCTGAAAAACAAATTTAAAAAGTTATTATTTTATGCACATTTTCATACAAGAATACATCCCCGCGACTAGCATAGAGTTAAAGGGGTAGGATAGGGTTTCATCATCATCATCATCAACAACCTACACACGTCCACTGCTGGACATAGGCCTATGATAAATTAAATAAAAAATTAAAGTTAAGTTAAATTTAAAGTTCAATAGCTTCCAATATTTCCTTTAACTCAAGATGGTTTGGATAGGTAGGTACGTAAAAAAGATATGTGGACACTTACTTCTTCTCGGTACGATGAATCGACAATTGATGGAATCGCACTAGGAGCAAGAACTGTACGGTAGCCACTCTGTGATCCAATATATGAGTTTCAAAATGCTTCACTAGATGATTTGGGCTGCCAATGTTCTTTTTTCATATTACTCAACCAGGGATTTTTTTAAATAATCATCCTTTGGAAACCTGAAAACGATTTCATTATTAAAATTTATCCATAAAGATATATTAAATTGCATACTTTAATCTAATCAATCTTCAAAAATATTCCTAATAAGGCCCTGTAAAATTGTACAAGTATATGAAACGTCAAACGAGATCGGGGTTATTAATTAATTGCTTATTGTTACCACAATAATCTTTCAAAAACTACTTTACGTTTAGTTTTTACGAGATTTGCACTTTTAACAATTATTCACTGCTTCTACAATGCCAAAAGATTAATAATAATCACTTAGTGACGAAAAACCCAATAGGAGATTTTATGGCACAACAAAACTTACCGATGGAAAGTAATTTCAGGTGTTTTCCTACATGAGGAGTTGCCGCACAAAGGTGCACTACACTTCACCATTTTATTTTTGTACTTTTGGCTCTTAAACTTTATTAAATCGCAAAAATAAGCGAAAAGCAATCTCCTGTACGCCGCTTGATGACAAGTCTAGGACGCCATTTGTCGTTTATTTGTAGCTTAGCAAGATGACGTTTTGCCTCAAGTCGCATTTTGTCTATGTGTGTGGAAGTGTTGCATCAGTAAAAAGAAACGAGATAGTCTTATTAATTTGTGGTTGGAGAGAAAGAAGTAGAAATGTTATTTTATTCTCATGTATGTAGTTGTGAAATAATGTTTGGTCTGCTTCTTATTATACGTCTGTGGTACTATTGCATTTATTAACATAAATAACTAAAAGCTGTGTTGAGTTTTTATGTTAAAAATGGTTTGGTTGTGGTTTGCTAGTATAGCATCTCAGAACAATAAATAGCATTACCCTGCGTAGCATACCATAACCCCATGTAGTTGGTCGCAGTGGTCGCAGTAGCAGTAATAAGCAAACATGCATAGAAGGATTTAATACGTAGGTCCTCTTTGCATTTTTGAGTTTAGGTTAGAGGGAAAGGCTTCGTGGACCTAACCTAACCATATCAAAGAACTATAATATGACTTGTAAGAAAAATTACTTTGACACTGGCTAAATGTGCTAACAGCCCAAGCCATCAATTAAAAAAAAAAAATCTATCGAGCGCTTACCATCGTTCTCTCTCGCTGTCTCGTCTCAACATTTTTATTGATTTGTAGGTAGGTACTATTATAGAGTATAGTAGTTATAAAGTAGTTACCTACCTACCTACCTGTTTGAATTTGCTTGCTTGCTGTTTCTAGTTCCACTTTTGCTTTGAAGCGTAGGTGCAGTGCAGACAGTTGTAGATTTATCGAAATTCTAACAAAACTACGATTATCAGCCAATATCAAACATGTTAGACAATGCTAAAGCAAAAAAGCGTCGCAATTTTTCAAATGAAAGTGAAAATGTTGGGAAAAACCAACAATGCCCAAAATGTAAAAAAGTTATTAAACCCAGCGGCGACGACGATGATGGTATCTCGAAGTCCAAACAACCAGCTCTAGAGAAAGAAACCAACAGAAGTATCGGCAAGCCGGAAACACCAGCTTCTGCTATTAATGAGCCAAAAAATTGTGGTGACGCTAAACCTATGCCATCTTTGTCAGACCAAGAGAAAATGTCCGAAGATTCAGAAGACGAAGAACTGAGAGGAAATAATAACAGTGTGTCAGACAGACCTATGAGTAACGTTGCTCATTGGCCAACCTTCTCAGATCTTGAGAAAATGTTCGAAGATTCTGACGATGACGAAGATGATTATGATGATTAAAGTCCAATAAATAGGTGGTGTCAAACAGTGAGTTGAAGACTCCTAGCTCAAAGCTGTTTGTGAATTATGTGTAGTAATATTTTTTTTTAATTAGAGAACTTTAAACACTATCCGACTTTAATTTCATATCTTCATTTTTGACCCTAACTGTACAGAACTGGTATTTTTTAAAGATGGGAATTAGTTCAGTTTGTACACTTTATGGTACACAGTTATCGAGTACTATCCTACTATCAAGTAGGGAGCAAGGTAATGTTCCGTTCCATTATAAGTTTTTAATGTAGGAAAAGTTAGAGAAAAAACTCAAATTATTAAACCAATATATTTTTTGTTAAAAAGCTAACATGTTGCGGATGATTAAAAAAATGATTATTATTAAATAAGTAAAGATTTTGCAGTAGCTTTTTCATTATTGTTTATGTATCTCAGCTCTGAAACAAAGAAATAAAACTAAGACAGGCCGGGATTTAAACTCACACAAATAAAACTGATGCTAAACTAGGATTCCTTTTACTTAGTACCAGCCAACAGATGAAAATTTTTTAAACAAACATGACTTGGGTAAGAGCATCGTCGACACATTAATTATGATTAAATTATGATTACCACCAATATCAGCCAAAAATAAAATCTGAAAGATAACGAAATAGGTATTTTCATGCTGCACCAATATTTTTTTTCCATTACTTTGTACCTACTGATGATGATGACTTGTTTGTTCCCAATTTGAAATGTTCATCAAACTGACTCAGCAATTGCTAAATTATCTTTTGTATGTGTAATTAATGTGTCTTTTATTTGTTTGCACAGCTCTGACCCGACTTTTCGATTTAGTTCGGCCCTTGCTTGGTTAGGTATTCAGTATAAACAATTTTCTTTATTATCACAACCTGATTAGGATGATCCTGCTGGATAGCAAACTGCTTGCATAAAGCGCAACCTGTAACAATAAGAAAGAAGTTAAGTCTGAAAAAAAAATATATATATATATATACGAGTCGAATTGAGTAACCTCCTCCTTTTTTGAAGTCGGTTAAAAATTAAATTCTCGGGATCAACTGTTACATGCTGTACCTACAGCTTTTATTGTAATATTTCTAAATCGTCATCATCGCAGACGTGCAATACAGCAAAACCAAGCAACACCAGACCACAAATAAATTATGCAACAATCACGGACCTGGGCAACAATATCAACTTTAATCAAGTTGGTTTCTAAATATTTAAACAAAAACTTAACTACCGCGCAAGTACCTACAAGTACGATCAAAATAGGATGTGGCTCGATGGCGTAGTGGTTAACGCGCGCGCCCGATCCGCGAGTGCTGAGGTTTAGAAGACTTAATAAAATCCATCCCGCCAAAACTGTTATTTTTTGTGTAGGTATTGTTTTACGGCTCCAGATCAAGATTGGATCTCTTCTTACCATTGTTTAACCAAGTATTTCTCAATTCTCATATTTTATATTAATTGGCACTTGAATCCACTTTCCTGGGCACAATACACCAATGATATGGGTTATCATAACTCATCATTAATTTCGAAAAATAGTCTATTGTATTTTATTTGTAGGTACATCAATGTTCTAACCACTCACACGTCAGGAGACACTTAAGGCGATATTTAATATTCGTTAAAACACAAATTTTAATAGTACATTACGATATAAGTGCGGTAAGTTGAACATTACAGCCGAGGCGATATTGCTAGCCCGAGCCGTAGGCGAGGGCTACAAGAAAGCAGAGGCTGTAATTATCAAAGCGCACGTATGTCATACGATGTTTTATAACATATTTGCGAGGAAATAAATAAAACTCGGACTTTCGTAAACGAATAAATCTATAATCACTTTTTAAAGCAGTTATAAAAATTGGAACAATTTGTAAAAACAGCGTACAAAACACCTACTTATATTGTAAAGAAATACGAAAGTGAAAGAATTTAGTTTCAACGACCTTTGTTGCTAAATATGATAACTAAGCTAAGCAGTTGGTAATGGTGGCCACGCCAAGATGGGCCACACAGGAAGAGTGGCTTTCTCTGACACAGGCGCTTTGTACCCAACAGAGAAGTCAACACCTATTTTTGTAAGCCAAAATTGTAAACGCAAATAAACATTTTATTATTATTATTATTAAATATCGGCAATCCGAGGAACGTTTTGACATTGTCAGCCGAAAATACTTTCGACTTTTTACTCTCATGGCCACTTGAGCGTCTTTTTTAGAAATGCCAGCAAGTTGGAGTAGGTATGACTTGATATCAATACCATGTTTTGTTTTCACAGTGCGTTTTAGCATTGAATAGTAGCACCACAATGAGCTTGACTTATATTTTTGAGAAAGTTCCATGAAATAGGCTAAAAACACACTTTCTGAAATGAATTTGCATCTTTGCTTGTTTTCCATAAGACAAAATTTTAATACGCTTGTAAGTATCTATCGGTGGATTTTTCGGGCAAGAGGCTTAGAGTAGCCTTTTTCGCTGCCTCTGAGAGTTCTGGCGGTGGCGAATTAATAAATTCATGACGACATTTTCAAAGAAAAACAATACAGCGAAAAGAAAAAGCGCGCGGAATAATTGTTACTTATTCACAAATTAGCGATGCGCGCGCATGAGTAGTATTGCCAACTGCTAGCTTTTTTTTTTTTTTTTTTTTTAAACTTGGCATCGCACGGTTTGTGCATTTGCCACAACGAGTATTAATTAAAGGTAGGGAAACCAATTTTTGAAATACAATGTTAAAGGAACGGAATTTGGAAAAAAGAATAATAGGATCAAAGTTGGTGGTTACAATATAAATGAATGGATATACTACATAAGGGGATACTTAGTTGGAGTTAAGAAATAATACTTTTTACACTACATACACACAGTACATTATTTACAAATTACACTTTAAAAAAGTTGATAACAAATTATATATATCAAAATTTATAGAACTCAATAAGGTAGGGATTGATGTAGGAAGAGGAACACGGAGGACTATGAGGGAATTTAAGAGTGAGGAACTGTCATGGAGGGGGCAAGCAAAAAAGATATGATTTAAATCTTCGTCACAGGCACCACAAGCACATAAATTGCTATTAATAATACCAAGTCTTGCAAGATGAGAGGCTGTGCAGACATGACCCAAGCGCATTCTTATTATACTGGAGGTTGCAAGCTTAGAAAGTTTTAATTTTGTGAACCATACTTTGAGTGGTATTTTGTGTTGAATACGTTTGTAATATTGACCTTTATGACAACTTGAAATATTCCAATGGGTATTCCAAGCATGATACAAATGATCTTTAGGAAGAGAGAGAAGGTCGGCAACTACAACAGGTTTATGCAAATTAATGAGATAAAGTAAATCACTTTTTTTAGTATTAATACTGCGACAATTCCACTGAAGGATTGTGGACAGATGATCCATTATTAGAGATATTGTTATTTATGAGTTGATTTATACTTTGTACAGCAGCGTTGGACGGTTCAGACATATTCTTAGTTAATGAATTAATTAAAATAATAATCAGTTCTCTAATAGACATATTTGTTAAAGAGTTATTATTTTCACTAGTAATTGTGCCAATGGATGGTAATGGAATGTTATAATCTTTAGTTAGGGCAGCATGTGTATATTTGTCATAACATAACCTTTACTATTATATTTTGGGGAGCTATTTGATTTAATATAAACTGTTTTTTTTATATGAAGTGGAATTTTCATTATTACTATTTCCTTTAGTTGAATTAAAAGTTTGTCTTAAAGGAGATGAAGGTGCTGCAACAGATGTCAAAACTTCAGAGTAAGATCTAGTAACAGGAGGGTGCAACTTAAATGCTTCCGCATAGGAAATGCAATTATTAGCCATCGACTCTTTGATAGCTTTTTGTCGACTATATTCAGGGCATTTTCTGTTGGTAGCAAAGTGGGATCCAGTACATATAAAGCATACAGCATCATCTTCATCAAAATCACAGCTGTCTCCTGAGTGGTTATTACCACATTTGAAACAGCGTGGAGTTGACCTGCATTGTGATTTTATGTGACCATAACGGCAGCAGTTGAAACACTGTACTGTTGGGAAAATGTATAGATCCACTGGAAGGGAATTATAACACAAATATATTCTTTTGGGTAACACCTGGCCATCAAATGTGACTACCACGGTCTCAACAGGAATATAGGTAATTTTATCATCTTTAAAACTTTTTCTATTTATGCGTCTTACTTTTAAAATTTTTCCACATCCAAAAGGTACAGACAAGTTATCTAATATGTCTTCTTCGGACCAATCAGTCGGTACTCCTCTAACAACACCCATTCGAGTAACTGATGAGGTTGGAATGAAAGCTTTGTAGTTAAATTTTTTTAATGTTTCATTTTCTAAGAAAGAATTAGCATCTGTGTAGTTATTGAATGATATTACCACTCTATTTCTTCCAATTTTTTTGAGACTGCCATTAACTATGTTCTTTATAGAATTCTTTTTCAAAAAATGCCCAAATGAAATGGGGTGTATAAATATGTTGTCATTCGGACTTGTCTGGATCTTTTGGATGTGGATATTATAGGGTGCAGAGTCATTAGTTTCATACAGCTTTCTACCTACATATGTGCCTGGGTCAGCCTGTTTGGCTTCATCATTGTTTGGTTGGGAGGGTTGAGATTGTGATACTGAGATAGGAGTTACTTCCGGAGACTTAAAAACTTTAGGTGGCTGGATTTTTGAATTCGATTCGCATTGGCAGTCACTCTCACAAAGAACGACAGAAGACGACTTATGACGCCTCCGTTTTTTATTACAGTGTCTACATATTTTTCGAGATATTGTACGTTTTCTTTTAGAATTACTACAATTATTGATTTTACTCTCGGAAGCATCCGTATCCAAGAGAGAGCCCTCCGTATCCATCTCCAAACAATCATGAGGTACCGTCACAACCAGAGCTACCTGAGAAGGTGTCCCTCCACCAGGGTCATCTGGTTCGTCGTCCATTAGAAAAGACAAAAAACTTACCTACAGACTGCAAATATATACAATAATAACAATAAATAAACTAAATTTTAAACACAATGATCCTATTTACACTTAAAATCAAATTAAAATTAGAGAGGCTAAAATATTCGACCGCCAATTTTAAGGTTTCCCGCGCTTCCCAACTGCTAGCTTTACTTAGTTGCGTCTCAAAATGTTGCTAGATTGGCTTTTTTTCCCCAAAAAGTTGCTAGACTAGCTAAATGTTACAGTAGGCAGGTAGGTTACAATAAACTGACAATGTTTGACAATCATTTTTATTTTCATTGGATAATAATAATTTCAACAAGAGTTAAAAAAACATATGTACGTCATTAAATAAAAATAAATTAAAAACTAATCAATTAAAGAGGAAGATGGCTTCTTGGCGGGAAAGTGAAGCGTCATGTTTGCGGTTTTGCTTTATTTTCCAAAATTTGTGTTATGTCGAATATTAATGTGAAATAATGGTAGATTATTAACCGTTAAGTGTTCGTGAGTGTGCATAAGTGTTGGCAAATGAAACAAAACAGTGCAACGTCACTTTTCAAATTCTCTCAAGAAGCTCACGTGAGGACTTAGTAAAGACCCACATCTTTACTGAGATACTCGAGGGGTTGGGGGGTATATCATTTCTCAATTCCCATTTCTAATATCATTCATCATCATAAGGAAATATTGTTTATTTATGTATTACTTGTACGAAAAATTACTTTGATACTGGCTAAATGTGCTAATCGCACGAAGCCATCAACTAAAAGAAAAAAAAAAAGAAGAAGATGTCGATGGCTGGGGATTCCTTTGATTTTGGATATTTTTCAGCGGTACCCATTTTATGCAGTATATCTATATGTAAAACACAGGTAAAGCAGCATTTACCACTTTTTCTGAAAAGTTGCTAGAAATAGTAGCTAAAAAGTTTAGCTACAAGTTTCATTAAATTGTAGCTGTCGGTCACCAAATAATAGCTAGATCCACCTCTGAATAAGAAATCATATGGAAGTGCTACAACAACATACAGATACTTAGCTATGCTATAGTTTAGAAGACGAAATAATATACGTGGTGGCGTCTTTGTCTAATGTATGCAATAAAAACAAGCCAATTCTATACACAACAATTTTGTTATAATGGCAACCTTTGTCGTGACGACGGCCTGTGCCGTGTCCGCCATATTTTGACGCGTTGTATATAAAATATATAAAGATATTTCTAAGATTGTGCTGTTATTGTGGTGAAATAAAGTGAAAAAACAATACTGCGTAATGCCTAATAAGTGCAGCATAATAAATTGTGGTGCAATAATAAGCCGAAATCGGCCAAATTTAACATTTCACCGGTAAGCTATTTAACTGTTGATAAACCTTGTTATTTCTGTAGATAGTGGTAAAAAAACAGTTAAAATTATTCTAAGTAAAGACCAGTAAAGTATTCTGTCTAACTTAGAGGAAAGTATAAGAAATTAGCAAAGAATTTGGCATTTTGGTTTTGTTTACATTCTATTTGTTTTGACTAGTAGTGATGTTCTTGTATCGCACAATTTATCGATTTGTTGCAGACTTCAGTATATCATTAGATCATTGGTTTCAAATCTATTAATTCAATATCAGAAATGCGCGAACTTCTGTTTGGTTTATCCACATTAAATTCAGATATTCTTCAAAACAAGCAATAACGAGAGTGCGAGAGTCGGTTCGATATTGGAAGTTTGAAAGACTTTTTTTGTATACAGCTCCTTCTAAACTTAAGGAATTTCAGAAAATAAAAGCTGATTTAATTGATTATTTATTATTAGTATTTTTTTGTTGTTTTCAGACTGTCACAAAGCAAACTTAAAAAGGAATTTGGTTAGAGGTCATTGGCAAGGAAAATATAAGATCTGATTTAAAAAAACATTGACATAATGTTCTTTACATTTCATGAAAGCTCATTTAACAGAACACTGGATGTTATTATAAACTATAAGATGGTGCAGTACTATCTCTATTTTACATGTGAGAATTACATGATTTTTTTTTGTTTAACCCCTAAACAGGCAGAATATTATATACAATTCTGTTAATATTTCAGTGATTATCAGTGATTGGAGTAGGTAGATTGATTTTTGTTACTTGTATTATAAATTCTCATAGAACGAGAAACAATTAGAAATTTGAAAAAGTACTTAAAGTAAAGTTATAGAGAATTTTACGTTATTAAATTTTTCTAAAAGGTTATTTACATAAAGTTAATACTTTCCGAATTATAAGCAAGAAGTCATAAGAGAAATTTTTTAGGCTTTCTTTTTAAAGTTCCGTTTAGAAATTTTGTTAGCATAACTCGTGGTCAAATTCACTCCAACCTACCTTACAAGTTTTCTGCAAAAAGCATAAGTATTATATATTTAAATGTTCAATTTAGCAATTGAAATGTACTCATTAGTTCTGCAATAACAGTACTAACAATAACTAACTGTAATAACAGTTAAAACATATTTTCTTTACAGGATCAAGCGCTTAAGGAATTGAATCGATTACAAGAGAAAGTTTATAATCAGAAGAAAACAAATAAAAAGCTTGAATGAAACTATCCGTCGGCAAAAAATTAAAATGGCAATGTTTTAAGAAGTTATTAAGGAGCTAAAATAAAAAATCTGATGACTCACGAAAACTGCATACTTCTAGAACAGTGCGCTCGGCCAAAAGACTTAATATTAAGACAAATTAGTCAAAGCCGAAGGCTTGTATTTTACAATTAACCAAAATTACATGTACCTACCTCAATTTATCAATTTGATTAATAGTTTTAATTACATTGCCCAGTTGCTATGGAGCTTATGTACACGGGCCGGCCTTTATTCATAGTGACTAGATTTCATAAGTTGCTCGTAACGTCACAATATTGAAAAGCGAATTAATATAAATAAATAAATACTATTTTCCGTTTTATTTTTGCAGTACCTATTCCCCGGTCATTCCCAGTTGCCACCGCCTGCAACGCCACCGCCGGTGGCAAATGGGAAGATTTTCTAATAAACTTCCCGACTGCCACCGGTGGCGGCTTACCGGTGGCAACTGGGAAGTTATTTGAAAAAACTTCCCAATGCCACCGGTGGCAGCTTACCCGTGGCAACTGGCTGATTTTTTTTAAAGTTGTCGCCGATGGAGTAGGTACCTTTAACCATTTTTATCAAGGTGTTTGCATGAAATCATGCAAAATAACTTAAACACTCCGATAGGTGCCTAAGCTATTTATCATCTCGATCGAGATACACTTTCGGCTTGAACACCGACATAGAAATGTTTTTTAAATGAAAAAAAAAATAATAATAATATTATTAGTGCACTAGATTCAATATTTCCAACATAAAGTACCAGGCTACCATAACTATGCAGGAGATTGCTTATTAATATAAAATAATAATATAGTCTTGTAAATACATATACATATAGCAAAGATTATAATAATATTCTTTTATATTAATAAGCAATCTTCTGCATAGTTATGGTAGCCTGGTACTTCATGTTAGAAATATTAAATCTAGTGCAAAATGTAGGTATATAAAAGATTATTTGTGCCTGTGGTTCATACATACAAATTATTTATCTCAAGCAATTATTTTATACACTGTTGTGTACCTAAAAGTGTATCTAAGAGGACAAATTGGTAGGGTTTAAAAAAAGTGTATCTTACAGGAATAAAAGCGCAGTTTTATTAAAAGTGTATCTACGGGGAAAGTGTATCTCTGGGGAATAATTCGATTTTTCTGCTGTCTGTGTCAAAAATAAGAGTGTGTCGAATTTACTTGATAAAAATAGAACTGTGGCGAATTTACACATACTTTTTTCTGTGGCAAACTAACTTTGTGGCGAATGTACAACAACCCTTTTTTTAACAGGTGTGTCGGTCTCCTTTTGTTATCCAAAACAATGCGCATTCCAGGAAATAGATCAAACTTACAGTAAACAACACCGACCGTGCCCGCGCAAACATTAAGTGACATTTTTGCTTGGCCGTCCGCCGTTGCAATCTGCCAATCGGGAGGGGATGTTTTTGCGCGGACCAGTTCATAGAAAATTAAATTTTGTATACACCCAACTTAGTTCTATGTATGTGTGCCATAGTCGGGATATGGCTCGGCCGGGGGTAAGGTGTAACATGAACGAGGTTTCCTTTACTTATCAGTGCATTCTCAACAATGTCAAATAATGTGTTCATGTTTTTTTATAGCTAACTAAATTATACGGTTAGCTATTTATTTTGTATTAAAATAACGTGATTGTGATAATTATTATAATAAGTACTTACTTAAAATAAATCTAAATTGATACAAGGCAATATTTTAGTACCCACCTACATAAAAAGTAGTATATTTAGTTATTTAAAAGTTTATTTTTAAACATTGCGGATTCTAAAATAAAACATTTAGAAAAACCATGTTTTTAATTTCACATTAATAAATATTAAAACCCCTTTGTTTTATCACGATAGGTCTTTAAATGGATTCTCTATTTTATGATTGTTCGTCATAAGAGCGATGGGAGGGCGTTTGCCGGCAGCGGTGGCAACTGGGAAGTAATTTTAAAAAACTTCCCATTTGCCACCGGTGGTGGCAATCGGGAAGTTTTTAAAAAAATCTTCCCATTTGCCACCGGCGGTGGCGTTGCAGGCGGTGGCAACTGGGTGGCAACTGGCAACGGGTACCGGTGTACCATACTATATAATTATATACAGGATGGCAGAAAATGATGGGCCCTGGAGGGAAACAACCTTAAAATCTTTTAGCTAGAACAGCTAGATCATATTACTCAACGGAAACATTCTTTTGTTTTAAAAAGATACAGAACTGCAATCAAAGATTTTCTAAAATTTTCTTTTATGTTTACATGTACTTCGTATGGAATTGAAGATAAAAGAAATGTTAGCTTTCACGTTTTTTTTATTTCAAAGACTAAATATTGATTAGAGAAATATTATCCTAAAAAATACTTAATGCTATCAATTAGTACAATAAATAGAGAGTTATTTTTATTTTTATTTTTAGCCGGTTTGATTCCCGGGCGAAGTAAATCAAGAAAAATTAAAAAAATCTTTAAAAGCAGTTTTGTATCTTGTTAAAAATAAAGAAATGTTTCCTTTATGTAAATTGAGCTTACTAAAGGATTTAAGGTAGTTTTCCTCCAGGGCCTATCATTTCTTTCCACCATGTATATATCTCCACTAATACTTTGATAAAATATTTAAAACCCACTATGACTAAGGTAATGTCAAAATAGCCTTCAGTACGGTACTCTGAGTACTGAAACATATGGAGATGGCATACCCACAAAAAAAACGTGTATACCTACACTTACTTGGAACTAAAAAAGGCTCCTGTCCGTAGTGCTGCCCTATTGTGTAACGATATATTTATCGACACAAGTTTAATGTGATGACTTTATCAAAGCATCAACGGAATTATGCTACATAATTATCATAGTTTTAATGAAATGAAATGAAATAAAAACTTTATTACGTTGGCTTAGTAATAAGCACTTATAAATAGTCAAAATATCGATAGATATATTTTATAAAAAATAATATTTACTGGAACTAAGAACAAACACATTTAGTATGTAAGTAGAATTTAAATAACATAATAAATATAATTATATATATAGGTACTTTAGGGATAAGCAGTCCAGAGCAGACCCATCCCATTTATTTATTTTTTTATTTGTGTGTAGCGTGTTGAATGCTCTGCTCTGTAAACCAGCATGTGAAATTGATAAATAAATAAGAATTAAGGTTATGGATTTTTTATGCATTTGGCTAATATTTGTGTTATGAATATGGGACACCTCCACTACACAACAAAACTCCTTTGTTCCCATAGCAGACTTACTGCAGGCACGGGATGAGATGCAGCTGGATCATTCTTTTTATTTTCAGCACAGCATGGGAAAAGATATAGGTAATTAAATAAAAGAAAATGCTACATTGTGCAAAAATATATTATTTTCATACAACAAGGATTTTAATGATTATTATAAACGCTATGTTATAAATATATCAATAATGAAATGACGACAATAAAACAAGTTATTTAAATATCTTTGCCAGTAAGGATCATTATTCTAATTCGTTATTTATTTATTACTTACTGGTTATTTATTTATTCCTGATTTTAAGACACATTTCTTTTACATCGGATGAGAGTAGGAACACCTACATTTTCGATTGTAGGTACAAGTAATGCACTCAGTCTCATTCATTTACAATATAAATTACAAAGACACAGACAATGCAATTTTTGTAAATCTTTGACAATAATTGAAAAATCTACAATTTTCTCTCTTCGTCGTCTTACTTTTTCATTTAAAGCTTTAATTTTTTTCCTTTAATTTTTACATTTTAAATTTAATCTCTTGATAGTTTCTAGTGTTGCATCCGGAACCTGGAAATCAAAATTATAATTATATTGAGAACAAAAATAACAACTAAGTTATTCTATGCATTTTTACATTTTTTTGTCATGATTGAAAACTTGGATTTTAATTCAATTCATACCAATTCTATGATTGTCAAGTCAATGTTCTCATTGCCTTGACAATCATGGACCAGTCATACCCACTAAATTGGCATGCATACGTATGTAAACTTCGAAAACTGACTAGATCAATTGCTAGATATTGTCAAACTATTAATTTAATTGTTGCACTTTCAAAGGCTGCAAACCAAAATTTTGTAGGCACATGGCTTTTTTATAACCTGGTGGGCGGAGCAAGTGGCTGTTGAGTACATAGAAAACTTTATTCATAGTATTTATGAACTATACAGTTCCGCTGCAATCATCAAACACATTTAATTTAAATAATCGCTCAAGACAAGTTAATAAAAAGATACTTTATTTAACTGCATCGTCGCCTTAAACATACATAAAATAAGGCAAACAAAAAATGTGTCCTCACCAAAGCAGATGTAGTATGTTGTAAGCTTGAAATTGATTTTATTTGATTTTGTTCATTGTTGACTTTAAGAGGCTGAAAATAAATAAAAGTACCATAAATGCACATATTTCGCTTGAAAACTAGAAATTGTTTCTTACTCAAATATTGCAAAGGTTCACTTTTCAGTTAGATCATAAGCACCTTATGTACAATAAGATATAATTTAAATAACATAATAGCCCCACCATTGCAGCTGATGACGATGTAGCATCCTGTTGGTATGTTGTTCTTGGGTTTTGTTCGTCATATTTTAAACAGATTTGATTAGGCTGAAAAGAAGAAATCAACTATAACATTACAAAAGAAAATTTCAGTGAAATATGTTTTAAGCACAATTTAGGTAATAGCATCGATGAGTAAAAAAAGAAGGACTCTGCGTCACTTACTTAATATTATCTTAATTTTATAAGTTACTAATTTCGTTAAAATACCTACATAGGACGATTGGTTACAAATTAAGTTGGAAAAAGCAGCCTTTAATTATAATAACCTATAATATCAAATTATTTTTTTACCAAAATGCTTACCAGAAAATAAGATGAAGGAACTGTACCATCACGTAATTTTGTTACCTACATCAAGAGTTCTGTTGAAGCAGTTTTCGTCAATGTGCATCGAGCAAATGTGTACCACATTTTATGTCGCGGATTTATATTTTCTCGACCAATAACCTCTATCCATTTCTTCTTTAATGCTTCATTTACAGGAAATCTGCACAAAAAACACAATTGCAAAAAAATATAACTATCTAAAATGTATCGATACATCAAAACATCATAGCATATCACTAGATATTCATACTAAATCTAATCAAGCTGTAATCAATAAAATAACAACGAAAACACTATATACCACTAACATACATCTTTATTAGCTTTCACAATATTATTTTGATACATTACACTACACGATAGCTTTCTATTTTTATCAAAAATAGTGAAAATTGAATAATTACCTATGGAGAGTCAATGTAGGTTGATTTTTATTTCTTCTTGCACCACACTGCTTAACACAACACGAAGGCATGTTTTGGCTTTCCGGGACAATGTTCTGAATGCCACTAAAATCATATTTTTGGAGTTTACAACAATAAATCAACAAAAAATATTTCGAGCTATCAACCATTTGACGGGAGATGTACACCAAACATTGGAATGGAACTAAATATGGCGACGCCGGCACGCGTCAAAATGCTCGTGACGTCACTCAAAAGTGTTGCCAAAATGAGTACAAAGCAAATATTATATGTCTCTTTTTTCATACACCACAATCGGTTAGTTAAAAAGAGATAAGTATATATCTGTAATAAATGTGTCGATTCAATGTATATTTGTATAAGCAATTTTTTGTACAGATCAATGTGGCGTCTCCATATGTTTCAGTACTCAGAGGTACGGTATCAATAAGCTTCATCGATAGTTTTATCGACAGATAAATGACGAAATCGATAAGTGTACAACACTAAGCCGCCATGTTTAGCTGCGGTAATATCTAATAGGTATACACGTTTTTTTCGTAGGTATGGCATTTCCATAGGATTCCATATTCAGAGAGATCCACAAACTAGGTAGAGATACTAGATCTAGCTATAAAGTTGCTAAGTTGGCATCACTGCGCATCAGCGCTTTTTTAAGGCAAAGGCATAAAAAAGCCATTGTTATTAATAAAGTAAATTAATATTTTTGTGTTTTTGTTACACAGAAATGGTTGTAATTTATTGTCAAAATTAATTAAATTAAAGAATTAAATGTTTATTTATTTATTAATTTTATTAATTTTATTCATAAAATGATGACCACTTTTCTAACATAAAAACTTTTTGCGAAGATTTAAAAAAGTACCGTTCGTATTAGACGGAGCATCTTTATAAACCGTGCGTTTTACATTACAATAACGCACAAGTGCGTAATGAGATACAATACGATATTGAAATTGGTGAAGTAAGAGACCCTTTACGAGCAAATATGTTATAAAAAATAAAACAAAACCGCAAATTACTCTTCACTTTCCTGCCAAGACTAAACAAACAAGACAAAAAAAAAGAATGAAGCAGCATTTTTTTTTATGGCTTTGCACAAGCATTTAGCCAATAAAATAATTTTTCTTACAAGTAATACTTAAATAAACAATATTTCCTTCCTGTATGATGATGATGAATGATAATAGAAATGGGAAGTGAGAAATGATATACCCTCGAGTATCTCAGTAAAGAGGTGGGGCTATACTAAGTCCGCGTGAGGACTATCATTATCATTTCTCACTTCCCATTTCTATTATCATTCATCATCATCCTAAAAGAAGAAATATTGTTTATTTAGATATGTATTAATTGTAAGAAAAATTATTTCATTGGCTAATAGCTTGTGCAACGTCATAAAAAAAAGATTATTAACAGCTTATCAGAATAGCTTTAGAATTTTTAGTTATTGTTCTGAGATTAACAGGCCTCTCCAGCTAAATCCACAGCTTCATTCATGTTTTGCCCGGCCAAATTCAGAAGCACTGAGCAAGACGTAATCACTACGTTTTTCAGAAGTACCTACTTTGATTAAAAAGCTGACAGTTCGTTTAAGATCTATTTGACTTCTTCGCGTATTATTAGTATCGACTGGCAAAAACTTCGATCTAATACGACAATAACATTGTCATTGGTCCGAAGTCATAACTCATAATTATTTTAGATTTTAATAGTATTTCTGTCTAGCTCTAGATTGCACGAATGCTTTGGATTACTAGAAATATTAAGTGTGTGGTCTGTGTGGCACTATTTCATTTGTAGTTGGGAGCTGCAATTTCTATTAATCTCGAAAAAAAAAGGAAGTGCTAATGTGCCTGTGAAGGAAAACATAGCACAGGTTTGCAGATTCAAGAAACTTCTGAAATTTAACACGAAGACGTCGTACAGAAGAATAAATAAATAATGCAATTTTAGGATATCATACCGACAGATATTTTTATCTGGCCAAACCATCTCGCACCAATTGTTTCTTTTCAATGAGTTTGCTGTTTGATAGTACAATTGATGGTTTAGCTTGTGTTATTTTGTATTTATTGTCAAATTAACATAATAATATTTGTGACAAAGGAAATACTATGTTGTTGTTTTCAATTATTAATATCGATAATAAAGTCGATAAAGTCACCATATTACCTCAAATATGACGTCACAAATCTTGTGACACCTTCGAAATAACGAAAGAAAAGGGGAAATCGATCTCTTTCCAATACATCACCTAGGTTCATTAGTTAAAATAGTGCTAAATGATGAATTTGTGTTGCTATTTTAGTCCGGTTTCTACTCAGAACAATAACTAAAGCTATAGAAGGATGGCTAAAATAAAAATCGGGCAACTATGTTTAGTTCCGTTCTATCTTATGGCTAGAAAAGGAGATTGGAGTGCGACAATTGTTTGACACTTAGTTTTTATTTTTTGTCTTGTTATGTCAAACGGTCATCAGATAATCGGTGATCAAAAAAAATCTTTGAGTCCTTTATAAAGGCACTCACTACATTACCTCAAATATGACGTCACAAATCTGGTGACACCTTTGCTATTTTAGTCCGGTTTCTATAGCTTTAGTTATTATTCTGAGGGTTTCTATAGCTTTAGTTATTATTCTGATTCCAGTGCATAGAGTGTAAAGTGAAGAAACATGCCTGCGGTTTTGTTTTATTTTCTAAAATTTGTGTTATTTCGAATATTAATGTGAAATAATGGTGGATTATTAACCGTTCATCATCTCAGCCAAAAGACGTCCACTGCTGGACAAAGGCCTCCGCCAAGGATATGAGGGGTATTTGCCGTAATAGCCACGCTTGGCAGGCGGGTTGGCGATCGTAGTAGGTTGAGGGTAACCTCAGAGAGATGCTGCTGCCCCTCTGAGTACTGAAACATATGGAGATGGCAAACCTACAAAAAAAACGTGTATACCTACACTTACTTGGAACTAAAAATGGCTCCTGTCCGTAGTGCTGCCCTATTGTGTAACGATATGTTTATCGACACAAGTTTAATGTGATGACTTTATCAAAGCATCAACGGAATTATGCTACATAATTATTATAGTTTTAATGAAATGAAATGAAATAAAAACTTTATTACGTTGGCTTAGTAACAAGCACTTATAAATAGTCAAAATATCGATAGATATTTTTTATAAAATATAATATTTACTGGAACTAAGAACAAACACATTTAGTATGTAAGTAGAATTTAAATAAAATAATAAATATAATTATACATATAGGTACTTTAGGGATAAGCAGTCCAGAGCAGACCCATCCCCTTTATTTATTTTTTATTTGTGTGTAGTGTGTTGAATGCTCTGCTCTGTAAACCAGCATGTGAAATTGATAAATAAATAAGGTTATGGATTTTTTATGCATTTGGCTAATATTTGTGTTATAAATATGGGACACCTCCACTACACAACAAAACTCCTTTGTTCCCTTAGCAGACTTACTGCAGGCACGGGATGAGATGCAGCTGGATCATTCTTTTTATTTTCAGCACAGCATGGGAAAAGATATAGGTAATTAAATAAAAGAAAATGCTACATTATGCAAAAATATATTATTTTCATACAACAAGGATTTTAATGATTATTATAAACGCTATGTTATAAATATATCAATAATGAAATGACGACAATAAAACAAGTTATTTTAATATGTTTGCCAGTAAGGATCATTATTCTAATTCGTTATTTATTTATTACTTACTGGTTATTTATTTATTCCCGATTTTAAGACACATTTCTTTTACATCGGATGAGAGTAGGAACACCTACATTTTCGATTGTAGGTACAAGTAATGCACTCAGTCTCATTCATTTATAATATAAATTACAAAGACACAGACAATGCAATTTTTGTAAATCTTTGACAATAATTGAAAAATCTACAATTTTCTCTCTTCGTCGTCTTACTTTTTCATTTAAAGCTTTAATTTTTTTCCTATGATTTTACATTTTAAATTTAATCTCTTGATAGTTTCTAGTGTTGCATCCGGAACTTGGAAATCAAAATTATAACTATATTGAGAACAAAAATAACAACTAAGTTATTCTATGCATTTTTAAATTTTTTGTCATTATTGAAAACTTGGATTTTAATCCAATTCATACCAATTCAATGATTGTCAAGTCAATGTTCTCATTGCCTTGACAATCATGGACCAGTCATACCCACTAAATTGGCATGCATACGTATGTAAACTTCGAAAACTGACTAGATCAATTGCTAGATATTGTCAAACTATTAATTTAATTGTTGCACTTTCAAAGGCTGCAAACCAAAATTTTGTAGGCACATGGCTTTTTTATAACCTGGTGGGCGGAGCAAGTGGCTGTTGAGTACGAAGAAAACTTTATTCATAGTATTTATGAACTATACAGTTCCGCTGCAATCATCAAACACATTTAATTTAAATAATCGCTCAAGACAAGTTAATAAAAAGATACTATATTTAACTGCGTCGTCGCCTTAAACATACATAAAATAAGGCAAACAAAAAATGTGTCCTCACCAAAGCAGATGTAGTATGTTGTAAGCTTGAAATTGATTTTATTTGATTTTGTTCATTGTTGACTTTAAGAGGCTGAAAATAAATAAAAGTACCATAAATGCACATATTTCGCTTGAAAACTAGAAATTGTTTCTTACTCAAATATTGCAAAGGTTCACTTTTCAGTTAGATCATAAGCACCTTATGTACAATAAGATATAATTTAAATAACATAATAGCCCCACCATTGCAGCTGATGACGATGTAGCATCCTGTTGGTATGTTGTTCTTGGGTTTTGTTCGTCATATTTTAAACAGATTTGATTAGGCTGAAAAGAAGAAATCAACTATAACATTACAAAAGAAAATTTCAGTGAAATATGTTTTAAGCACAATTTAGGTAATAGCATCGATGAGTAAAAAAAGAAGGACTCTGCGTCACTTACTTAATATTATCTTAATTTTATAAGTTACTAATTTCGTTAAAATACCTACATAGGACGATTGGTTACAAATTAAGTTGGAAAAAGCAGCCTTTAATTATAATAACCTATAATATCAAATTATTTTTTTACCAAAATGCTTACCAGAAAATAAGATGAAGGAACTGTACCATCACGTAATCTTGTTACCTACATCAAGAGTTCTGTTGAAGCAGTTTTCGTCAATGTGCATCGAGCAAATGTGTACCACATTTTATGTCGCGGATTTATATTTTCTCGACCAATAACCTCTATCCATTTCTTCTTTAATGCTTCATTTACAGGAAATCTGCACAAAAAACACCATTGCAAAAAATATAACTATCTAAAATGTATCGATACATCAAAACATCATAGCGTATCACTAGATATTCATACTAAATCTAATCAAGCTGTAATCAATAAAATAACAACGAAAACACTATATACCACTAACATACATCTTTATTAGCTTGAGTTGCCAAAATGAGTACAAAGCAAATATTATATGTCTCTTTTTTCATACACCACAATCGGTTAGTTAAAAAGAGATAAGTATATATCTGTAATAAATGTGTCGATTCAATGTATATTTGTATAAGCAATTTTTTGTACAGATCAATGTGGCGTCTCCATATGTTTCAGTACTCAGAGTGCTGCCCATCCTCTGGAATGGTCCCTTAGTCGGTTTTTACGACACCTACGGGAAGAGATTCCCAGCACCACACAGGGTCATCTTTATCCCCGGCACCACATTAACCATACATTAACCATTAAGAGTCAGAAGAGGCAGAAGCCGACTCTTCCAACAGCGGCGAAAGCACCGACACGTAGAGCCTATATGGATGCTCCGGGAACGCCACCTGGAACGAAGGTCTCCAACTTCAACTCTACCGATCGGATGACCCAGGCCCGTGCCTGGCTTCAAAAGGCGAAAGCTCACATCGATGACTCTCGCAATTTGAGGACAAACATAAAGGCCGGGGTCATCCAATCAATAGACAACCTTTACCGGTTGGTGAAGGAGGCCGTAGCGGCGTCAACTTCTCCGCCTGAAGCTGCAAACAAAAAAGAGACCGAAGTTGTAGAAGAGTTAACTGGAACCGACAGCAAACAGGTTTTGGAACTGTTAAAGGAACAGAGTAGGAAAATAGACTCCACCTTCCAGGAGATAGAAAAATTGAAGCTACAAGTCTCCTCTCAAAAGACGCAGATTGTAGAGCAGGAGAAGACCTACGCAGGAGTGACAGCCGGCCCGAGTAGGCGTACAGAGACGGCCTTGCACTCTCTGGTTATCACGTCCACCAATGACCAGGACACCGGTGAGGAAGTCCTAGAGAAGGTGCGAAAGGCAGCCAACGCCACAGATAGCTGGGTAGAAGTGGATAAGGTAAGGAAGGTGCGAGATAGGAAAGTGGTAGTGGGATGCGGAACTGAAGAAGCTCGGGAGAAAATTAAGGAATGACTCAAAGGCGCAAAAGATCACCTAACTTTTACGGAAGTTAAAAATCAGGACCCGCTTATAGTCTTGAGGGACGTACTGGCCAAACTCACCGACGACGAGGTGATCCAAGCACTACGGAACCAAAATAAGGACATCTTCCACGAACTTGAAAATAAAGAAGACCGAGTGGAGTTCCGTTTTAGAAGGAGAGCCAGGAATCAGCATATTACACATGTTGTCCTGAGGGTTTCCCTGCAACTTTACGGAAGGCTAACGAGCAAAGGACATGCCCATATCGACCTGCAGAGGGTTAGAGTCGAGGACCAATCCCCGTTGCTGCAGTGCTCTACGTGTTTGGGGTATGGGCATGGCCGTAGATTTTGCAAGGAAATCGACCAAAAGTGTAGCCACTGTGCGGGAACCCATACGCGCGATAAGTGCCCGGTGTATAGCGCTGGAGCGCCCCCAACGTGCTGCAACTGCACCGCAGCCGGTATCGACCAGACGGAGCACAAAGCGTTTGACGGGCGAGAATTTAAAAAAAAAAACTGTTAAGATTTCGTAAGTGCGCATGAGTGTTGGCAAATGAAACAAAACAGTGCAATTTCACTTTTTAAATTGTCTGAAGAAGTCCACCCGAGAACTTAGTAAAGCCCCATATCTTTGCTGAGATACTCGAGGGGTTGGGGGGTCTATCATTTCTCACTTCTCATTCATCATCATCATCATCAATCATCATCATACATGAAGGGAAGAATACTAATGAAAATAAGAAAAGACAAGAAATGTCTAGGAACGAACGAATAGGCTTGATTGATTTCATCCGGCGCCGTAAAACAATACAAAAAAAAAACATTCATGTCAATTCAGTGTGTCATCATCAGTGTGCCGTTTAAGTGACCCAGTTGCCATAAACAAAAAAGTTGAAGTTGAGATACGCCGCTTTACACAAATCTACTACTGTTTAGGTATCTATTTCTTCATAGTATTTTAATTATTTATTCAAATATTTCCGATTTCTTTAACTAGTAGTTTTGCACTTTGGACTTAAAAGGAGATTTTTCTGTGTATTTATGCAAATGTTTTGATTTTTTCGTTGCTTTTACCAAGTGTATCAAAATGGATAAAGGTCTATCTCCGCAACAACTTTACGAAACGTACAAGAGATGGGTTATAAACAACCCTAATCTGGTGACCGACGTGGAAACAGTCACAACGTGGTCATCTTACTTCGTGGCCGGAAAGATTAACAAGTCTCCAGTAGTGTCCGAACTGGTGTATTCGCTGTCGAAACTGTTATCGCTCTTTAATGACCGCCTTATAAAAGAGGCTTACGGTGGTGACGTGCACTACTATGGGCTCCGCGAACAAATAAAGCTGTGGCTAACCGTCATCCACTACTGCGAAGTGTTTGTCGAGCTAGTTGTGAAGCAGAGGTGCGGGGCGCGCGGCAAGTGGACGGCAGCAACCTTGATACAGCTGTTCAAGTGCTCCTCAGCACTTATACTGTTATACAAGTACAAGGAAGTGCCTATTCAACATCCCCCTGTGCCAGCTCTGCACAGGAAAAAGTTTACAGAAGGGAAAGAAACTGATGAAAACTCAAATGCTTTCTTCACCTTAAAACGATCAGGCCGAGTTGTACGGCGGATCGACGGTGCTCCTCCGGTGTCTTTTAGAGATTGGCAACCCATCAAGGTAAAGGATGACAGAAGCAATGCTGTAGTTGAAATGAACAATTTACTGCTTGCAGAGACCATACATATTTTAAAACCGCTTGTACATCTTGGTGCAATGAGAGTGTTTGGTACAAAAGCATGGAAGCAATGGTTTGTTGGTTTGACTCTCGATTTAGCCAGTATGAAGTTGTACAACAGACACATGCCAGATTTAGCATATGAGCAAAGGTTAGAAATAAGCCGCAGAAAATTGGGCCTTGTGCTATATTTGTTGAGAAGTCCAATGTACAATGGATACTCTAAGAATGTTATAGAGAGCGTTCTCACATCACTGTCTAAGAAAATTCCAATGGCTTCATTTGTTTGTGGCCCTATTATTCAATATCTTAGCCACTGGCAAGAAATTTACTTTTACATGTGGGCATCATAGATCATTTTTATAAGGTGAATTGTGTTGGTTCTGGTATTTTTAAGTAATAATAGTTCTACTACTTGCATGATATGCATATGCTTATGTACTAAATATTTATGAATCATGTTTTTGGTGACCTCTTTAGCTAGTTAATTAAGTAAATTCAGTAATTGGTTTAAATTCATAAAACTTAAATCACAGTAATCGGTGCCAATAATACTTAGAGAGTAAGGAACAAGTGTAATCAAAAAGAAATTAAGTATGAACATCAGTGTTAAATGCTTAAAATGTATTTAATAAGAGTCTGATTATTTTCTATTTATAAAGGGATATTTGGGTATTTGAAATTATTATGTATCTTTGTAATAGTATAGACACATCTCTCTCTTTATAGTTAAATATTTATTAAGTGAATACTGATACAGGCAAAAATCTGTTGCTTCAAATGTTCACCTGTGTGACATAATAATAATATTAAATTATTATTATTTATTATTAGCCCTCACTGTCCCACTGCTGGGCAAAGGCCTCCCTCCATTTCTTCCACCCATTGCGGGCCTGAGCTTATTGATTCCAATTTTGTAACAAATAAAATAAATCACTAAAATTGTAGATTTAATATGATTATTGAAAAAAAGTCTCAAGCTGGATACAATTGTCAGAGGACATAGGTTCTAATTCTGCTTGTGGATTTTTTATTACTCTTCCGAATTAAATGACTATAACCCGACATAAGCCGACAGGCTTTCGTAAAGACAGACAATATAATTTTAACCTTTTTACCGCCAACAACTTCTATAGAAGTTCGAGATTTTCGTGCCGTCCACGCCAGCACTTCTATAGAAGTTCTTCTTTGTACTTACTTTATTAAAATACATTTATACATTGTCGTACAGCGGGACATCGCGTGCGGGATAGTTGGGCGGTGAAAAGGTTAATTTTTATTGTGCAGTGGTTTCATGTTCGGCATATTGTAGGTGAAACAAAGAAGGGAAATTTTTTACCACGAACTACAGTACTGTGGAACCAGCTCTCAGCGGCGGTATTTCCGGGATTTGTTCCCCCGGTATCGATTCCCTGCGTATCGACTCCCGCCGTATCGCCTTCCCTCGGTTTTGCATGAATTGGCTTAGAGTACAGTTTATGAAACAAGTGGTTTAGTTTGAGATTAATCAATGTTTATTACAATAATTAACGTTAATATATATAACACTTCAATCAGTCTTCATAACTTCGTTTTATTATTACTAATAAGGTAGGTAACTTATTCATAAATCACGGTTTAATTACAGATGACCTAATAACTTTCTAAAATTTCTAAAAAAAAATTTACTTAGATGTAATGTACCCAATGTAAGTTATTATTTAAAAAATACTTAACTACCTATCTTAACACAGAAATAACAGAATCATTTTAAAATTAGAATACTTATCAGTTTCTGAAGCTACTTAAAATAATTAATGGATCAAATTTCCTTTTTTTACATTGGACAGTCTTTTTAAGCATAGTAAAATATCAATTCTTTGATAAATATACTTAATCATCAATTATTTTGCAATTTTTTTTTGTCATATATCAAATCAACTGTTAAAAATTATTGTGTGATTTTTGCAATGATTCTGTTTTTTTTTATGATTATATGATTAAGTATCTACTTAATCATATAATCATTAAAAAAAACATATATCTATATAAGGTAGTATTTTTTAGATAATTTGCTTGTATTTGTGATGATATAGGTAGTACTCACTTCCATGCTAGCTATGCAGACTCATTTAAGTAATATTTTTTTAGAAAATTTTGGATATTATTATTTGTATCTGTAATTAAACTATGATTTATGATTGATTACGTACCTACTTTCTTAGTAATAATAAAACGAAATTATGAAGACTTAAACTGTTATATTTATTAACGTTAATTATTGTAATAAGTACTTAAATATTGATTATTTTCAAACTAAAACATTTGCTTCATGAACTGTAGGTACTCTAAGTAAGCCAATTCATAGTCGAAATCGTGGGAAGGCGATACGGCGTGAGTCGATACGGCGGGAACAAATCATTTCCGGACCATTACAACTTAGGGATCTTCAAGAAACGAGCCTATTCCTTCCTTAAAGGCCGGTAACGCATGTGCGATTCCTCTGGTTTTAAGGGTTTCCATGGGCGGCGGTGATTGCTTCCCATCAGGTGACCCGCCTGCTAGTTTGCCTCCTACTAATATAAAAAAATATATGTATTCTGAATTTATAATGGAATAGTGTTTCCAAGAACTAATTTAATAATTATTTCTTAGTAAAGTGTTAGTGAAAGAGCAGTTTCTAGTCCTCAGCGCTGTATTTTTTTAAATTTATGTACTTATTTGGGTATTGGTTTTTTAAACCTGCAATTACCTTACTAATATTATCATTATGTTTCTTTTTATATGTCCAAGAAAAGGGAAAGTCCTAAAGGGGAATCTCCCTCCTCAAATGTAGTACTACGAAAAAGATTAAAATATAAAAAAAATAAATGTTTCTTTTTCTATATTGACTTCATTGATTGTTATGCATCCTATTTTAAATACCTACTCTATGGCCGGAGGCCATGATGATGTTAGATAATATTACTGGGTCAGGTCAGCTGAAGGCAATAAATATCAAATTTTAATAATTAAAGAGGCCACCGGTTACTCGACTAGCCAATTTTCTTCATTGTGCGGTCCAAACGCTTACCGCACTGCGGTTCGGCATCAAAAGCTCGCCGGCCGGTAAAGGAAGCAAGGAAGGAAGCCAGAGTTCACCACCAACCAAACCGACTACACAAACATGTACCCTCAAATGGGAATCGAACCCGGGACCTCTGGGCCCTAATAGCTATTTGGGTTTAAGCTCGACTCAGGTTGACTTGATTTGGTTTTGCTGGTGCCACAGACCTGCGGTATGGTCTAAAAACAAAAACGGTTCGAAATAAAAATCTGCTTAAGTTTTTGTTTGGGTTTGGCTCAATTACAATGGCAGCTTGTTGCACACACAGAATACCCCGCGGGCGAAAGCTTAATAATCTTGGGT
Source organism: Eudonia lacustrata (assembly GCA_947562085.1). Lineage (NCBI taxonomy): Eukaryota > Metazoa > Arthropoda > Insecta > Lepidoptera > Crambidae > Eudonia > Eudonia lacustrata. Next base: position 39,102,713 of record OX387339.1, on the reverse strand, counting down.
ACAATAACAAACCAATTGTCATTCATAAACTAGTTTATTAATTTTTGAAATAATAGTTAAAATACATGCTTATTTCAAAAGGTTTGAAGTCATTCTTTAAACACAAGTAAATTGTCATAATATCAGGAAAATATAAAATTAATAAAAAAAATTTCAATGTTTTTAACATAAATTTTATTAATAAGTCTTACTGCCGAGACGTCAATTAAGTTTTATTGACAATTAAATCTGCTGTCACTTTCTTAAGTATAGTGCTAAATAGAGAAGGAAAGACATTTAATTGTCATTAAAATTAATTGACGTCTCTGAGTACGGCAGTAAAACACTTGTGATTTGTTACGTATATTGATACAAACAAATAGGTACAACTTAATAAAAATAAAACTTATTAAATCAACTCTAAGAAACACGACGACGACGACGGGTACGTATAGGATATCTCAAAAACGAAGCTCACCATGACACTGGCGATATTAATATGTAAATATGTTGTGCGCCAGTTATCCAGATAACAAACGGCCATTTGAACACTGGACTACAGGTTTGTACAATAGGTAGCTCGACCGGAAAGCGCAGTGTGGAGTGTGGGCAGGCTTCCAACCAGGTGGAACGACGATCTGGTAAAGCTCGCGGGAAGCCGCTGAATGCGAGCAGCACAAAACAGGTCGTTGTGAAGATCATTGGGGAAGGCCTTTGTCCAGCATTGGACGTCTTTTGGCTGAAATAATGATGATGATGATGAGCTCGCTAAAATGGTTGAGGGACTCCATCGGGACATTCGGGACCTTTATAGACTTGACCGGTGCTTTCTGGGTACCTTGGCAAAGATGATGCTCCACTCCATGAATTCTCCTATCACCGACGATTATTTGTGGATCGCTTGCGCAGAGGTCCGATGTAATTTTAAATTAGAAAACCTTTGGTTGAGTAAATGCTATGATAGTAGTTGTGAATTCTAAAGAGACTTCAGCAAATTTTCACTATTAGCCTGTACTTTATTAACAAAAACGTAAAAAAGGCACTAAGATGAGTTTTAAACCAAACTTCAATTTAGTTTGGTTTTAGAATAACATGGTTGGAGATTGAATACTCTGTCTACGTCTGAACTTTGAAATGGCGCTTTAAAAGCTTCGATCAACATAATTCTCATTTTGTTAGTGTATTGACGCGACTAGTGCCGTCATGATAACATCATATAGAGAACCAATTTAGTAATAAAAATAACCGTTACTTACTAAAAATAATTATGATAATAAAACTACCTATGAAAATAAATGCTTAATCACGAAGCAATATTACCCTCTCGGGAGTACAATTAATTGATTTAATATTATATTTACCTATTATTTTAATTATTAGTTATTATATTATACTGAAAGGCCATTTAGCTAATTAGTATAAATAAAAATACTTTCAATTCAAACTAACTGATACTGATATTCATATTGGATAAATAAAAATTTATTTAAAGCTAATTTAGATAGATACATAGAAGATAACTTACTGAATTGTGTTTAATAAACAGGTTAGGTCTTTCAGAAATAGCGTAATGAGCCCAACATACCACATTGGTAAACGACAAAAGGTTACAAAAACAAACGAAGATAAAGAACGAACATATCGGAAAGAATACATTAGATTCTGAACCAATAAATTGATAGATATAATTTCTGGAATGTATGATATAACAGGCTCTTACATCCATGTGGTTACTCTAAATTAGCACTCTGTGTTTTTAAACTAGCTGCTCGCATATTAGGGGCGCACGCAAACAATATTAATCTGTAAATAAATAATTGGTTCCTAAAAACATAATGTATATTATATAATATGAAAATAACGTAAGTTTTTTGTCAGGTTTCAGGTCTGTGTGTTTCAGTATAATCAGATTCAAAATTTCAGACAGCACCTTACAAAAGCGATTATAAATAACGGTACGACCACATAATAATATTATAAATTATTTACATACACTGATCGCTATGCTGCCATCCCGGTAGCATAGCGGTCAGTGCAGCCGCCCGGATTGCGGAAGACCCAGGTTCGATTCCTGGCTGGGTCAGGTAGGCGTTTAATTTTTTCACTGTATTTTATAAATATTTAATTTAGCTTCAGTGCAGCAATTAACACTTGAAAATAAAAAGTAAAAATTTAATATACTTATTCAAATAGATAAACAAATAATAAATAAATTTAAACAAATTACACAAAGTTGTAATTTACGCGCTGCTTACGTAAGCATGTGGGTACGGTAACCGGCAGGCTTACCACCAAAAAAAGGAACTAATTGCTAATTTCACAATGGCAACGACACTGTCACTGATTGCGTATGCTACAATCGGTCGGTTTATTCTACGCCGCGCCATCATGCACTTTTAGTTCGTCAACCTATCGTTGCGTTCTACGTTCCGTAATACGAAATATGCGTTTTAGTAGCGATAAATTGCAAATTGTGGGGATTGCGACTGTCACTTAAAGATCGGCAATAAGCCTGACGGCGCGGCGTGGTTGCTTTTGAATGATGTGCGACATTGATAACATGCGTAGATCCGTAATTAATGCTCTAAGCGTAAGCAGCTTCTAAAATGGGGATCCCATTCTAAACGCCTCCAGTGTGACTACTTCCAAATCATACCGGTCGGTAGATTTATAGAAGACAACTTCAAAGAACACGAGTTGTGATTATAAGAAACTCCGTTGTACATTATCAGAATCAGAATTATTTATTTGAGAGATATAAAATAAATATTTTTAAATATCAGACAACATCACATACAGCAGACTCCAAAGACAGTAGCATAAAATCACTTGTGTTATAGAAATCAGAAACAACAAAAACCACCAAAACCCGAGAAAAATATAGAAAAAAGTTAGTTTTTCTACATTGCCGACCGAGAATCGAACCCGGAACTTCGGGGATCGCAACACCAGAAACCGGCGTGCGAGCCACTCGACTACGGAGGCCGTCAAAAGATGTAAATATTATACAATCATGTAATTTGGCAAATTCGTTAGTTCACTACCTTTTCACCTTAGATAAGGTATACATATTATAAAAGTTTAGACAAAATAGCAAATCTTAGATATATAAACACGCAACACAGTATACAAAAAACTTTTATATGGAACTGCTGATTTTACAACTGCTGCAGATATTGACGTAAAATCACTTGACTTTCACTTGAGCGCGATCTGTTTTACGCGGCAATTAATGATTATTTTATAAGTTGGTTTAAAAGCAGTAAAATGCATCAATAGTCGAACTAGACCCTAGTTCAAACATTATATCGTCGAAGTGTCAATAGCTCCTAATAATTTGTTTTTGCTAAAGACTTCAATTCAGTTTCACATCGACACACATTTTTTCTTACTGTAATTTTTACTGTAAATCAGACCATTTACAAAAATACATGTAGGTATAAGTTAGTGATGATATACTAGTTTCAACAGCAACTTTCTACCAATTATTTTATGGAAATTTCTTTACTACAGCAACAGTTCCCTAGTTTCTACAGTTAGGAGTTAATATCACTTCAACGACAGTTTTAAAGTACCTATATGCAATGATTTATCCAAAAAAGTATCTATTGTCATATAAAGAAATAAGCTACTACTAGTAAAATTACTATGACAGTACCTATTTTCATATATGAAATAAGCAACTACAGATTCCACGGTTCAACGATGGGGTGACAACTCACGAAGTCACACATAAGCGTCGTTGTTCAATTATTGAAATAAGATAAGTAAGGCTGAAATATCGGCCTCATCTCTGTGCCCAATAAATCAGATTTGGCTTTGACAGGGTTATTAAGCGTTGTGACATCATCAGCGAGCGTGCGCTCCGCTTGACATATTTTAACCGGTAACAACAAAGAAATAAAGAACGCAGTAACCGACATGTAATATGTGTTTGCTTGAAATTACATCATAAGTACCTACGTACCACATAGAACATAACACGAAAGTTGGAAAAATATTTCAAATAGACTGTAGTTAGCATAAGATGCAGCATATACATATGCATACATCTAACCAAGATCAACATGTAGCAATAGTATGCCAATGCTGCGTTTTTCATTATATCGGCGGAAAACTGTAAAGGTAGTACAGTTTCTTGCACCCGATCTTCTGTACGGGTCTACCTTTTATCGCAGAACTTTTTATGTCATAGTTTTATTATGCATAACAGCGAAAAGCATAAACTACATTTCGCAGAAAATCATTTGGCACACACTCATTGATTGATTTTTTCGTTTCTTTCATTAATCATACATTCAACACCCATAATTTTATAAGTCAGAATCATCTTTAGGCATATATTTAATATCCATAATAATTAAGAGGCAGAACTATCATATCGCAGAAACTTTACAATCAGAATCATGTTTATGCATAAATTTGATATCCATAATATTAAGAGGCAGAACTATCATATTATCGCAGAAAGTCAATGTTCAGAATCTTCTTTTGGCATAATTCATTGTTTGGTCATGTTTAAAAAAAATATTTTTGTATGGAGCTAAATATTTGTTGTCTAAAAAAAAATAACCTCGAACCTCGATTTTTTAACCTAATCTAACCTATCACGTGACCTACAGGAGTAGGGCAGGTACCTAAGAATGTAAAGTGACAATTTAAGCAAATATTTTTTTGGAATATAATATTTTCAAAAATAAAACATTTGTTACATTTACATGAGATAGATGATGATATTACATATATTATGGTATCCCATAAAATTCATTAGAAATAAAATTATTACAAACGAAAATCTGCCATCATCTCGTAGTATGCCAAGTGAAATTATACCGAGTAATCGTCGCATTAAATAAGTGTTATGTTAAACAAAATTATGCGTAATGAAATTTTGCTAAATGTAACTATGCCTAGTGAAAATCTGCCATCTTAAAAGTATGCCATTGGGAATTCGGATATATAAACATTCGACCAAATAATAATTATATTAAATTATTTTTATGCATTGAACATATTCGTTTAAAGAAAATTATGCCAAGTGTGTTATGCCAAATAAAATTCGGAACAACAAAATTCTGCCAGATAGAGGAAACCCCTTCTGCACAGCTAAAAGATGTCTTGAATGTGTGGTAGATAAAATGGTTTGAGACGATTCAAAAACGCTTATTTAGTAAGTTTATTTCAATAAAGCTTCATTATGATATTAATTACGAATGCTGCCTCCTACTCGTATTCGAAGTCACCCAAATTTTGCCATACAAGTTAACATTTTCGTTAACGCGAGCGAATGGTAAACATAGCTCGCTAGAGGCAATCTCGCGTAATACAGAAGGCGCTCCTACACCTACTTGCCGAAGATGTACCATGTACAGGCGCCTGCACATAAACATAACCAAAACAGTCAAATTTCTTCAATAAATATATGCCATTTACATAAAGTTCCTTTGAACTTTTTTGGGTCTATTGAGGATATTTAACAATTTCTGGTAGGCTGTTGTGGAGGCGCGTGTACCGAAAGACGATTAAACTAAGGGTATAATGCATAATAATAACGTTGCACTACCATACTATACATGTATTGACCAAAGAAAGTTTCCTATTGTAGTCTTTCCATTCTATTTGTTTAAAAGTGCAAATGTAACTAAAATATAAATTCGATTACTCCATATTATGTAATAAATAATACACTTTTATTTTAGGGGGTATACTGTGCCGGCCTGGCACATTGTCTCACTGCGCGTACAGTTCATCACATCACGATAATTATTGCACAGATAGAGTGATAGAACATGACAGATTAGCACTATGTATATATAAGATGGCGTTGAATCAAGAAAGGGTTTTTGTAGTACAGGCACGAGTTTCATTAAAAGAAAGGCCCAAGAAATATAATTGAGACGCTAGTTTTCGTTAGACTGAAGAATGAAAGCTAGTACCGAAACACTGAAAACATCAGAGCAGAGCAGCTGACAACACTGTCTTTTCCATTAATTAGCGCTATTCTTTTTAACTTTTTTTAAATATAAATTCCGTGAATATTTAGGCCAATTAAACATAAATTATAATTACACTTTTATTGCAAATCAATATGACAATTTTAGATGTTTCCATGTAATTATATAGATAGATAATATATAGATATATAATTACATTGAAACATCTACATATTATATATATACATATATATATCTCTCTCTCTCCTGGATAAACGCACACCATTTTCGTAGCCTTAATAATTCTTTCATTCATTTCTTATAATATACATTGATATACATTTCAATACAAAAGTAAATTTAACATGTTTGTAGGACATTTAATGTTATAATAAATTTTACATATAATAGGTTCGTATATAAAATATTTATAAGTCGAACAATATTGTCTGTGTTCATTGATTTATGTCGCGGATAAAGCTTTAGAGCTAGGCAGTATTATGTCATATTATATTGTGAGCGTCATTTATGCCTGATATCAACAAATAGATTAGCTATTGAAGTAATTTGCACTACCGTAGTGGTACTGGTAATATTGTATTAAAATCATTGCGTAGCAAGGTTATATCGTTGTAGTGGGTACACATTTCCTATGAGAAGATTCCATGGCATCATCATAATCCATCGCTGTAGTAACGCAGCAAAATATCTGAAACAAATTTTATTTTAAATTATTGTCGGTCGTTGCATCTGTGGTTTTAAGTTCATTCGCAAAATGTCAATCTACGTAAATATGATTTTACATGGTATCGCAGTGTTCTTTATACTTGGTTGCATGGCTATGTTTAGGTAATATACACCTATTACCTGGGCCTCGATCGCGCTATTTGCCAACATCTCAAACTGACTCAAACGTTCAAACGTTAACGATTAAGTTTTGGTTCGGTTTTGGTTTAGCCGATGTCAAAAATGGTATCGCGCAAAATTTTCCTAACGATTAAACCAAAGTCGTAGTGTTAGCGTTAGTGAATTTTCCTCAAAGTTGAATCGTTTAGTGCTTGCCACGAGTATTAAAAATACTAGGTGTGATATTTGTAATCGATACTCGATTAAGAATGTTGAAAACACCGCCACATTGTTTTAAACACGCAAAATTATGGTCTTATGCAAAATTACAAGTAGAAACTATGAAAATACTCGACAGATATTGTAAAGAGCTAGAACTTAAAATTTATTTTCATTTTAACGTTTAAGTATCTTTAAAAAAATATTAGTTTTTACTATAACTTAAGGATTAAGGGAGAAAATACTATTTTTTATTAATTGTCTATAATTTTTCAAGAAATTAATTAATTACCACTATATAAATCACCATTTACCACAAAAAAACTAAACAATTGCCTGTTTGAACAAGATCCCTTTGGTCTGATCAATAAATGAGAACCAGTGACATTATATTTTGTAGGTACTTAAACTTTAGGAGGTACCTACATTATTAAGTAAAACAAAACAATAGTGAAAATAATTACACGGTTCGCATTGCTTGGCTCTCAAATACTCACTAAATCATAGCAATGTAAACTGAACAAAAAAATTAAATTGAAAATAAACCCAAACAAAATCCTTAGACTGAAAACATCACAGCCACAGAAAGTAGGTAGGTAATGGAAGATGTAAAAGAGCAAGGACTAAGCCACCCAGTGTTTGAATCAAAGGTGTGGAATGCGAAAATGCAGTGATGAAAACAGTCTCACCCCCTTACCCCATAAGTTTGATGATGAATAAAATATTCTGATTGAACAAAGAAATGGATTATCAAAGTCGACGTGGTACCTTACTGTTGCAGGCAGAGATATTATCGTATATTTATCTACTCTCATAGTACACCACCGGGAACAGCTAAAGTTAAGTTGGTGAAATAAACATCTATTGAAGACAAGCTAGTATAATGCATAATTATTATTGATCTTACATTGGATACTCCCTGATTTCTGCGGTGCCGAAGATTATATTGTGAATGCTGAGTTGAAGCTGGTAGGACAAGGAAGCATAAAGTGTTCTTAGATAGAAGCAGAAGGCTGAATCAGATATCAATTTAGTTTGAATGTAAATTGTATGCTCGGCAAATTAAATAAATATTAACTGTCATTATTTTATTTCCATTGGCTTTAGAATGTCAAATAAAAAATTTATATTTAATTAATGTAAATGTGACTTAATTAATAATCATTCATTCACCTTATTTGTCTCTAGCTACTTCAACACCACAGTTAATTTCTGATATTTCCCAACTTAGTTGTAAGTGACCATAATATGAGATGTCATCTGACAAATATGTATATTAAATAGTCTGCTGCAGAATATTAGATTTGTTGTGCCTCATAAGACAATTTAAACAATTAATTTCTTACCTTATGCTAAGTTATTATTATAGACTGTTGTTCCCACAGTCAAACTGAAAATATACCTATTGGTTTCATGGGACTTTACTTTACTTTATGGGTACAACAAACAAACATGCTTTACAAATATTATATTTCACAAATTAATAATTCTACAGCTTTGTAGACAGTTTGGGAAAATAGTCTGAGAAAGTGGACCATTCAGGCAAGTGGACCATTTAGGAATGTGGACCTGAGGTATGTGAAGGCTGTAATAATTAATTTTAATATTGAGGCTATAAAATAATAAAACACTTTACACTTCACAATAAATGGTATTTTTAATCCAAAAAATAATAATTTTAAAACATTGTTAAGTTGCTGACAATAGTAATGAAGCTTTTAGTATCAGAAACATAAGTAGGTGAATTTTATAAAATATTTTTATTTTTATATAGGTACCTAATTCTATATGTTATTCAAATGAGAAAGCGCTTTGCTTTTCTCTCACTTATTGGTAATTGATGATAATAATATGAAGTGATGGATGGTTTAAGCGCACTGCGCATTGAAAGAACTAGCAGCTCTTCTTTTGTTTGGAAACGATAATGCTACCAATGTTGTTATTATGGTGACAGACAGATAAGTTGGTGGTAGTTAGCCAAGCAGACTTAAGACTAGCCCTATTCCCAACCAAACTCAGCACATTAATATGTACATCAATTGGGAATCAAAACTGGGACATATATCTTTGTCTGGCCTGTGGGATGATGCTAAAAGTTCATCCCAACACTCCTAAGGACAAACAGATGTACCTGGATATAAAAAGCAACTGGGCATTTTGCGAATTAGGCATTATGCGACTAAACAACTCCAAGCAACAAAACGAAAATTATATTCAGTAATTTGCCGACTAGTCATTAATATTGGCGTAATTATCAGCTGGGGCACGAGCCTTTCCTATAAATGGATAGGGAGAACAGGGTCATAAACCACCACGCGGGCACTACTGCGGATTGGTTGTTGTTAACGACTGCTAAAGCAGCTGGGACCTACGGCTTTACGCACGTCGGAAGGCACCCTCCGAAGCATGGAAGAGCTCGAGATGATAAACTGTGGGTCACCCATCCGATGACCGGCCTTTGCGAGAGTCGCTTAAATGTTTTGTTATCAAATCCATTCGTGTAGGTAGCTATTTATAACAGATTTGCTTAGTCGTAAATAACGGATTTGGTTAATAGTAGCAAAACTGATAAACCTTGGCCCTTGCAGAACGGGCGCGATAACCACTGCGCCATCGAGCTCCTCATTAATATGTACCTGCACCTGGGAATCAAAACTGGGGCATATAGGCATATAGATCTTTGGCCGACTGGTGGGTACACCCACCACAGAGGTCGTGTATAGTGCCATCGGATGCTAAAAGTTCATTCTAAGTCCGTACACAATATGTACTTAAATATCAAAAGCATGTGTAAACAACATATAAGTAATCATAAATTTAAAATGTACGACACTCTGACCGTAAATTGGCTTGCTAAAATTTCTAATGTTACTATAGTCTTATTATGCACACTTCAAACAATTATCTTTAGCAATTTGCCGACTCCAGTCATTGATATGGGCATAGCAGACTACAATTTATTTATTTACCTAATTAACAACTAAAAAACATCTTCACTCTGGTACCTACAATAGTTAAAAACCTCAGAACAAATTTTAAGTTATAATATAAACCATTCCAAGTGTCATTCGACCAAAGAGTTAGTAATAATATTTATTAATAGTGTTGAAAAGAAGACGCAACTTAGAGCATCTTTCTTTACTTTAGCCTTACGAAACGATAATGCCAATGGAAAAGTAGCTCTAGAGGAACTTTTTCAAAAACGTTCATTTGACAGCGTTAAATAGGTTCCCAGCGTCACACATTTGGTCGTCACCGCTGTCAAAACGTGGTCAAAACCTACCGCGATACGGATTTAAATGGAAAACTTCGATCGCTCGTTAGCTCCAAAGATCGATCGTTGCGCCAACGTATTTACCAAATCATTGTCGTTAAAATATTTAGCGCGATACGAAATGTGTTGAACGTGACGTTTTTGGTCGAGGTTTGGTTTTGGTAATGTCGTTCCCAGCTTTTGTAATTTACCGCGATCGAGGCCCTGGCTGGACAAATTATAAGGTGAACTGGACTTCAAGTAGCAAGGTTTAATGGTTTTGACTCTATGAGAAACCAGGGCACAAACACACGATTGTCGAAGATTCAAAATGGCGGAATCGAGATCGAGAGTGGAGCCTTGGTGTTGTGCCATGAGCTTTAAAAGACTTTGCCCCTGATCGCTAGGCTAGGCCTCTTATTGGTGAGCCAGTCCCAGCAGTCACTCTGCTGCCTGCTGTGGGTACAGTCGCGCACGCACGTAGTTGTTGAGCTAGTCCACGTAGTTGTTGAGCCAGTCCCCGCAGTCGCCTGCTGCCTGCTATGGGTACAGTTACAAACGTACCTAGTTTTTGCAGCATGAGCAGGAAGTAGGGAAAGGGGACACACTTACGTGAAACCCTCTGACGGCCACATGACTTGAGGAAGCCATTAAGTTGCACGCCTCTCCTAAAAAAGTCTGGTGACGTTGAAACTTTCTTACGAAAACAAAGGCCAAAACTCTGGCCTTTGAGTCCCGATCGTACCTAGTTGTTGAGCCAGTCCCAGGAGTCGTCCTGCTGGCGACGCGCCGCGAGGTTCTTGATGTCGGGCGGCGGGCTGGACACGCCCACCGTGGACAGGTCGCGCGCGTCCATGTTGTTGCGCGCCGCCACCGACTCCTTCCACGGCTGCGTCTGCTCGTTCCTGGTGTACGTACGTAATGCATTTTATTATAAAGTGGTACCGACCTGCCTATAAATGAGCAGGATGTGGCCTAAGGCGCCAGGGTATTACATGTTTACACAGGAAATGTCTATTCACTCTAGCCTTGCATTGATCAAGGAATGAGCAGATACTTAGCGCATTTCATTCTTTAGCGGTTCGCATAAGGAAAGACCTATAGCTTATCACTTGATATTTGGGGGATCCCGCATATAAAAATAATAAATAATGTAAAACATAACATAAGGCCCTTTCGGCTTCTACACTTGTCGGCGGTATTCCTTATAAAGCGTTATATGTAAATGTAAGATATTTCTCCATTGACCCCCCAGATTCATAAAGAGTCATTTCTTTTTTTATGATGATTTCAGTAGTCGAGTGATAAAAGTTTGTGTACATACTTTTTTCCAGTCCCGCATGTCACGCGGGATCCCGCATTCATAATCCCGCCACACGCGGGATGAAAAATGACGCGGGATCTCCGATATTGCGGTATTGGAACTACTACCTACTTGGTACGGACAGGTGGAATGTCGACAATGATGTAGAATGATTCGTAAAAATAGTTTCATTTGAATGCCGCTGTTCAGAGCTGGGTAAAGCAAGGGACACTTGTCATTGTGCCATCGAGCTTTTCGTCCCAATTCAATCCGAATCCGATAGAACGAGATTCAGTAAGGAACGGGTACACGGTCAGTACATGATGCCATTCCTTCTAAAAACCTCTGAGGGTGTTTGCATTTCACACAGCTTGAGGGAACTTTTAGGATTCCCGCCGGCCCACTAAAAAGTCCGGTGACGATAAAAATGCCGTCTAAGATAATCGGCAAACTCTCTTCAAAAAGAAGGTGCTCCTCGCATCCGCTGTTAAGGGCTGGGTCAAAGTTGTCCACTCACCACTGCGAGTAGGGCTCCGAGGTGGAGTTCTTCATGGCGCCGTAGGACTGGCCCTGGTACTGGCCGCTGGAGTTAGAGGCGCGCCGGCCCTCGGTGGCGCCGCCTAGGGAGCTCCACCCGCCGCGGCTGTTCACCTGGAAAGGGCGGCTGCACTGTTACACAGGGGCCCGACCGCCTAACCGATCGCTTTGACTTGTGTGGTTTATGACGTCATCTAGTCGTTTCGTGCCGCCTATGAAAGCAATATCGAAAGCTAAGCCTTTAGATTTTGATATTGCTTTCATAGGCGGTGCGAGGTGGCAAGATGACGTCAAAAACTATACGCGTAGTCAAAGCGATCGGTTAGGCGGTCGGGGGGGGTCGGGGTCACCAATAAATAGACTGCAGAAGGTAAGCTCCGTACAAACGCGCTCGAACAGGCTCCGTAATTTTAAGAATAACGTTTATTGTCATAATATCATGTTCCATAATTTTAATAGCCATAAGCCCATAATCATCACGTTGCATATTATCGCGACGCATAATTTTAAAAATCCTAATATAATGTAGGCTAAAGTTGTTTGTCATATGTATTAAAAGGCATAAATTTGAAACGCAGAATAAGCATAATGATCACAACGAATGATACCTTAATGCATATTTTGTTTAAAGAATAATCGATTAAGGCGACGCATTGGTAATTTACGTGGGATCTTGATATTTGATGACATGATTTTTCATTTAATTGACTTCATTTTGCTAGTTGCTGAAATACGATTTGCCAACTTTTATAACAGAGAAAAAAATATCAAAGTAACCTCTTTTAAAACATAGATTTGCATTTTACAGGCTAACCAGACCGATTTAAGCATCTAAATTTTCTTAGTAGATTAGTCTTAACACACACTTCAAAATTGTAGTTCATTTTTTTTTAAATAATTTGTAGTTTTAATTTAAAGGAAAAAACAGATTTTTTTTATGGTACGGGGCGCAAACGCTCCTATCAAAACGTATGAGATTTATTGTTTAGCAGTGCGTCGCCATAAGGGGAGAATTTGCTTCCCTCTCTATCCGTGACTGGCGCTCGCTACGCTGCGCTTCGCTCGGGAAAAAAAAAAAACTTAACCTAACCAACAGTAAGGATTTCTGTATTAAGTTCGTATTAAGTAAATCTCAACTGCAAAGCGAATATGCTCAAAAATTTTAGGACTACGCCACGCTACGCCTATGCCAAATAAAATTATGTTTTTCTAATAGTTATGGCAAATTAAATTATGCTAAAGAATTTTAAGACTAACAGGACCTAATATTATTCCAAATGAAATTAGGGATTTAATTTATTATGCTTAATAATAATATGCCTTTAGTTTAGACAGTTATGCGAAGGAAAAATTATGTGACATTAGTGTTGTGCTATTTGATGATTATGCCAATTGATGTATGACAAACGACTTTAGGACAATCGACGTTATGCGAAAAGTTCCGCCCCCGCTCGAACAACGCACACGTAGACAACCTCCCGCGGACACGGAATCTCGCACTGCTGCGCTCAGACTATTCTGTATTAGCCAAAGTAACATTAAGAAAACGATAGCGAAGTTCGAAAATAATAAAATGTATGGGATTGACATAAGATTGACCACGTGATTTAGCGCGGCTTATGTCAATCCCATACATTTTATTCTTTTCGAACTTCTCTATCGTTTTCTTAATGAGATTTGTGTCCGTGCAAGGGTTCTACGTGTAAGTTGCTCGAGCGTGGTTTGGTATTAAGTTTACCTTCTGGGTATCCTTATTCTGTGCCCAGATGTAGCAGAACTTATGGGCGAAAAACTTGGTTTTAAGGTAAGTATATGCTGTCTGCGCAAGATGAGTTAATTCTTTTTAGGGCTGATTGTTCAACCGTCAGTTAAAGTTTATTCATTGAATAATTTGACATAATGACAGATTCTCTTTAGAAAATATGTCACAATGACAATCTCATTCTTTGGGTAAGACTTATCTGAGGATTGAAAAATCGGGCCTTAAATGAATAAAACTAAAATACTTATACTTTTTAATGATTTTTTGCAATCAGCATCACCAGCTTATTTTTATGCTCCCCACAGCTGGGGCACGAGCCTTCCATAACCACAGTGAGATCAGGCCATAAACCACCACGCGGGCCCAGTGCGGGTCAGAGGTTGTTCACGACTGCCAATGCAGCTAGGACGATAGGCTTTACGTGCCTTTTGAAAAATAAAATTAAAACACGCTTAATTTAGTCACAGTGAACAAGTATTTGAACATAATAGTGAATGAACAATTTGTTTTATTTATCTACTTTTGAGACTAGGTCTTAGTGCCCATCATGAGTGAGGACAATGACTTTTGCAACACAATTATTTTATAAAATTTAATTAAAATACTTTACGTGTTTAATGCGCAAACAACACTACTTAACTACGAAATAATTTACAGCACCGCGATAGGAAAACAGTAAAACCAAAACAAAATCTGAACATTCCAATTCGAAAAAGAGCATTTACACGCATGTATAACTGAAATAAGAAAATGAAATGTATACGAAGAGTTCGCAACAGAGACCTTTTTAAATTCCTGGGCGGGCAACATAAGGGTTTAAACAATTTCCCACGACGAGGTGCACTTAAGCTTTCACAACCCGATCCGATCCGGTAGAGCACGGGGACGCGCACTTTTAAGTGTGCGATGCCGTACCCTCTAGAAATCCTTCGAAGGTGATTCGTTTCAACACGGCCTGAGGTACCCTTTACGTACCTCACCGCCCCCAAAAACCCCGGTGACGCTGAAAATCCGATCGACGCAATCAACAATCTCTCTCAAAAAAATAAATAAAAAAAAGCTTTCACAGACAACAAAGGCCCGTTGTTAGCGAACCGACGCGACGGCAGGCGAAGATAGATGCAACTCAAAGGCTCACGTAAACGATGAATCCCATTTTTATAGTTAACGCAATAAAAAAATAATGTCTAGTCTCAAACGGTCTATGTAAATGGATAACACAATGCAAAACAACTTCTAGCCTGCAAGAAAGTTTTTAATATTAGGAAAGGATTTTGTATTTGTACAATAAACATCGGCATATAAATAAAAAAAAAACTATAACGCAATTAATCTAATAGGCCCCCTTGAACCGTACTCGGCCCAATGGTTCCCATTATTTTTTATTATATTTATTTTATTCTTTAAGGATTTATTTTTTACTTTAATACATCTTCGGAGTACCTACTGTGAGTTTTATTTACAAAATATGTAAAAACTAGACCTGACCTGACCCGACAGACGTTGTCCTGTCTAAATTTTATTAAATATATTATTATAATATGCATGTATTATACATATAAACCTTCTTCTTGAATTGCTCTATCTATTGCTGAACACTGCATTAAAATCGAAGCGTAGTTAAAAGATCTAAGCGTACAGACAGCGGGAACGACTTAGTTTTATATGTAAAGATTTAAATCTATTAGTATTTGATAGATTGGCTACTTTACGTCGGGTGCTCAAGGCCCTGCAGCTTAGAGTGTACAATTTCTGGCTACCAATGAGCTTCTTATCTAAATTCTCCATGTCCCATTGTTCCTGTAGGAAGGGGTTAATCACGCGGTAAGACTTTCCGCTCCGTGCGGTTATCACATTTAGCCGGTGTTAAAGTATTTCTTACAAGTTATATAGCTAGACAACATTTCTTTTTTTAATATATTATGATGATATAAATAAATAATAAATAAATAAACTTTCCTACACTCCCACTAATTATCTAGCCCAAGAGAAGCTTCGTTATGAAACTCGTTAAATGGTTACTAGACAACGGATAAACATATTTAAAATACTTAGATACATACTTATTATACATAGAAAACACCCAGACCCAAGACAATTTAGAAAAACAATAATTTCTAAATTGACCCGACCGGGGATCGAACCCGGGAGATGGCGACACCATGAAAAACGGTGTACAAACCACTCAACCAAGGAGGTCGTCAATGATGATGAATGAGAATAGAAATGAGAAGTGGGAAAAGATATACCCCCAACCCCCTGAGTATCACAGTAAAGATGTGGGGCTTTACTGAGACATCACGCGGACTTCTTGCGAGAATTTTAAAAGTGACGTTGCACTGTTTTGTTTCATTTGCCAACGCTCATGCTCATGCACGTTCACGAACACTTACCGCCTTACAAATAAACAGAGAATAAGGTCAGAATATATTATTCCGTGTTTTGTTCCTGTCATTAAACGACATTTCAATTATATATAATATATTAATAGCGTAAGCTGATTTTTGTCCCAGTGATTATGGGACGATAGCTGCACATAAAAAATGGTTATGGTCTCATTCTGAAGAGTTCCAGCCGTAGTTGTGCTGAAAAATAAAGAAATCTGTCATAGGTTTGGAAATTCCTAAAAAATCTGTTGAATAAACGCGAAGTTTTGCGGGCGACCCACTAGTTATATGTATACTAATAGCGTAAGCCGATTTTTGTCCTAGTGAATATGGGACGATAGCTGCACTTAAAAAATCGGTTATGGTCTCATTTTGAAGAGCTCCAGCCGTAGATGTGCAGAAAAATAAAGAAACCTGTCATAGGTATCTAAATTCCTAAAAAATCTGTTGAATAATCGCGAAGTTTTCGGGCGACCCACTAGATAAAGTAAAATTTAAAAAAAAAATAAAACCGACTCCAAAAATTAGACTGATAAAATTGCACTAAAAAGTAAAAAATAAGCGTTAGACTTTTATATAGACAATAACTTTATTAAGAAAAAATATAGGTACAATTATTGTTATTTTTGGGGCCGGTGCCAGCCAACGAAGTTTTTGAAGCCGGTGCCAGTCCGCGTTTGTAGTCAAAATTTCATGCGTAAGATTGAATGGACTATTATGATTATAATATAGTATGTCGTTAAATGTTTATGTTAAAGTTAACTTGGCTGGCACCGACTCCAAAAGTAACAATAATTGTACCTATATTTTTTCTTAATAAAGTTATTGTCTATATAAAAGTCTAACGCTTATTTTTTACTTTTTAGTGCAATTTTATCAGTCTAATTTTTTGGAGTCGGTTTTTTTTTTGTTAATGTTTTTGTTTATTTCTCGCTTTTTAGTGATTCGTTTCGATCTATTTATCAAAAGCTAATATGGGTAGACCTACTAAACACGCTGCTCGTAGGAGACAGCGCCGTTTAAATGAGACAAGCGAAGAAAACGAGAAACGCCTATCTCAAAGTAGGAAATCAAAAACTTAGTTCCGGTGCCTGTCTTCTTTTGCTTCGTCATAGTCTCTTAACTATCTTAATCGAGATATTTTATCGCCACCCGTGAAATACTTATCATTGAGGAGTTCCGATGGCAATCTGTGGTCTTTTTCATCAGTTACACTTCATTAAATGATACTTTCTGAATGCAAATGCTTGATTTACTTCTGAAAATACCAAAATCGCGATAGGTATGCCTACAATATTCGAGGAGTTCCCTCAATTCCTTGAGGATCCCATCATCAGAACTGGACCAAATTAAAATGGGACCACACGGGAAGCACCAGCTTTCAAATAAAGTTCGTCAAAATCGGTTCGCTCAGTCGAAAGTTCAGAGGTAACAAACAAAAAAAAAAAAAAACAGTCGAATTGATAACCTCCTCCTTTTTTTGAAGTCGGTTAAAAAGAGACAAAAAAACCAGAATAACTAACTATTCGGACCTTATTCTTGGTTTATTTGTAAGGGGGTTAATGGTTACCCACCATTATTTCACATTAATATTCGACATGAGACAAATTTTAGAAAATAAACCATAACCGCAGACTTGACTCTTCACTTTCCCGCCAAGAAGTCGGGTAGCTAGTTATAATGCGGTGACGTGGTACTGACCTTCTCAGTGACAGTGGAGGCCATCTCGGAGACCTTCTGCGTGGCTATCTCGCCGTAGCGCACGGCGCTCTCGGTGGCGGTGCGGGCCGCCTTGCTCACCGATGACGCGAACATCGTCCAGCCCTGCAACGCAAACAGACTCGTCAGGTGCTGTCTCGATCCGAGGCGAAAGAATATTTCCATTTGTCACCCCGTTTTGCTCACCAGGGTGACAGATGGGGAAAAAAAAAAGCAATAGCTACTGGTGAACAGATGGTGCTTTTTCAATCTAAAACAGTTTTATCTGTCACCCTATTAGTGACGGGGGGACAGATGAAACTTTTTCTTCCAATTTTGTTACCCTGGTGGACATGGGAAATTAACCCACCTGGGACAACAGGATTGTAGGAAATAAATTGTTATTCAAAATAACCAGAATAAACGCACTTCCTTAAAGTAGTAAAAAATTTACACTGAATTTAGTAAAAACAAAAATCACAACAAAAACACAAAATAGTGATAGACATTGCCTATTGTACAGTGTAAGAGGCCAATTACGCCCGAGCTCAACGTTAACACCACTGCAAAATTGAAAATGCTACACGCGCGGCGCTGGAATTCAGTTCGAAGCTTTTAAAAAGTTTGGAACTATCAAAAAGAAAATTATAAATGTTTGATAGCCGGATCGAAAATATGTCTTAAAGAGTTTCGTGTGATAAAAATGTATCCTACTATTAGAAAGGTAGGTAGGGTAATGGTACCAGTGCAAGGGGGGTGTCACTCCGCAGTTTAGGTACCTACGTTCGACCGCGCCGGCGCGCACGCTCCACGTCGTCGTCGCGTCGTCGCGCGTAAAACATTTCTGTGATTTTTGTGCACCAAACAATGACTACTATACTAAACGATCTTATAATCCGTATAAAATATACTATTGTGTTTACGGGTGTCTAAATAAAAGAAAGATTGTTCTTTCAATGAATAGAAATTAACATTTTTTTGAATTCCGGAAGATATTGAAAGTTAAGCTATATTTGATCTACACTCTACGAACACAGAAGTTGTTAGAGAATGAGTCTTCTGACGGTAGTACTATTAGTTACTATATGGTCGACAGGCCCCAATGATCGCCTTTTTTTCTTTATTCATTAAAAATTGGGGTCACCAACTTATTTTAATCATCTTTAGCAACATTTAAATACCAACCACCTGCTTTCTAGCTGCCATCTCCATCGATCTAAATCGATGGCCATCCCTTAAAATTTTAATGACGACCAATGTTATTTACCGACGATAAAAAATGTGTTGAACCTTGGACATAAAGTGTCGAAGGTGCCAATACCCTAGATAGATATGGCAAATAGAGCGAGTTTTGTTTGCCATTCGATAACGTTGAAAAGAACGAGATTTTTAACGCGAAATTTGAACTCCTTGTATGTCACCAGCGCAACGGACGGGCGCTGCTTCGATGCCACAAAAATTCTCGTTTTCGCTAACCTGATCGACAAACTTTACTCTCACAGGCACCCAGTATGTAGAGATTCTCCTTCACAGAACTCATTTCATTTAGATAGTGAGAGGCATGCAAAGCCATTTCAAAGTTGCCATTTGGGGAGGTGGCTGGAGAAATTTTTAGCAACGCTAAAAACGATTTTTTTAAACAAAAATTGTATGGGAATGGCAAACTATGACGTCACTATTTTGTTCAGTCAATTGAGTGTTTATCAGTAACTTTTAGGTTACAGAAATTTTAAAAGAACTGTTACGTGATTTCATTGATACGTTTAATGTTCTGGAAATTATTATGGTTGTCATCAGCCCTGTATTGTTTGCCGCAGCTTTTGTCAATTAGCACGGAGTGCGGCGCAACGGGCGTCCGGGTTGCAGCCCGGGATATACAACCATTTTATATTAACCTACTTGTTACTGCAGCCATTTTGATACTGAATATGTTAATATTTTTATGTTTTTTTTGTAAAATAGTGCAGGAGCTCGATGGCGCAGTGGTTAACGTGCCCGGTCTGCGATTGCTGACGTTAAGCAACTTTCACAAAGCCCGGTCATGGGATGGGTGACCAAATATTTATCATCTCGAGCTCTTCCCTGCGATTTGTTAGATGAATTTCGCGAACGCATTATTCAGCTGCAACGAATTTTAGAATCGCATTTTTTAGCAAATAAATTCTTCATGTTAGATATATTTTGCGAACGCCTTATTTAGTTGAAGCGGATTTCAGTTCAGGAGATCGCAAAATTCATCTAATAATAAATTATGTGAACATAAATAAAGCTTTCGCTAAAAAATGCTACTCTGAAATTTACTGCAACTAAAAAAGGAGATCGCGAAATTCATCTAATAATAAATTATAGGAACATAAATAAAGCTTTCGCTAAAAAATGCGACCCTAGAATTAGCTGCTACTGAATAATGCGTTCGCTAAATTTATCTAACAAAACGCATGCGTGGTAGTTTACGGTTCGTTCTCCCTATCCATCCATAGGGGAGGTTCGTGCCCCAGCAGTGGGGACATTTTGAGCTGGTGATGTCATCATCACATCATTGTGATGAGTCATAGTGACCAGTATGAATGTTTAATGGTTCTATCATATCTCCCTGGATTCTAATTGCCTATAGGCTAGTAAGTCTTAGTAACTTTTAGGAATTTTTACCCTAAACTGCATGTTCTTAAGTTACCTTGGTATTTTTGTAACCTTTCGCTGCATAATCCCAATGTCAAGCAAGTCAATGTCTTTAACGAAATAGGGGCTCCAGAATTGGAAGGCATATTCCAGTCTAAGTCTAAGTTAAGCCTTAATTATAAAAGTATTTATAGGTTTTTGCGACCATCTCAGTTGTCAGTGTCCCAAAGGCTTTTCTAATTAGGTAGACATGACTTAGTCTTAGTGATAGTGTTAATTTCAGATCCTCTGTATTAATAATACTCAAGTCTGTCTGTGCCTTCACACCTCGCAGCAAATCGTTACCCAGACGTTGTCGCTGGGTTTAACGTGGATTATTTTTCCCTTTGTGTAGTATGACATGTCTGTCGCATGTCGGATGAACGGTGTGCCAAGGTAACTACCGAATGGATACCGAAAACGACATCGCGGCAGACCATAATAGAGATGGCTCCTATTAGTCATAGCGTGATGTAATATAGCCTATAGCCTTCCTCAATAAATGGACTATTCAACAAAAAAATAATTTTTCAGTTCGAACCAGTACTTCCTGAGATTAGCGCGTTCAACCAAACAAACAAACTCTTCAGCTTTATAATATTAGTATAGATAAAAGTCTGAAATGTTTGACAAAAGCTTTGCACATTTATGTACACGAGAAAATGCTGTTATGATTTCTCGCTCAACTTGACAAACTAACAACAGTCTCGTAACACAAAGCCGGCGAAAGAAATGGCCCTTACCGAGATTGTTGTGGCTTCTTCGAGAGGTGATAACTCCTTCCTGTAACTTTATTTAGCATAGAAACTTTTTCTTTTGAGCTTTTGCTTTGTATCCCTTTATATTCCTTTAATCCGGCTCTTTTATGTCCCTTTTTTATTTAATGAAAAGAAAACAATTGCACATGTCCAAAAAACAAATTGTAGTCGTTATTCGCGCGGACATTCGGGATTTTCGGCGTTAAAATTGTCCGCCAACAAATTAATAATTAAATCTGTCAATCATGTAAATTAAAATCGTTTCCCAATTTATTTACTATGGTATAATTATGCTATTGTTGATTTGTGTAATATTTTATTTTTAATTGATAAGTAGTTTGTAATTATTACCACTTTAAATTTTGAATTTAAAGGTTTTTAAAGACTTTAAAGGTTGATTTTTGTAATAGTTGAATAATAATAAATAATATAAAGGTTAATTACTGATACGTTTTTTTTTATCAAAAGTTTGCAATTATACTGCAGCTCACTGGCAATCATTTTAATATTTCAGTGTATTTTACCAGTATAGCATATACTTAGCATTTTTATTCAAATATGTAAACTATCAGCACTCTTTTTATCGGTGACTGTACTTCCGTGATTGAAAATTATCGAGTTCATAAATTCATGGGTGCCGAATTGAAAAGGTGCCGAAACGAAACTAACCCGGTGTTAAATGCACAGGCGATCTGAAATGTTTTTCACTAGTACATTTTTTTCTATTTATCGAATTACACATAGTTTTTAATTACGGAGAAAAACAAGAACGGCGAAAGTAGCAATAATTTGGATTTACTTACGTTAAACAACAACAAATATTTGAAAGGAAAACGCAAGTAGCGAGTGGTAGACTCGGAGCTTCGCTTGTTTAGTATTATGGGGCTTAAGCAAATTAAAAGATACTTATTTGCACATGCGAGAATACAAGGGTAAGGGTACCGTGGGTTGCGACGTGTTTACCGATTCCCAGAACAAAACCAACATAGTATACTATAACTTATTCTGTGCCAACATCAAGAATAAATCCATAATGTTCAAATTGAAATCATTAATCGCGTATCAAAATAATAAATAGTAGATTTAACTTTTAAGACATGGTATAGGGATAGGGTCACAGGGAGTATCCCCGTAACCACGGTCTCTGCAAAGGGTTCGAAACTTAAGACAAACATTTAATCAAATAAATAATATCGCCCTTTGACGCGGCTGGAGAGGAGGAGGAGGGTTACATGGTGGCTGGCAAGAGTTGGATGAGAGTGGCCGCGGATCGCGCTCAGTGGTGAGCACACTCGGAGAGGCGTTTGTCCAGCAGTGGACTAATAAAGGCCGATGATGATGATGATGATGATGATGTTATATATTACTGCTCTTAAATTATGCATGTATGCTTGAAAGCATACATATAACGCACAATTAATTCCCAAACATTGAAAATGGAAATAACATCACAGAACTGTTACTAATATTATAAATGCGAAAGTTTGTGTGTATGTATGTCTGTATATTTATTCTTTCTTCACGCTGCAACGGAACGATGGATTTAGATGAAATTCGGCATAGTGATAGTTTATAACCTGGATTAACACATAGGATAGTTTATATCCCGATATTCCCACGGGAATCACACTACAATATACTAAAAACGACAATTTCATTTTCCAATACAAAATGATTTGTTTGTTTCGTTGGAAACCAAAGAGAATTTAATCACTTGATGGAAACTGTCAAAGCGGTACGAAGTCCGCCGGGTCCACTAGTATTATAGTAATAGTTTATAAGGACAGTGCAAGACTAAGGCTCAGGAACAGGCATGAGGACTATGCCCAGCAGTGGCCGATACATGCTGATTATGATGACAATGATACTTTAACAAAATCAAGGCAAGATGTGGCCGCGGAAAGTTCTAAGCAGGATTTCTTTAAAAAACCTGTCTATAAGTAATTTGACCGTCCGATGCGATCCGAACCCCTCGGAGAATCTATTAAGGAACGAGGACACGCTTAATGCGCGATGCCATTCCCTCTGAAGTGAGAAGACGTCACGTCAATCATCAATCCAAATTCTGATAGATTCTGTTTCTCTAATACCTCTCGGCAATTTTTATACCACATAGGTAGGGAAAACATTTCGCCGAAGCTTTCGTGTTGTCAGCTGCAGCTACGACTATAATCGACCATCGGACGCCACTGGAGACCAAGCGCAGTTGTCACAGCTGTCAGCGCCTCCACCTCAAAGGAAATCACACTTATTTGGAGAGAGATTGCTGATTGCTTCAGACGGCATTTACAGCTTCACCGGGCTTGTTTGAGGGCGGCGAGAAACTTAAAGGGTTCCTCAAGCCGTGTGAAACGAATCACCTATGGAAGTTTTCTAGAGGAAACGGCATCACGCACTAGTGCGTGTCTCCGTATGCCCTACTATAAGTACTACATATAGATTCTCCGAAGGGTTCGGATCGGATCGGGGGAAATTACACGTGGCGTCGTCGATATCCAGTATGCAGACGCCAGCGGCACCTACAATCCGTCGGTCGATACGCTATCAATAGATTGCACCAGTAATTAATAGACTGGGACGTGGGGCTGCGAGCACACGATACCAAAACAATGAACCTCTATAGACGGCTGATCACTTTAGCTATCGATCCAGTTACCTTCTATTCAATGTGATACAAAAGATGTCAATATTTCTAATAAAATATACTAAATACTTTTATTGAGTTACTGTATTTAAATAAAAATCTTTGCATGCATCTACTAGCGTTTGGAGACGCTCGATGGCGCAGTGGTTAACGCGCCCGGTAAAGCAACTTTAGCACAGTTCTCCGTGCCTCGGAAGGCACGTAAAGCCGTTGGTACCGGCTGCATTAGCACTCGTTAACCACCGCACCGCACTGAGCCCGCGTGGTGGTTTATGGCACGTTTTCCCTAACCATCCATAGTGACGGCTCGTGCCCCAGCAGTGGGGACATAAAAATGAGCTGATGATGATGACTTAATACTTTTATTAAGTTACTATATTGAAATAAATAATCTTTAAATGCATGTTCTAGCGTTTATGTTAAGTATCTGTTTTTTTTGGACAGTAGAAAACTCGCCCGGGAATTTTATGCTACCTATTATTTAATCCCGACGTTTCTAACTCGTCGCCGTTCGTTGGACACAAATAGTAGATTGTATGACAAGAGAGCAAAATAGTATTTTACAGCGAGGGCGCTACTTACAAGTACGAGCGAAGCGAAGGATTAAGTATTCTAAAGTAGAATCCTGAGTGCAGCGAGGGATTCAAAGTACATCGCCCGAGGGAACAATAATTTGCTCTCGAGTCATATACTCTACTTTTCATCCCTTTTCTATGAGAAAATAAATAAGAGACGGTGTTAATAATTAATGAATATAAGTATTTAATTTAAAAAAAGACATGTGAATATACGACGTTGTTAACTTCTATAAGTGGTTATTGTTTCAGGAGTAATGCATTGTCACTTTTATAACTCGACGTAGAACTCATTATTTTTGCAAAATACAATAAAATATGTACTGATTACAAGAACAGAGACATAATTAGCGCGCTTTCTTTTTTTTAGTTAGCGCGAGTTCCACGCCGTGCAGCCTTAGAGCATTAAACCAACAAAGCTCTAACTAAGAGTGCAGCCAACACGTACCCAGCCAGTAATTCATACAATTTGCGTTCGATTTCTATGAATGATATATGTTCCAAATTCAAATCTCATTTTCGCCCGCTAAAAAGTTCCTATCGGAAAAGAGCTACTTTGCTCCCACATAAAGAGGAACAAAGCAACACTTTTCGAATAGAAGGGATGAAAATTATTTTGCTACCGTCAACATTTAATCTGGCCCGTTCCGTTGCAAGTAAAATGAGTTTCGTAATGTTGTATCGGGGTTGGATTTCTACAGCCTGTATAATGGGATGGGATCGCATGCAGGGAAAACTAATCATCTATTCATTTGAATATTTTATGTTACAAGATAAAATTTTACTACAAAAAATCAACCAGTCTCCGAAGGGTAGAGTGGTAATCGAACTCACGACCCTTGGATTACCGGTCCAATGCTCTGACAGCTGAGCTACCGAGACCCCTATGTTTATGTTTTCAATTTC
This sequence comes from Eudonia lacustrata, assembly GCA_947562085.1. Classification (NCBI taxonomy): domain Eukaryota; kingdom Metazoa; phylum Arthropoda; class Insecta; order Lepidoptera; family Crambidae; genus Eudonia; species Eudonia lacustrata. The sequence continues at coordinate 39,077,255 of OX387339.1, read as the reverse complement.
AAGAGATTCGCGTTCTCTTTTTAACGTTCATAACTCATTTTTTTTTAAATGACTATTCATTGAAATATCTGCACAGTGGACTAGACGTGCCTCTCCAAAGCGTTGGAGCACTTCAAATTATTATCTTTGTTACCCCATCAAGAGTCCGCGCGCGATGCGCTGTGTGAAAATTGATTTGTAAAACGTTCGCCGCTCCGCTCCGCTCTCCTACAAGGACTTGCTTGAATATTAAAATGTTTAACGCTTTCAACTAACAAAATATAACGGTTGAACGAACAATATACAATTTCCTCTTATTGTTTCCAATAATTCACGTGACCACTACACATTGAAATCAACCTACAAAACTTATTCACGTTAAACTTTTCTGAAGATGTTTTTTCAAAACCCCAAGTTAACATCATACATATTATCACTTTATTTTGCTACAGCATCAAGACCACTCTGATCACCAAAAGTGTCCAAACATTAGAATTAAACCAAATAGATTTAAGTATATAAGTTGTTTCAATTAAAACATCCACTACTGGATATATTTTTTTAAATGGCATTCTTATTTTTTAAACTGTAGGAACACAACGTTACTGGCTAGAATTTTCAACTATGTTTTCTTTTTACCCTTAGAACACAACACAAAGCACTGTTGTAACAAAGTTTGGACAAGACAAGACGGCTTAAAACAAGACCTACCACCAATCTTGATGAACAGGCATAAACTGAACTAACTGAACTGATACGTAGACAGTCTTCTTGGAGACTGAAGGTGATTGCGCTATTACACGAGCGAATGCTCGTGTAATAGCATCTCTCCACCCACGCCGCCGGTATTATCGTCTAAGTGATCGGGTTCTATGTGACTGTCGCGTGTCACAGCTTAGCACATAGTTTATTTACACAATCTTAATCTTAATTTACAGAACTAATAGATTTTATTTATTTCAGGCAGCGAAAAATGTATTAGAGGGGAAAATACAAAGTGGCTCATAGAAATGCAGGTACATATACCTACCTATACCATACATACATATACCTATACATACATATACCTACCCAAGTAGCATTGGGGGTTCTATAGCGGTTGACTTATGGTACACATTTATTCTTTAAGCTGTCTATGTGAGCTGCACAAGAGCTGTATAGCATGCTATACAGCCCTTGTACCACCCATTTGGGCACAAATTTTTCAGCTTTGAGTGTACAAAAGGTACACGGTAGCAGTATAGTAGATCTTTAATGTAGTTTAAAGAGAGAACTGTGGTTTTAAAGCTGATGAACGGCACTATATTAGATTCCGTGTGGTTATTCATACAGACAAGTGAGTTATAATAAGAAACAAGTGAACAATTATACAGCCGATTATCCAAAACCCCAAACCACAAGTGTACCCAAAACCAACTATTAGGCCGCTTTTTCCTCAAATAATCACTTTGGTACCACATTTTTTAATAAATATTTATTTGTGATAGCTTACGGCCATGGCCATAGTCGAATCGTGTCTAACAGCCATTTTGATGTGATTTATTGTTACTGGTAAACTGTGTTTATATATGATATTGTGTTAATATTACGGGGTAATGTAAATTTATTGTAAAGTACATACATATTTATAGTTAAAATTTTCACGCGCCTCGGCTATATGCCTTTTTATCAAATAAATATATCGAAATAAGCAGATACAAACAAAGCAATATTTCATATTTTTGTTTTATTGGCATTTAAATCGTTGTATGGTTTTGTATTTAAACATCAACCATAAAATCAATAACGAAAACTCCGTGTTAAGTGAAAAAATCATAAATTAATATAGACATATTATAGGTTATTAAAAGTGAAAATGGTGGTCATTGTCTCCACAATCTACAATCTACAGTGAACCATTATAACTCAAAATTAGTGTTGTGACCTCTTTAAAGTTTCACATGTGTACTATCACAATGCCAATTTCTGTACAACATAATCTGAGCTGGGCACATATTTAGCCCTGGGCTGGTATGCATTGCCTCAGAGTTCACGTGAATTCAATCAAATTCTGTTCGCTTCATAAAAGGTTATATATAACAGCTTTGGGCTGCAATAATGTTCACATGTGTTATATTATAATGCCAGCAATCTAACACCGTATATGTGAACCTCTGAACAGCCTATGCCGTATTTTACTTCTCTTAAAACGCTCTTGTTCAGCTTTGAAAATGAAAGCTGACTAGAAGAGTAATGTTGTCCTGACAAAACGCCAATAGTTACATAATAGGCTACATTTACACCCCTATACATGCCTTATACAGGTATAGGTGGACATGTTCACTTTATTGCAGCTGATGAACCAAGTGTGACCACTATAAATGCTAAGAGACCACCAGTGAAATAAATGTGGCCTTTTAAAGAGAATAAAATGCTACTTGGGTACCTATACCTATACCATATACATATACCTACTTAGTAACATAGACCCGTTGGATATTTACGATTTTAATTTTAAATTTAACGTATTAGGTAGGTAACTAAAAAACTGTTAAAAGTGTTTAGTGTACTGCACTGTCATACGATTTTATTAATAGTTGGTAAGTAAGTCAATAGCCTATAACTGTCCCACGGCTGGGCAAAGGCCTCCATCATTGATATTAAGTCATCACTACAATTGATGGGTAACGGCTTAATCAGCACGCTTGCCAAATGTGTGTTGGTGATCACAGACCTGGGCTACGCATCGGATAAATCCGAAACACACTTTGCCCGAACCTGGAGTTGAACCCGGGACCTTCGGGTATCGGGCCGATCGCTTTGCCACTCGGCTACCGAGGCGTTATTTAATTTAGATATTATTAATGCGACCTAAGTCTGTGCTCTAAAGGGATTAACAACAGCCGCGTTAACTTAACCAAAACAGCTATTCCGAGGTCAGCGTATAAGTTGATCGTAATCAGGTTGGCTTGGCAAAGCACAAGCAGGCGCGGCATGCACCCGAGGCTTCATTTCCGAGCTTCAATATTGAAGCTGCGACTCCTACACAAAGCACAAAGGGTTGACACGGCATCGGCAGGCGCATTTCAATTTGCGTTTCGGTATTTACTTCACAAAATTGAAGGTTACTCGCAATCGCAAAACTTTGAACTAAAAACGAATGGTATGAACCTACTTTGTTTTACATTATATTTTTCCTGGCGTTTCGAAACGTTTTAAAGAAGACGCTGCAAAGGGTTTGAAACTTAAGATCCGTAAAAACTGTTGCATATCTATGAATAGTATGAACTTAAAAAAACAACTGTAAACTAAAACAACTACATAAAAAAGAACTATATACTCGTAAAAACCGGATTAACATAAAAAAAATACTGCAAAGAGAAAAAACTGAAAAGAATAACACAAGCTCTACGATCCCAGAATTCAATTTGAACAATATTGAATGCAACATGAAATATTTCGTTGTCCAATACCTATACATCCACATATCCGCATACACATACACTCGAAAAACATAACCCTCCTTCTGACGCAGTCGGGTAAAAAGCAACGCGATTCAACGCACGAACGTGTTGCAACTTCAATTGATAAAAGATAATGGGAGTCCATTATCTCTTCTAAAACTAATCCTCTCCTATAATAAGCCCTAGACTAACATTAGTTTTCAAGCGTAGACGCTTTAAGAATATCTCGTCGCAAATAACATTGACGCGATGAAATAGATTCAATACCGCAGCGTTTATATGCTTATTCAATTCCACTTACTCTGATATCATTGATGACAAGTGCATTGCAGTCAATTGGAAAAGTGCTATTCAAGTGTTGCAAGCTACCGCAGCCGGGAGCTGTCAATCCGCTCTGCCAAGGCCGGCCATTTGCATCGGTCGGTTGGTACCGACCGATGCAAATGGCCGGTGGTGTGGTCACCACAATACTACCAAACGCAATTTACTACTTGAAAATACTGAAGAGCACGCCAGTTAGTACATGCACAGGAAAACAGCATTTTGTCATTATATAACTACACATAGCATCATTTATCCTGACGTGTGGAACCCTGCACAGTATATGGTCACGTGGAGAAGCTAAGTGTCATTTCAATGTGTAGTGTTTGCGAAAATTATACGAGTAGAAACCATTATGTTCTCTACGTAGTACGTGTACAAAAAACCGAGCCTGATAGGGGTATGAAAAGATCATCAGTACTGGTTCAGCCAAGCGACCAAGTGGCCCCATTTTGCCTTTTGGACTATGGGAAAAATGTTAGACATCATCTCTAAAATTTATTTGACAGAATTCAAAAATTGAACACGAAAATGTAAAACCTTATACGTAGAAAATAAAAAATGTAGAGCTTTTGACATGGTGGCTTATAAAAAAATCCGATAAAAAGCTGTTTTCTGCCACTGACATAATATGACGGGGGCTTTCATTCACAGATATGGAATCTTGGTTTGGGGCGACTCTGCACACATAAAAAGAGGCTTTGTTGCCCAGAAACAATACATTTCATTTCGTACGCAACCTCCCATGACGAGCCGTGAGCTTTATTTTAAGAAATTGAAATTATTATGACTTTCATTGCTAATGTTTTCTTTTAAATGTGCTGTACTGAAAAACTCACTTTTAATTTTCAAATAGTTAGTACGCTAGATTATAAAATCTTTATAAAAAATATTTTTATAAAATGAATATTATGGCGCATACAGAATAACGGTGGCGATCCGCGGTATTTCTATTAGAAATTTTCTAATAAGCACAACTCCATCTATTTCTCTAACAACAGCTATTAAGCCGTATTGTCTTCTGCGGGTGAAGGCCAAAGGCTGGAGAAGGCGGGGTATAGAAATATCACCTTACGAATCTTTATATATTTCGTTATACCATTTTTATATTTATATACACGAAGAGTTTTTATCGGTGATCAGGACCTACTGATTCTGACTAAGTAAATGATGGCCATTTCAATAATAATATCGTCGTTTATCGGTATAAAGTCTTCGTGTATATATTTAAACTAGCCTATATGTGCCACTGCTGAGCAAAGGCCTCCCCTCTGTGTCTCAACTCTTCTCTACCCTCGGCCACCTCATACCACTCCGGCAAAACAGTGGTCAAGTCGTCCTCCCATCCCCGCTTTGGCCTGCGTGCCACGTCTCCTGTGTCCATCACATGGTACCCAGTAAGAGACCATCTTCTTATCAAACCAATAAAACAATTGTAACGAAACTTATTCTCTGTTCATTAACACGGGGGTCTATGTTAAAGAACATACAGAAATTTAAGTAGGTAGTTAGTTTCAACTGAATTTAAACGATTTAAAGTCCACATACGATCAGTTTATAAATCGCAAACCGAAATGTATGAAATCTCTAAATCAGTTCTAAATACATTCATGTATTCATCTAGGCCAGGCCCAGAAGCATTGCCTATCCATGAAAGTTGTTTTTTTGTGACAAAGAAGCTGTTGTTGGCTTCTGAAGGCCTTTACAGCTTAACCGGGTTTACGGGCGGCAATAAACTTCCAGTTCCAAGTCGTAGTGAACGAGCAGTCCCCAGGGTTTTCTACGGGCTAGACTACGCAAGCGTGTCCTACCTTACTAGATCCTGCGACTCGAACAATAAGATGTCTGTAGGGGAATACTCGAAAGCGAAACTAAGTCTAGGACAGTTGACCATCACGTAGGTTTGTTCGATTTTTGTTACCAGGTAAAATGTTTGCGCTTAAGCCGGGACTATGGGCGACCCCAGGTTATGTGGGGCTCTCCACCTTTTCCCATGTCCAGCCACTAAAAGCTCGAAGAGGGGAAGGGAGGTCTACCCACTAAAAAAACTTCACCAAATCTGCCACTTCCAAGCTACTGCCTTACTGGGAGGGTATGTCTCTGTAAGGGTGCTCGAGTAGGTATATATGTATTAACAGGGACAGTCTTTACGAAAGCTACAAAACATCAGGTGTCATCTGGCAGCGATAGGTTGCAAGGCAAGCCATTTATAAGACAAGATGCCATTTTTAGACGTAATTTGTATTTTTTTAAAGCTATGAAATAAATTAATTGCATAAAACGTGCATAAAACACAGTGAATGAACAACCCATGTGTGTTTTGCCGATTGGTCGGAGCCATTTATGAATGAATTTAACCCTTTGTGGAGTTGAGATAATGATCTTTTTAGTTTATTTACTGATTTTGACAATTGATACGAGCAACATTTCAATATTAATTTGCAATCCATGTTTAGCACATTAAATCTTGTAACATCTTTTAATACCATGTTCTATGCAAATAAAGATTTATTATTATTATTATTATAGTGATGTGGAAAGTAAACTTTTTAAATATCCGCTTGCACCAAAGACCTAAGTATATTTGTTCTGTGGCTTGCACGCTGCGTACAAACAAAAGTGCGTCACCATAAATTTACGAGTCGTCATTTAACGTAAATGGACATTTCTGCAATCACATATATTAATTTGAATAGCGAAGGTTGTTTCATCAATGTGTAGGTATTATATCTTTTTTATCTTGGATTGGAATTCATATTTTACTATAATTTTAATCCGAACATTTTAAGCCGTTGACAGATCGTTGTACCAGACTACGGCAGTGGCGCTGTATTATCGTTTGAAGAGTATAAAGTCAATACTCAATATATTTATTGCAAAGCCATTATGTACATAGTGATGGTATCAAAATATAAAACCAAATTATGGACCCTACCGGGCTCGAAATTAATAGATGAAAGAGGAAAGGAGATAAAAAGCTATAATCTACAGTAAAGATATTTAGGTACCTACTAACTCAATAAATATATAATTACATCAAAGCTAAAATTAATATGTTATTATAATTTGACAAAGATAAACTTTAATTATAATTATTATTAGTTTGTATGTTCGCATTGTAGATTAAAATTTAGATTACAAGACTAGTAAGTATAAAAGGCTAAAGACTAAGGGGTAAGGGCCAGGGGCCGGCAACGCCCATAACACGAGTAAGCCTATACTGTGTTATTATTATTTAAGTGCACTTAAATAATAATATAATAATATCTTCTTCATAATGATGATAATGATGAAGTTCAAACTGACTTAAATATGATGCTTTTATTAATTTGCCTTTTATTGGCAAAAATCAAGGAGCATCAATTTTTAAACAGTTTCGACTGTAAACGACGTTTCAGGATAAAAGGTATTGTGTTAAAAGCTTCAATTAGCCGCAGTAAAGCTCACCGACTGGCAATACTGTCGGCAAGCCCGGATGCCGGCGCAGTTATGAAAAATAAAACATTTGCCAACCCGCGGGCACCTCAAACGAGTGATAGACTTTTGCAAAACAAAACCAATAAAAAGGTAAATATAATAAATATCAGGTGTGCCTACGATGACTAACTAAGTAGTTTGCGTTACAAAGATTTCTTTAAAATGGAAGGCGCAAGTTTAAAAGTTCCCTGTGTGGTGCCGGGGATAAAGAATTGCACCACCCCATCTCTTCCCGTGGGTGTCGTAAAAGTCGACTAAGGGACCATTCCAGAGGATGGGCAGCAGCATCTCTCTGAGGTTAACTCTCAACTTACTGCGATCGCCAACCCGCCTGCCAAGCGTGGCGATTATGGCAAATCCCCTCATGTATCCTTGGGGAAGGCCTTTGTCCAGCAGTGGACGTTTTTTGGCTGAGATGATGATGAAGTTTAAAAGTGTGTCTGCTTTTACCACAAAACGATGACTAAAGTTAGACAATGCTTAAAACAGACGCTGTCACTTTTTAGCTAATACTTTTAGACAGAGACACAATATTTTAAACACTTATTTAGCCATTGTTTACAGTACAGATTTTGTTATTGCCTTGCCTAATACAGTCGACTGTAGAGAACGAGTGACAAGAGTATCTCTAATTGATAGGATTGACAAATTAGGCAATAGAGATATTTTTTGGTACTTAGCGAGAGCCATCCAACAAGATATTGAATTGAATCGAATTAAAAAAAAAATTTCATATAAAACTGTATGGTACAAGTGAGCTGTGACATATCCACTATAATAACACAAATCAAATTATGGTTAACTGGTGTTCGCACAGTGGTCGAAATTCGACCCCAATTCACAAAATAAACTTACAATGTAATGTAACACTTTATGCATACATTTTATCTCTGCACTCCTCCAAGTGAACTTTAACTATGCGAAATCTCACACTCCACTATGCGCGCAATTTCTTTAAAAAGGGTCAAGAAATTTTCGCTTCACTGGCTTCATGTATTATAGTTATATTTTCTCGCTTCATTCTTTAAATATACAGGTGATGTTATATCTTCGAACGAAGCGACTCATATAATATTAATCGAACTTCACACGTGAAGTTCACTCATGAAGTTCGTTTGATCACATAATATATAGAAGATGTTTTGAAAAGCTGTTGGGTTGTTATTGTTGAAAGTGTCTGTTGTACTATAATATTTCGGAATTAAAAATTTGCCACTAGCTATATTGGCCCACATTTCAGTCATACAATTTAAACTATAAAACAACTATAAAAAAAAGAGTTGATTTTTTAAAAAGTTAGCTGGCAATCGTGGACGTAAACTTATGTTTCGATGGCTAATCATATATAAACTATACATATAAAAAAAATAACTCCCGTCTCAATTACAGACTTGCCTGTCAACGCCCAACCTAAACCCTGGCCTTTGAAAGAACTTGAAAGATGATTTGCACAGTGGTCCTCTTTATGATTAGTCAAGGAATAAGACGGTATTTTCGAAAATTCTTACGGAGTCCCGTGATCTGGGAGTTTACGAACAAAGTCGTTGGTGCCCATAATAAGTTGGATATTAATAATAATATTGGTAATTGATCTGAACGCCTCGGAGAATCAAGAAGTCAAAATTAAAAATTAAAAATAATTTATTCAGTTTAGGCTGCAAGTAGCTCTAATGAATGACACTATGCCATCGGTTTGTAAGTCTACACAGGGCGGGAGAACATGTACTGAGAAGAAACGACAAGAAACCCAGCAAGGGGACTGGGAGGCGCCTACGTGATGCCATCCCCTCTAGAAACTCTCTGAAGATGTTTCGATAACACGGCTTGTACCCTTTAAGTTGCTTGCTACAAAACATCCGGTAATGCTGTAAGGCCATAGTCCAGCAGCATTAATTTCAAAAATAAAATGATGTACCCAAAGTTGAGGATATTTCATCACGTGTCAATATTCATCCGCACCCGACTGTACACGTTCAAGGTTTTGGATCACAACCAATTACGCCTCTGCCTCTCAAAGTAATGAGCACATTAAAAGTTGGCTCAACATGAAAACTTCTAATACATCCAGCTACTATATTACGTGTATACACAACTTTGTATTTGTTATACAACCGAATGTGAAAAAGCATATATGCAGACCGCCATAGTGTGAGCGTTCGGAATAGCGTGGTCTGCGCTGTGATGCACGCTTTCACTTCTTGGGCTTTACTGGCTGCTTTCCATCAGGCAGGGTGAGGCCATTTCGGCGTGCCACAATAAAAAAATAAAAAAATGTGAGACATATTCTAAAATCAACGATATATTCGTTCCACTCATTTCCCTCCGACTGGACACAGCAGGTAACAATTTACCATAATATAATTAATATAATTAATAAATTCAATTTCTCATAATTTCTAGATTTTTCATTTTCTATTTATTTTCGCTTTGTGCGACCGACACACGGAAAAAGCTTTTCTCCGTTCTTTGTATCTTTACAAACTAGCTGCACTGTAATCGGATCGGATCATTTTATTTTACTTTAACAATGCACCAGTTTTCAAGACTTACAGTACTTACCGTGTTTCGTGCTAAATATATATTAACTTATTTTTCTTTTGGCGATAGACTCTAACACGGGCGTAGCCAGGTTTTAGTATCGACGATCAAGGACGACTAAAAGTACATAAAATAACCCTTATACCTAAGAAAAATATTAAAGATTTGAAAAATACATACAGAAAAAATCTCCTCGAAGGAATTGGGGGAGTCCATTTTCGAGCAGTAGGACAGTATAAACTAGCTAAGCTAAATAAAAAAATAACGTTCTGTTATACAAGGTGGCCGGAAGATTGACGTCCAAAAGAAAAAAATAGGTCTCTCGTGTCGTGGGGTATCCGAATCACCCCCATGTATGTTCCGCGATTTTTCACGGTTTTCGAGTTATGAATTTTTTTCTAAATTTTTGAGAATTTTCGAGCGATCAACTTAAAAAATTTCTAGAAAAAAAAAAAATACAAAAAAGTCTTCTTTTTTGTATTTTTTTGCAACGAAATCTTCATAAGTTGTACTTTTATGCATAAAACAATTAGCTTCGTAACTTTGATGAAAATTTGGAAATGCAGGTCTCAAGAATAAAAAATACGATTATTGAATTATGACTAGAACATTAAGATTAAAATTAAAAATCTAAACAGATGACTGCATGGTTTTTTAGTGATCCTAAAACATGCGACATACTTTCAGCTTTCATAATCATTAAAAATAAGTAGTACTTAATGAGCTAGTTTTCCTAGAATCGGCCTTCAAAGACAGCCACGTGGTATTTTTTTAAATAATCCATGTGATTAAAACAAAAAGTCTTGCTATTTTATGGTTCCTAATGTTAAATTGGTTTGTTAACTAACCAAAAAATGCCTAAAAAATTGACATTTTGTTTAATTTTAGTTTTAAATTTTATCAATTCTGCGCGTTGCATTCTTGCGAATCATGGGTTGTATAAGTGAACGCGATTATTTTACCTGCAATAACAATAGGTCGACCGCGAGGATAGAGACGGAATAATTGCCATCTCTCTCACTCTCAGTAGCGCGGGCGACAACCCAAGCCAACGCCAAAATGTTATCTCAGTCGTACTCACTTTGTGTTTACTGCTACTCGTGTCGCCATCGCTCACCCCAAATTTGCTTGCCCTACTTTTTTGACTACTTTGCTCGTTTACTGGACTGTTTTGCCTTCTGATTTGGACTTTGTTTACTTGGAAGTGAAAGAGATGAGTTACACATTAAGTGAATATGCAGAAATGCATTATTTTTATGGAGTTGCACAAGGCAACGGCCGTGAAGCAGCGCGATTGTATCGCGAACAACTTCAACGACGTGGTGGGCCGCAACCTGCACATTATCCCGACCATCGTGTTTTTATTAACACGCACAACACGTTGATGGCAGGCCACATTCCTGGTCAACGCGGTGGTCGTAAAGGAATCCCTCGAGTCGATCCAGATCGCAGAGAAAGAGTGCTCGAAGAAGTTCAGCGAAATCCGTCCACGAGTACGAGAAGAATGGCTCGTGCTCTGGGCATCCCAAGAACGTCTATTCAAGCCATACTTCACGATGAAGGATATCACCCTTTCCATATCCGACGAGTTCAAGCTTTGCTACCTGCAGACTACCCATTGCGCGTTGAATTTTGCCAAACCATGTTACGAAAACAGCAAGAAGATCCTGGATATTTCGATGAAGTTTTGTGGACCGATGAGTCACGATTTGAGCGATCTGGAATATTCAATATTCATAATTACCACTCGTGGGCAATCGAGAATCCACACGAAAAGAGAGATTCATCTTTTCAACACCGGTTTAGTGTTAACATGTGGTCGGGTATCCTCAACGGCGAACTTATTGGCCCGTTTGAATTGCCATCCAGACTTGATGGAGAAATTTACAAAAACTTTTTAGAAAATGAACTACCATTGCTGCTGCTAGATGTGAATCTTCAGCTTCGACGCACCATGGTTTTTCAAAATGATGGCGCCCCGTGTCACTACGCAACGCAAGTCCGAAACCACTTAAATGAAACTTACCCCAACAGATGGATCGGACGCAGCGGACCAATCAGATGGCCTCCACGCTCACCTGACCTTAACCCAATCGACTTCTTTGTGTGGGGCTATTACAGGGAAATCGCTTACGCCCGAGAATGTTCGAGTGAACAAGAACTTAGAGAAAAGATTACAGAAGCCGAACGTGTTGTGAGAGAGAATAGGGAAGCTTTTAGACGATTAAAAGGCAATTTTTTACGAAGGTGTAGAATGTGCATTGCTGCTGGAGGTGGCCACTTTGAAAACCTTTTGTGAATTTAAAAAATAAATTTTCTTTCTGATTACCATCTCTGATTTATTGACAAAACCACCTCTTACTTAAAACGTTTGTTAACTAATCTCTTAAGAATTTTTAGTTATCAGCAAATTGACAACCTTAAAATTAAAAACTCAAAATGTTATCTAATCTTAGCTTTTTTGCGGCAATTTTTGGTTAGTCAACAAACCAATTTAACATTAGGAACCATAAAATAGCAAGACTTTTTGTTTTAATCACATGGATTATTTAAAAAAATACCACGTGGCTGTCTTTGAAGGCCGATTCTAGGAAAACTAGCTCATTAAGTACTACTTATTTTTAATGATTATGAAAGCTGAAAGTATGTCGCATGTTTTAGGATCACTAAAAAACCATGCAGTCATCTGTTTAGATTTTTAATTTTAATCTTAATGTTCTAGTCATAATTCAATAATCGTATTTTTTATTCTTGAGACCTGCATTTCCAAATTTTCATCAAAGTTACGAAGCTAATTGTTTTATGCATAAAAGTACAACTTATGAAGATTTCGTTGCAAAAAAATACAAAAAAGAAGACTTTTTTGTATTTTTTTTTTCTAGAAATTTTTTAAGTTGATCGCTCGAAAATTCTCAAAAATTTAGAAAAAAATTCATAACTCGAAAACCGTGAAAAATCGCGGAACATACATGGGGGTGATTCGGATACCCCACGACACGAGAGACCTAATTTTTTCTTTTGGACGTCAATCTTCCGGCCACCTTGTATATCACAGAAACAGAATATTACAAATTAATCTTCTGTTTTTCATTTTAAATATATCCACTACTTCATTCGCATCAATTTGTAAGTGAATGTTCATGAGAGCCAAGCCGTTCAGTCTGTTTCACTCGTTGTGTTCCGCAAGTAGTTTTTAAGTCATTTTAGGCTTGAAAAGGTCCGTTATGGGGTAGCAGTGGAAACAGGTATGGTAGCCAATATTTGCAACAATATGTAAATATATTTGGATATAGTAATCATTTCTAATCCTTTTAAATTCTGAAAAAAAGTATTTAAAATGATTCAATAGCATTAAAAAAATTAAATCCTTTCAAATTTAATAATAATTACAATTTTAATAAAATCCGTTACATATATCTGAAAAGATGACAATTTACTTTTAAAAATAATCGTCAAATTATTCCTCTACACTGCACGTTTAGAATTAATTTAAATCTTATTACTATTTACTTACCCTAGTATTTATAGGATAAGTGTTTACTCCTGTGCTATCTTGAAGTCAAATCCTTTTAACGTATGTAGTGAAAATTCTAAATCTACGTAGGTCAAATCATAAAAATGTCAAAATAACTTTGTTTACCCGTGCGACAAGTGCGCCGCAGAATATACAAAAATTACCGAATGCGATCCGATAATCGACTGTGGCGGAGAAATCCAAACCACCGTATATTTTGATGTAGCCTATTACTACACTATTTTACCGCTGTGGCTGGTGGTTTCGTGACTGCCGCAGGATCATACTCCCGGACCTATGATCTTAAGAGTAGCTGGCACTGACCGAGGCGAGCGAGGCGATGGTGTTGTCCACTATCTCGTTGCCGCTGTGGATGGGCGACATAGGCGTGGACTGCGACTGCTTGGGCGTGTTGCCGAAGCCGGTGTAGCGGCCGCTCCCGTACTCGCTGCTGCTAACAAAACATAGCACGTTATCATCGTTAGGCACTTGTTTTTATGAAATTCTTAACGTAAGCAGTAAGCACGAGTTCCCACGGCTAATCCACGAAGGCAAAATTCCGGGAAAAATACCTCCGGGACGTCCGCGACGCAAATGGCTGGACGATATCAAAAAGTGGACTGGACTAAGTTATCGCCAATTAAAACAAGCTATATGGGATCGCAGAAAATTTTGTATACTGATCTCTAAACTTCAGTATTAAGATGGCACTAAATGATGATGAGAAGTCGGACATCGTGTCTCATAAAGAAGTTAAAGAATTAGCTTGGGAATTGGGATCGAGAATTAGAGATTAATGGAAACTACTACACCGACAAGAACGAGGCTCTTCAGTAAATGAAGAAGACGTGAAAGCACTTGGCCTTCTTCTCACCTGATGTTAAGTGACGATAAAACCAATAGTGGTAGCGTACTTCAGCCGGAATCCTCAACCACTGAGGAACTGACTATCTATCTATCTCTCTTATATCTGACTATCGAAACAAAACAATGCTAGATATATGGATAGCAATCATCATCATCATCAATATATGGATCCAATCGTCATCAGTCAAATCGAGTGTACAAATATATACCCCCCGCTGGAAATCGAAACCAGGATCTCTAGGTCTGAGACCCGTGTTTTTAACCACTAGACTACAAGAACGGTTATTGTAAGCTAAACTAAAACAGAATAAATAATACTAAGTTTATAACTTCACAGTAAGGAACCCCTTGCAACACGATTTCATCCCACTTGGTTGATTTTCCAAGCTCTACGTACGTAATTTGCTCCTAGCCGTCCTAGCATAGACTGCTGCACTTAATGGAAGCGGCATTAAAGAAGATTAAAGGGAATGGAGTGGATTATAGGTTTACGGTGGTTCGGCAAAATCGGATTTAGCATGCAAGTTAAACAAAGCCCGATGCTAAAATAGATATGATGCTTCTTATGTAGTTTCTTGGAAACATTATAAAGTTTTAATAAAATAAAAATTTACATCAGAAAGGTAAAATTAATAAGTATATTATTTACTTCTATATTAATTTCCGTTCCACCACAGAATAGGAAGTTCCACTACATACTATATTGTTTTAAATTTTTGTTTTTTATTTACAATGATATTATAATAAAAATGAACATAATAATGTATTTATATACATATGTATATACTGTTGGCCGCTCGCGGTTCCCGGTTTCACCCGCGTGGTTCCCGTTCCCGTGGGAATATTTGGATAAAAGTATTCTATGTGTTATTACCGGTTATAAACTATCTGTATGCCGAATTTCATTCAAATCGATTCAGTAATTTTTACGTGAAAGAGTAACAAACATCCATACTTACAAACTTTCGCGTTTATAATATTAGTAATGAGTATTATATATAATAAATATATACATATATATACATATGTGTATAAGCTATTAAATACAAAACATGTATTTCCAATTAAAATAAATGAAATCCTCGAAGCCATATTATTATAATATTGAAAGCAGAAACTTTCTGTAACACTCTGGATTTCAGCCGCCCATCTTAATTAGTAACAAAAATATAAAGTTTTGTGCATACATGTGTGTGTGTGTGTGTGTGTGTGTGTGTGTGTGTGCGTGCGTGCGTGCGTGCGTGCGTGCGTGCGTGCGTGCGTGCGTGCGTGCGTGCGTGCGTGCGTGCGTGCGTGCGTGCGTGCGTGCGTGCGTGCGTGCGTGCGTGCGTGTGTTAACTATGTGTTTATCCAATTGAGAACGAAATAGTGTCATTTTTTGCAAATTTTTTGTTTCTAGGAAATTTTGTCGTTAATAGTTCAATTAAAAATTATAATATTGAAAGCAGAAACTTTCTGTAACACTCTGGATTTCAGCCGCCCATCTTAATTAGTAACAAAAATATAAAGTTTTGTGCATACATGTGTGTGTGTGTGTGTGTGTGTGCGTGCGTGCGTGCGTGCGTGCGTGCGTGCGTGCGTGCGTGCGTGCGTGCGTGCGTGCGTGCGTGCGTGCGTGCGTGCGTGCGTGCGTGCGTGCGTGCGTGCGTGCGTGCGTGCGTGCGTGCGTGCGTGCGTGCGTGCGTGCGTGCGTGCGTGTGTTAACTATGTGTTTATCCAATTGAGAACGAAATAGTGTCATTTTTTGCAAATTTTTTGTTTCTAGGAAATTTTGTCGTTAATAGTTCAATTAAAAATTATAATATTCGCCAAAAGGTCCAGTCTGTCCATTAGACGCCCTTTGCATGTCTTGTGGTATATAAAAATATTTATCTTTTCTTATCTAAATGCTTGCTGACAATTCTAATAAAATAAAATAAAACTTTCCTACACTCACACCAATTATCTAGCCCAAGTTATGAAACTCGTTAAATGGTTACTAGACAACGGATAAACATACTTAATAGTAGATTGTATCATAAGGGAGCAAAATAATATTTTTACGGCGAGGGCGCTTTTTTTAATCCAGAGCTAAGTGAGGGATTCTAGAGTAGAATCCCGAGCGTAGCGAGGGATTCTTTAATAGAATCCTGAACGTAGCGAGGGATTCAAAGTACGTCGCCCGAGCCAAAAATATATTTTGCGCTCGAGTGATACACTCTACTTTTCATCACCCTCTATGAGAAAATAAAAGGTGCCTCATATTTTATTGTAATATTATTATATAATAAAACATAGAGAAACAACTAAATTGAAATTAAATAGTATCTAATAATAAAACAACTAAATACTTATATTTACATTTGAGACATTTTCGCAATTATGAAAATTTATTGTTACAGTTTTATTAGGAATAGAGATTGTTGTAGATTTTATATTCTGCGTGTTTGAAATAATGTCCGAATCTGGCTTATTTTAAAGAAAATGTGACGGTGAATCTCGTTGTTTGGATGTAGATGGGCGCAACAGACAGACAGACAGTGGCATGGATGGATTAACTGATGGTTGCAATTTAATGCTTTCCACGATGCGTTCACATGTTTTCGCCTTGTTCTCCATGGAATTTTCTATATACCCCTATGCTACAGCACTCGACTTCCATCCTCCATGTCGCTTGAGAACAGTTAAGTCCGCTCCAGAATCTGCCAAAAGGGTAGCAGAAGTACGACGAAAACAATGTCCTGTATACAGTTTGAAGAATTCATTTTTCAAAACAAAACCATAATTTTCTAACAATCCGTGAAAATTGGCGAAAACGCGGGCTGTATTTTACGCGTTTTTAATTTGATTTCTTTTTTTTTATTCATCCGGCGGCGTACCAGCCTGTCTTTATTCAAACAATATTTGCGTTCGATTTCTATGGCGTTGAACACTAAGATATTCCAAATTCAAAAAGTGCGCGGCAAAGATAATTGCGGCGCACTTATAAAGAGGATTAAAAACTCATTACTGCCCGCTAAAAGTTTCTTATAGAAAACACCACCTTTGGGTGCACTTAAAGGCGAACCAAGTCGTCTTTTTCGAATAGATGGAATGAAAAATACTTAAATACATTCTTATTAAACATAGAAAACACCAAAAAAAGAAAAATTAAAACAAATAATTAATTGGTATTAATTTGCATGTTAACTGTGGATGAATACGCTTCACCTCCCTTTGGTGCCCGACAGGTCCGTAGTTTGATAATATTTTTATATAATTTTAAAGTAAACATATAAAAAATTATGTTACGTTGTTTGTCACGTATGCTTTACTTAACCAATTATTAATAGCGATGAAGCTTCTGGATGCCTAGTGTAAGTTTCATTTGACATTCAATCACGAAAATTAGTAAGGCGTTGAGGCAGCGCCCCCTGGCGACTTACGAGAAGAGTTAACATTTTGTCATACAAATTGTCAAAGTCAAAGTCAAAGTCAAAATATTCTTTATTCAAATAAACTTTAGAAAAGTGCTTTTGAATCGTCCATAATTTTTTTACCTACTACCCATTCAGGACGTCTATATTTTACCTGTGGAGAAGAATGGGCGCAAGAAACTCCACAGCTTTAATTCAATATGTAACGACATTTACAAAATTATATGCCGTTACGTTACCAAGTTATACAAGTTAAAAAAAAAAAAATCTTAACAATATTTTGGATTAGAAATAGATTGGAGCATTTTAAACCCATGCTGTTTTGTCTTCAATGTAATCAGACACTTTATAATAAGCTTTTTTATAAAGCTTTTCTTTAATAGCGATTTTAAATTTATTAATATCTAGTTTTTGGATATTACTTTGAACTTTATTGTAAAAACGTACACACAGGCCTCTAAATGAATTATTTACTTTGTGGAGCCTAGTATTAGGTACTGCTAGTTTGTTTTTATTTCTAGTGTTTACATTGTGAATATCACTGTTTTTAGAAAAAGTTTCAATATTTTTATATACATACATTAGGTTCTCGTAAATATATTGTGATGCAACTGTCATTATATTAATATCCTTAAATCTCTCCCTAAGGGAATTACCAGCTTTTAGATTATAAATTGCTCGAATAGCCCGCTTCTGCAGCACAAAGATAGTTTGAATATCGGCAGCATTGCCCCACAGTAAAATGCCGTACGACATTACGCTATGGAAATAACTAAAGTAAACAAGTCTAGCTGTTTCAATGTCAGTGATCTGACGAATTTTCATTACTGCATAAGCCGCAGAGCTCAGTCTACTCGACAATTTATCTATATGTGGGCCCCACTGTAGCTTTGCATCCAACGTTATGCCTAGAAACACTGTGGTGTCCACAAGGTCCACATTCTTATCTTTAATTTTTACACTGGTTTTTACCTCCTTAACGTTGGGTAATACAAATCTTATACATTTGGTTTTTTGTTCATTTAATAGCAAATTGTTAACACTAAACCAATGAACTATCTTTGAGACAGCATTGTTCACATCGTCATCAATCGGCTGTCGTCGTTTCACTTTGAATAAAAGTGAGGTGTCATCTGCAAACAATACTATCTCATGTTTGTCTTTTACAAAGTAAGGCAAGTCGTTAATATAAATTAAAAATAAGAAAGGACCAAGAATTGAACCCTGTGGAACTCCCATTGTAACCACCGATCCCGGAGATCTTTTACCGTTAACATCAACCCTCTGAACCCTATCACTCAAATATGAGATAAGAAGATTCAGTGATGCATCTCTAATTCCATAGTGGTAGAGCTTCCTGACCAGGGTTTCATGTAAAACACAATCAAAGGCCTTGGATAAATCACAAAAAACCCCTACGGCATCGTGTGAATCCTCCCAGGCATTAAATATTTGAAGTAAAAGCTCAACACCAGCGTCAGTAGTCGAGCAACCCCTAGTGAAACCATATTGTCAAGAATGTAAAAGTTTATTTCTATAAAAATGAACTTGAATTTGGTCTAGAATTATCTTTTCAAATATTTTACTAAATGTGGGTAACACAGAAATTGGTCTAAAGTTAGAGGGGTCACATGTGCTACCTGATTTGAATAATGGGATTACTTTACTGTGCTTCATTAGGTCAGGAAAAACACCACAGTCAATGCATTCATTAAATATGCAAGCTAAAACTGGAGCTATTGTCTCAATAACGGATTTAGTGACGTCGACGGAATTACCCCACAGATAAGCAGTCTTCTTTTTATTAAGAGTATTAAAAGTTTTAATTATATCTCTAAAATCAATTTTTTGAAAACTAAAATAGTTTTCACTAGGTTTGACATTTTCCTTTAGAACCGCTTCAGCTACAGTGGGGGAGGAGTCCAAAGCCTTTGTAGTTGAAACTGGAATATAAGTAAAAAACTTCTCAAATGCCGCAGCAACATCAGCATCGGAAGTTAAGGTTTGATTTTCGTAGCTCAATTTGTACTCATTGTTACGACTTTTGACATTTCCAGTTTCACTATTTATAATATTCCATGTCATTTTTATTTTGTTATCACTTAGCTTAATCTTTGAACTCAGGAACTTTGCCTTTGCTAATCGACATACTATTTTAAATAACTTAGAATAATTTTTGACATACAATTTAAAATCTTCACTAGTGTTATAGTTGCGTTCATCATATAGCTCATAAAGTCGCTTTCTACTTTTGTGGATACCAATTGTAGCCCATTCACTAAAAGTAACAGTACCACTAACCGAGATCCTTTTTGGAATAAAAGTTTTATTAAATTCTGTACAATATTTATGAAAGAAATCATTATAAAATTAATTTGGGTTATCATTATACTTTAAAAAACATATATTATCATAAAGATTGTTTTTAAACCGTTCTAGACGACCTGCAGTTTTTGGTATAACAGTGATATTCTGTTTCTTCACTTGCTTACACTGCTGTGGAAGGCTGACCATTTGGCCACAATGATCAGAGTCCAGTTTATTAATAATGAGTTTAGACAGTGGTACTAGATTGGTATATATGTTATCAATACAAGTGGCCGAAGTGGCAGTTATTCTAGTTGGCTCCAAAAAGAAATTATTTAAATTATATAATTGAAATAAATTTTTAATTTTGATAGAACCTGTAGACTTTTCTAACAAATTAATATTAAAATCACCGCAAATAACTATCTTTTTACCTACATTGCGGATTTTATATAATGCTTCATCCATTACTTTTTCAAAATAATCATACAATGCTGACGGAGGCCTGTATACACTTAATACAACAAGTCGCTCCAGCTCCACACAAGCTATTTCTATTGTTCGCTCAACCGAGAGGCTCACTATGTCTTTTCGTTCCTTTAATTTTAATTTCTTATTAACTATAATTAAGGAGCCACCATGAATTGAATTTACTCGACTGAACGAACTACCTACCAAATGATTATTAAAATTGAACATGAACTGATGATCTTTAAGCCAGTGTTCAGTAATACATAAAATATCAACTATGTCGTTTTCTATAACGTGATCGAATGGAGAATGAAACTCGCACTAGACATTCTAAACGTTCACGAACGCCACACAGAGTTATAATGAGGATACGATATTTTTTTAGAAATAAAGTTATGTTGGCCGCCTGTTCCCTTTACAGTGTAACCGGACGTTTTGTGGGCGGTGAGAAACAAGAGTTCATTAAGCCGTGTGATCGAAACGTCCTCGGGGGTTTCTAGAGGCTAGATTCTCCGAGACGTTCGGATCGGATAACAAGAAACGGATGTTCACGCGGACGAACCACTCGATGCAAATAAAACGTAATGGATGCAACTTGACAATGCGAAGTCCATGCGAGCGACGCTGAAAATGCGTCACCGGTACGTAAAAAATATTCATATAAACATTCATTCACGGTGCAAGGCGGTCAATGAGTTCAATCGCTCGCTGTTATCACCTTACGGAGTTTAAAAGAAAGTTTGAGACAAACAGTTTCGCAAACGGGTCCGCACTATTTTAATTCTGTAAATGTTTGTTACTCCAAAGTTTCAGTAGAGCCCTTACCAATGTAGAACTCACGCAGTAGCCACGCTTGCGTTTGCGTTACTTGAATTCGAATCAGGGTGCCTAGTGTGAGTTTTGTTCGATTACGTTTACGAAAACGAAAATTAGTATGGCATTGAAGCAGCGCCTCCTAGCGGCATACGAGAAGAGTTAACATTTTGCCATATAAATTATCGTTTTCGTTAACGTGATCGAATAGCGAATGAAACTCGCACTTGGCACTCAGAAATGTAGACGTTACCCTTAACTCAAGCTCACTAACTTCGAATGAAACCTTATTTGGTTTAGAGTTGTTCGAGAGAATATATACATTTTCATGTTGGGAACACGACTTGCAAGTCACAACCGGAGCTTTGTGGGGTGGACAAAGTTGCGAATTCGCTACCTATAACTAGTTTATGACACATCTCAATAACAAGAATATATGTATACTTCCGGTATATACGTACCGGTCTATGATATAAATGTATTATAAAATAATTGCGCACTTCCTCTTTTTGGGTTCTTCAATCAAAGGATGTCTGGAAGAGATCGCTTGTAACGATACGACCGCCTTTGTCCATACTATCTTTAAGCCTTACCCAAACAGAGACGCCTCTCTGTCTGCGGAATGACGACCAAATGACGAAAAAGACCGAAATATTAATAGAAATCGTAAGGAATTAGGAAGCTTTATACGATATTCGCATTCTTATTATAAAAATATCAGAGTTAAAAACAAAATATGGGACTATATCGCAATAATATTAGAGGAAAATATGGTGTTTTTTGGGCCTACATCAATTAAAAAACATCGAATACCTATCTAAATACCGAATCTCTAAATTCCAAAGAGAGTTAAAAACAAAATATGGGACTATATGGCTATAATATTAAAGGAAAATATGGTGTTTTTTGGGTTACATCAATAAAAAAAAATATTCCGAAAATCTAAATACCGAATCTCTAAATTCCAAAGGGTTTATAATTCCGAAATATAAATCCAAAACATCTTTTTTTTTTTAATTCCTCCCTAAAGCTTGTACCTAATTCCAAATTTTAAAATGGCGAGTTTTAATTTTAACATCGTTTTAATACATATAAAATTCCGGCTCAATAAATACCCGAAACATCTATTATACTCATAATACGAATTCCGATTTAATTACATTCCGAAAATTTTATCAGATATTAGGTATCTTGATGTTTATTATTCATATTTAATAATTAAATTCCGCTACGCTTGATCACAAATCTATCCTAACCTGCCAATAAATGTCACAAAACTAGTTGCTTTTCTTTGTGGTGCATCATGCCATCAAAAATACAGCATGAAAGCAAGCATATAGCAAGCAAGCATGCAGCAAGCAAGGCTTGCAAGCATTTCTTGCCTCTGCTCGCTCCGCTGCTGCATGTGATCACAAGTCTAACCTAACCTAACCTAACCGACAGCTGTAGAATGAAGCTTTGTTTTTAACAGAGGGCTCCTCTGAACCCCCAGCAGGCATTGTATAAGAAACCATATTTAAAAAAAAACTATTTATTTTAACTGTTTATCACTAAAATTATAATGTCTCACCTATCTTCATCATCTTCGCACACAGCCAACAGAAACGATTCCTCGTCTTTTAAATTCGCACTGGGACGTCTGAGCATGACGATAGTTTATTGTAGACTGCGCCGGCGCCGGCGCCGCCCCACCGCGCAGCATGCCCGCGCGGGCGGACCGCGACCGTGACCGTACAGCCGCCGCATTTAATTAATATTTATTTATAATAAAAAAATTGGTCAATACAAATATCTGACATAGTTTGGCAAACTGATTATAATGTAAATGATACTGAATGCTTATACAAGAGGAAGACCTTTTTTCCCCATTTTTCTTAGAAAGATTAATTCTGTTTAATTTTTAAATTGTTAATTAATATACCTTTATTAGATTTAGTTTATAACCTCATTTTATTATTGGTTGCATCTTAATTTTTGAATGCTGTATGCGCCTGTTAAGGCATATCTGTAAAACTAGTCCTAAAGTACATACATTTATTACTGTGGAAAATGATATTGTCGATGGTGTATCTTATCAAATAAATAAATAAAAATAAATAAACAACTGACCTGATCATAATATACAGGCATATATAGCAATTAATATCCGTCCACATCGATATTCGAATCCGACTCAAACGCACCGGAAAGTCTAATAAACGAATAGTGCGGGAGAATTGGCGGAGCGCTTGCAACACGCCGCCGCCATCCCATAGGAAACCCCAGAGTTTGTTCCGTTACTACGGTAAAAAAAAAAACCACTGAAACACTTATAAGACCATAGGCTGAAAACAGCATTATATTTCCAAAAGAAAAATTCAACATCACCAATCTTGTGCATCTCAAACTGACTTTACTTCGGAAGGCCTTTGGTTTAGTTGTTACTATAACTGGGACCAACAACGGTTGGATAGCAAGAACCCACCAACCCACATGTGCCAGCATGATGGGTTCTGTCCCAAACTTTCCGTGTACTTCAAGGGAAAACTTTAAAGATAAAAGAAAATTTATTTTAATTATGAGAACACCTCAGTCAGTCTTCCTGTGATTACAGACCCTGCAAAGGGTTTGAAACGTCAGGATAAACATTAAATTAAATAATGTGTAAAATAAACGGGAGTAGATCCGTAAAAGTGGTTTCATTTCAATGTATCGTGTTCGCGTAAACTTTAGAAAACAATATCATAATTTACTTGCTAAAACATGTGTAGATACATGGCAATTTGTTGTAGTGGTAAATAGGTTATACATTATGTATGAAACTACGTAACAAAACTACAATAACGACAAAGAATACCTAGTTTAATTGAGAATTTTCGCCTTTTCATACCATAATGTGATGTAGGTAATATATATATATATATATATATATATATATATATATATATATATATATAATATATGTATATAATATATAATAGCAGCAGCACTCAGCTTCAGGACCTACTCTAGCAGTAATCGCGATTCGCCTTATAGTGATTCTTTAATGACTTTTCGTGTTCCATTCCAAGGTATAATAGAATTTGGTTACGTCGAAATAGATTACATTTTGCGAATCTGAATCTGTTATGATGATATATATCTGTATTTATATCTTTGAAATTTTACGGAATAGAATATCATAATATCTCACAAGAAATTAAATTAATTATGTATGTGAATAACGAGTGCGAGCCTGCACTGGTATTTCGAGCTACATTGCAAAATAAATAAATAAACATAATAATTATTCAAATTGAGCTTTTATGAAAATCACTAGGCAACGGCGCGCAGTCGACTTTGAACGGAAAAAAACTCACCAAGTTTAAGTTACAGCAAAGGAAATTTCTTTTACGGCTTCAGATTCAGGTCAGAAATATTGGAAAATACCGACACCAATAAAAAGGACACTTTCCATTTTAAAAATGTCTCATCCATCATCATCATCATCAGCCTATACTAGTCCACTGAAGGAATAAGCCCTTTCCAAGGAGTACACAATTGAATTTCACTTTTGAAAATGTATATCACAACAAGATCAAAAGACAACATACCTATAGAACTGATAAGCTTTCAGCTTTAAGCTTTTTCAGTATACACACTCTGTACTTACATATATACTTATACACTACAAGTCCGCGATGGCGACGTATATATTACTAATTACTCCAGCCATTTGTTACAGGGTATTAAATCTGCCGGGATCGCACTTTAAATATGGCTCTATACGGTTCATGTTGAAAGATGGCGGCCGGTGACAAATAGCTTCGGAACACAACATTATGTAGTTTTTATCACGAAATCTGATATCCTGTTTACTTTAACAGTTTGTTATTATTTAACGTAGATTACATTAAATTGAACAGCGTTAGTTCAAGAGTGAGAGGCACTTTGTTATATGTATATATTTTTACTTTTAGCAAGGAATGAATAGATACCAGTTAGACTAAACAATTTGTGGGAAGTTGTTATTGTGTGAGCTGTACATCAAGACTGGTGTCTAATTACCTGATGAATGTCACCTTGTAAACTCTTTAATTTAAACTATAGGCCTCGATTTATGATCATCAGCATAAAGGAGTATCACCGATGTGAGAACCTGGGGCTTACCATAAGTTCATCTTATAGCAGCAGTATTATTCCAGTTAACGAGAAAACGAGAAAACGAGACGCGAGCAGCGGCGTATATGATCGTATCGTATTTCGTATAGCGTGAACGAGAGCCACCTGTGGAGGCTGGTCTGCCCTTGCATACTTTTCTTATTTTTCTTATTATTAAATATAGTTAAACTTTGTTTTTTATATACAGTTTTGACTTTACCAGTACTGTATGACATTGTGGAAATTGAAATTGGTACCTGATGTAAATTTGCGATCATAACAATATAATATGTTGTTTTTATACATGTTGTTATTGTCCTTTATACTTTGTTTATTTGAAATGGAAAGTTTCCTTCTATGATAGGGCATTCTCCAACATTTTGACGCTGAAAGAAAGGGAGAAAAATAATGCCTTGAAATGAAATGTTTTTCTCAGTACAAGGTCTCCCGACCTGTAGAGACTTACGGACCGATGGCATAGTCACAATCATAAGTGCTATTTGTAGCCTGAACCGAATAAATAATTTTGAATTTTTGAATTGTATACATGCTGTTTATAAAATTCAAAAATTCATTATGTGTAGGCTGATGATGATGATGATACATGCGTCGGTTTCTTCACTCTTCTCAACTTGCAAGACCGCAATCAACCAGGGCTTCTCGTAAAGGAGCACCAGGCAACATCGCAAAAAAACGTATTCTACGAAAATACAAAACGATAGACGAAGACGATATTTATATGAAGAATAACCATTGTATACCCAAGCACATTGCGAGCACGAAAGAGTGTGACATTTCGCATAGTTAAAGTTCAGATGAAGAAGAAGTGCAGAAAGATAAAATGTATGTTTGATATTGTGTTACATTACAATGTACTAACATTGTACACATATTTTGTGAATTACGGTCAAATTTTGACAACTGACCAAAATACTGCTTTAACGAAAACGAATATGCAGCCAGCTTTTCGATGAATACGACTAAATTTACAATTTATAAGCGTAATATTTGCAAAATGGTTGGTTGATGCCAGACGGCTTCTTTTGTGAGTCAGAAATTCAGAATATTCCTTTCAGAGGCGACAGGAAAAGACTTCTGCAAAAAGTATGATTGGACGGACCGGTATTTTCAGCTTGGGAAAATGTAAGTATGTCTCCTCGCCGACGACGACGGCTCGCCAACGCGTTTTTTTCCGTAAGCGACTTTAGGTTACGTTTGTACGTATAGGTAGGTTCTACACCAGCTTTCACCAGAAGTCTGCGGCGCCGTGAAATATATTACCTTAACCTATTACGAGCATATTGTGAGGATTAGGGTACAACGTTCTCGGTGGCGTGCACTTGGAGAGGCCTATGTCCAGCAGTGGACTAATAAAGGCTGATGATGATGATGAGGGTACATCTCTATTAGTACGCCGGTTACCTACCACCAAGCCAAGAGCTAACCAGTTATTCGTCTTAAACCAGCTCGCCCCAACCCCACGACCCGGTCAACCGATTATTTAGGTATTTCATTAGAATTACGTTTTGTTATTAATGTAACCCTATATAAATCACTAAGTATAAGTATTATTTTTTGCTTTTTAGTGGTGTTTATATAAAATAGGTGCGTAGGATAGATTAGGTGGTACATGATGGGGAGGCCTTCCTTACGTGCATCTCGTATGAGAAAGCGTCGAGCACAGGAGACTGAAAATGACAAAGATGACTAAAACGCAATAGAGAAAGATATATAGCACAGCGTCTTGGAGAGTCTTCCGAAGACCGTGAGGTATAAGGCTTTCTCAAATGCGCAATTATGTACAAAGAAAATTGTCAAAAGATACTATTGAACAACGTGAACATCGGTTGTCGTTTATTCATGAGCGGTTGTCCTAATGAGACAACAGAGGAACGTGATCACTGCTTATCACTAATGCGAGAGCGGCTATCTAACGAGTCAGCTGAGCGAAAATTTTAAGAGTTCCCTCGTATTCTCCAGGGTCCATCATCAGATCCTGACTTGATGGACCATGGGACCACCTAGGAAGTATGTCCATATACCCTTTAAAAAAAAAAGAATTTTCCAAATCGGTTCAGGCGTCTTCGAGTAATCGGGTAATAACATACATTAAAAAAAAAGAATCTGACGAATTGAGAACCTCCTCCTTTTTGAAGTCGGTTAAAAATAACTTTGAATTTTAAACTGAAAATGAAACTTTCTAAATTATTATGAAAAATAATGATTTCTAAAACCAATTTTCCTACCTATAATGATGTCAGTAAGCAAGTTTAATTTTTTTTACGGGTTACACCACCGCACCGCACTTGGGCCGGGGGTGGTTTGTGGCCAGTTTTCCCTATCCATCCATAGAGAAGGCTCGTGCCCTAGCAGCGGGGACATAAAATGAGCAGATGATGACTTGGCCTTCATCTCACCCGATCTAAAGTAATAATAAGTCCGAACGGAGGTGGAAGCGCACTTCATCTGGGATTCGGAATTACAATAAAACGAGATAGTTTCTGTGACCACTTCAATACCATACATACATCTATCATCTATCTCCATTCTCCAGGTAACCCACTCTTGACCCTACCTTCCCAACGAAACAAAATACAGTTCTCAGGTATCCTAAACTATTTCAAGTATCATTGAAATCGTCAATTGCAATCGTTTACGTAGTGCTTGAGCTTGGAGACCAAGAGGCAGATACACTAAAATATATTGCTTTGGTCTCTATTCTACGACGTCCATATCATGTTTCAATTTTACCAGAAGTTTTGTAAAGGAACGGTGGAAAGGGCGTTTCCCTTGTTACTCAAGAAGTCTTACCGATGCTTATCGACGTACAATTACGAACCAATTGGCGTACTTAGTGAAATAACAATTGTATTCTTTGGCTTGGGATAAAGACTAGACAATATCGTCAATTGTTTTGTTTTTATTTAATATTAATTGAATTAACGAACACGTGAAGTTTACAGTTATTAGAAACTAGTGGTCACCCAATGGTCAAAATCTGACGGTAATTCAAAAAGTATACAAAGTTTAAACAATGTAATGAAACACATATTATTCATATATGTTACCTTTATGCATGCACTCCGTATAAATTTTGACTATGCCATGCCTATGCTTTAGCAACGTGCTTCAAAACGGTATCAGTTTTAAGTTTTTTCAAAATAAATACTACGGGGTGTATAGGGATCCAGGGGTGAATAGGGTAAAATCAAAACTGAACTTTACCTATGAAATTATTTATTTAACCACAGACTATCTCTTAATTTTTTGGAAGAAAAATGTAATGGACATTAACGGAACTGGTCATTTGAGGAACTGGACATTCAAGGAACTGGATAAGATAAGATAAGATAACTTTTATTGCCATAAAATTGTGTAAATATATAGCAGGTGTTAAGCATATTATAATTGGGAACAAACAATTTACCCTAGTCGGGCATGCAATTTTTAGTAGGTAGGTACATGTTACATACAAACAGCCACTATGCTGTTTTTGTACCGAAATATAATATGGACATTCAAGGGACTGGACATTCAAGGAACTGGACATTCGAGGGACTGGACATTCCAGACAAATGGACATTCAAGGAACAGACATTCGAGGCCAGAATCAGTCACTTTGTTGCTGGCAACATTCGTTTAACATGAAGTTAGCAATACGTTGTAGAAAATATACGACGTTGTGTGTGACTTATTATTACAGTGAAAAAATTAAACGCCTACCCGGAATCGAACCTGGGTCTTTCACAATCCGGGCGGCTGCACTGACCGCTATGCTACCGGGAAGGCTGACGTAAACGCTGAATTTTGTCACTGCTTTATTTAATTTTTTTTTGAGTGCTAATAGCGGCACATTGCGCTATCTATCCAACGGTTATTGCAACCGATGGCTATGCAGATGAAATACCACAAATTTGATAAGACATCGCTATAGTAAATTTTTACTTTTTATTTTCAAGTGCTAATTGCTGCACTGAAGCTAAATTAAATATTTATATTTATAAAATACAGTGAAAAAATTAAACGCCTATCCGACCCAGCCAGGAATCGATAGATTTAATTTAGCTTCAGTGCAGCAATTAGCACTTGAAAATAAAAAGTAAAAAAAAATACTATTGAACTTATTTTTATCATTGTTACGCAGTAAATAGGTAACTTCATTTAGTTTTTAAATACTTTTTCTTCTTTTTTAAGTGTCAATTTCTTGGTATGTTTTATTTTATTATTTCTTAATCTATTAAATATAATTGTACGTTTTACGTGAGAAGCTCGATGGCGCAATGGTTAACGCGCCCGGTCTGCGAGTGCTGAGGTTAAGCAACTTTCGCAAAGGCCGGTCATCGGATGGGTGACCAAAAATGTATCATCTCGAGTTTCTCCGTGCTTCGGAAGGCACGTAAAGCCGTTGGTCCCGGCTGCATTAGCAGTCGTTAACAACCACCAATCCGCACTGGGCCCGCGTGGTGGTTTATGGCTTGTTCTCCCTATCCATCCATAGGGAAGGCTCGTGCCCAAGCAGTGGGGACATAAAATGAGCTAATGATGATGATGATCGTACGTTTTACTTTGCCTTCCTAATTCCTTAATACAGTTCACCTTTTGCCTCCTTCCGTTACAATCATAATAAAGCATAATGTTATACGAAAAAATACTCTATTATCTAGTAAAAGATTTTTGAAATTGCACCAGTAGTTCCAGAGATTACACTCCTTAAATCAACCAAACTAACAAACTGTACCTCTTAAAGATATAGATTAATTAATTAAATTAAGTTTTGTTTAAGTGAAATTTCGAATTACTGATTGTATCCAACTTTTCATCAATCAACCTGCACGGCCGCGACTTCCATCGTAGCGATTCGTCGATGTGAGAGCCGCGAGCGCGCGAGGGGCGTGGTTAGGTTTAAAGACATTTATTCCCATAAAAACAATAAAGTTCATTTACATGGTTCATCATCCGCACGCCAAACAAGTACAATCAATGAAGTCTTATTCACATTGTTTTAAATATGGTCTTTACACTTTACAGCAGCGTCACCGGACATTTTGTGGACGGCGAAAAACTAACGGGTTCCTCAGGCCCAGGGTGTGATGGAAACCTACTCAGATAGTTACTAGAGGGTGTCCCAGTCGGAAACGCCTAGATATTCCGAAATGTTTTATTCCGAATTTCATTAACCTGAACTTCATAACTCTTCCAATAAAGGAGGAGAGGAGCTCGGTGGTTCAATGGTAAAGGCGCAGTTGTTGCATCAGCAGCCTTGCCTTGGTCCGCGTGGTGGTTTATGACCCGTTCTTACTATGGTGCTTCCATCCATAGGTAACGCCCGTGCTGCATCATTGGAGACTTAAAATGAGCTAATGATGAAGATGTCACAAAAGATACCTGGAAACGCGTGGGATGCTCTGGTGTGGAAGGCGCCGTTGCCGGTGAAGATAGAAAATAGTCGTTACAAAAGCCGCTTGCAAACGCGAGGAGTACTCACTGGTAGCTGATGTTGTTGTCGGAGCCGCTGGTGTGGAAGGCGCCGTCGCCCGAGGAGTAGAAGTCGCGCGACTGGCCCCAGTCGGCGGCGGGCCGCTCGCTGCCCTCCGGCTTGTACTCGGACGGGCTCCAGGGCCGGCCCTCCGCGAGGGCGGTGATCTGTTGGAGAGGAACCACATCAATTGCTTTCTTAGTAAATACTTTTTTGGAATATTTTTACCTACAGCTCCATGTCACAAGTAACTACAAATTCGGGTTGCCTTTATCTTTTGACGCCTCGGTGGCAGAGTGGTAAAGCGCTCGGTCTGATACCTGAAGGTACCGGGTTCCGTTCCCAGGGCGTAAACACACTTTGTGTTTCGGATCCGCCATACTATTGATCTTGTGGACATCTCTCATACTATTGATCTGGTGCGAAGACAGGAGTCCAGCCGCAGAACGTTTATAGGTTGATTATTATGACCTATTAATACTTTGCTTTCCGTCTGAGACAATTCACTAAGCACATGCCGGCTTTATCTTTGCTATAATTGTTTGTACATATGTTTTTAATTAATATGGATAGTTATCTGCTATCTAGGTTTTAAATTGTTCGAATAGTTGAAATTAAACACTTAATACGGACCTGCTCCTCTTTTCTACACTAGCACTTCGTCCGCGTGAAGACCGACATCGAATCCTGTGATTTTTTACCAACTCAAAAATCATCACGGGCGTGCATACAACGTTAAAAGTCAAACGTCAACGTCTAAAGTTTTTATCGTAATCGGCTATATATGGAATGGTATAGAACACATACGGGACAAACAAAGAAACATATATTTGTAGTATACAATTCTTCAATACGTGTATGTCACTGAACTCCTCCTGCTGGATTAATTTGTTTTGTGTGTGTTTTATTTTAATGGTTCTCTATTTTATTTTAACTTTTCGAACGTTTTGCACGCTTAGTGAGGTCACTGAAGAGACTGAAGTGTTGATCGTCTCTTAACGAAAGGTAAAGGAAAGCCCTAGCCGAGGTGTTGATCCAATTACGTGGGCCACTGCCGCAAGCGCTTGCTACTTGCTACGGCTTACGGTGGCGGGGTTTTTTATTTACTACATAGAGAAGGATTCTGAAAAACCAAGTGCAATAGAGTATTACACCTTTATGACTCCTAGAGTGATAATAAACCACTATATTTATTTATAATTTTTTTAAAACCGATTGATGCCATAAAATTTATCATTTTAAATTTTCGCGCGAAAACGCTAGCCACCATGCTGTTTCGGCTCGTGACGTCACTTCGTCAGTAAATAAATATCGCTTACGATATTGGTTTACAAATAAAATACAATAGACTATTTTTTATTGTTGAATTAATAATGAGTAACCCATATAATTGTTGTATTGTGCCTGAATGCAAGAATAAGAGCATAAAAACGCCGAGAAAGTTGTGGATTCAAGTGCCAACTAATATAAATATGAGAAATAGTTGGTTAAAATTGGCAAGAAGAGACCCAAAAAGTCATTATCCACAAATACTAGACTGTATTTCTGTGAAAATCACTTTGATGTAAGTAAGTGTTATTATAAATAACTATCGTTTGACCAAAAAAAGAAAACTGATAGTGCAAAAGTCAAAATTTGTTATTTATTAGGTGTTTTAGCTGGAAAAAGACATGGAGAACTATACAAAATATAAGATAATGGGCTCTGTTAAACAGATTCGAATGAGACCAAACTGCACACCATCCAGGTTTGTTTTTGTGCTTATTAGAGGTACAATAGGTTTAATTACATTGAAGTTTTAACATTCCTCAACTCGGCAGAACAGAAATTGGCATTGCATGCAAAAAATTTCGCCACCATCAAAGTATTTATTCTAGGCAGATTAGTACTTTCTGCTAGCCTTCGCGCGCCATATGTACGCACCGTCGTACATAAAGTCGTCGGACGTACATACCTATGGCGCGGGGCGGGTTAACAAAACCTTCTTCCATGATACGATTTCAATAAAATTCTACAAACGTGATAATAACTTGAAAAAACATAAATGACACGCAGCGCAACGAAAATCTAGGTTGTTTACTATCGAAGTGACGTAACGTTGGAATCCAATATGGAGAATAGCGTTTTAGACATTTGAAGAATAGATTAAAAAATATATTTTTCAAATTGAATTATATAATTTACATTTCATTTTTATGAATAGAAAGCAACATTTCTCGTTTGTTTCTTACAAAATCTATCGTATATACGTATTTTTAGGTTTTTTCTTACATGGTGCAAAATACCCTATTATTGAAAATCTTTATTTCAACAGTAACTGCTAAGCTGTTTCTGTTTAGCTGTAAACTGTTATGTTTGCAGCTTAATGACTACAAAAAAACCGGCCAAGTGTTAGTCGGACTCGCGCACGAAGGGTTCCGTATCATTATCTATAAAAACGGCAAAAAAATAATGTCTGTTGTATGGGAGCCCCCCTTAAATATTAATTTTATTTATTTATTTGTAAAGTGAATAATATAACTAAATCTTCAGTGAATATTTTAAGCGTCTACCTGCTGCCGTTATCAATCTCGAACAAAAAAAATCACGTTTGTTGTTGGGAGCCCTCCTTAAATATTTGTTTTATTTTAAGTTAATTATTTAATTTTAAAGTGAATATACAAGTACCTAACTAAATATTCTGTAAATATTTCAAGCGTCTACCTGTTGCCGTTATCAATATCGAGCAAAAAAATCACGTTTCTTGTATGGAAGCCCCCTTAATTATTTATTTTATTGTTTTTTAGTATTAATTTGTTGTTATAGTGGCAACAGAAATACATCATCTGTTATTTTGTTGTTATAGCGGCAATAAAAATACATAATCTGTGAAAATTTTATCTGCTTAACTATCACGGTTCATGGGATACAGCCTGGTGACAGACGGACAGACGGGCAGACAGACAGACAGACGGACGGACAGCGGAGTCTTAGTAATAGGGACCCGTTTTACCCTTTGGGTACGGAGCCCTAATGGACAACATTGTGAAAACTAGTCCTCGAGTTATCAAAATATTGACTCTAGATCCTATAGTAATCTTCTAATTGTATTAATTTCATTTTGTTTGCGTAACTTGTGTATGTGCGTGTTATAGTGATAGATAAAAAACGTATTATTTTTCTAATACGCACTTTACCAAAATTCTTTTTCAGGTGATCAGTACATCACCTATGTCTTTAGCACATTCATTGTCTTTTTAGAGATTTGATTACCTCTATAACAGATATATTGTCGGTACTACCAAGTGGTAATAGTACCGACAATATATCTACTAAGTAGTCGATAAATTGGTAGTGCTCACGCTAATTATATTTGCAATCTATACGGCAATTAGGTCGTCGCAACCACCTAATTAGTACGAGTATAGGTCGCTGGTCGGTCGCCCGGCGCATACAGATACAGGCTGTCACAGAATCGAGAGCGAATATTTTTAGGTCCAAATTTAAATACATTTAGATTTTAAATTAACGAATAAAACGAATTAATTAAATATCATAATTTGCCTGTGTCCATCCACTGCTGGATATACACGCCTATCCAGAGTAGCAGAATATGTGTGAAAATAACTCGGCTCTGCGCTGGACTGAATATTTAACTGCGTATAAAATTGTTTAAATTACAAAGTAATTTAATTGAAAAGATGGAGAAAAAATATCGGTGGTGGTAGTTTGTCGATTTTCCCATAGTTCTAAATTATCAAAATCAAGCTTTCGACACACTATTGAGGCGTTATTGAGCTAACAGACTTTCCCTATCCTCAAAATATCAACACTCGATTCAATGCACTCTGTGAACATTGCAGATAGCAAATATCATGGAGTGGAAAGCAGCCTTTACGTCAGCCGATATCGGCGGTCATTGGCTTTGTCCATTGATGCACACGGCTTGGGGATTAGGCACATTGATCCACTGCGGCATCTCCAGGGTCGGCTTCAGGGAGAATCGTGAGCAAGGACTGTCGTTTTTATTAAATCAGAAAAATACAATATGCAAGTCATAGTACCTACTGGGCCCGAGAAGCCCACTAAAAACTCACGTACTTCCCCTTCACGTACTGTTAGGAGAGTTACAGGACTATCCCGTTGTTGACTCGCTTTTTAAACGCCAGACGTAAGAGAGGCAAATAAATTAAAATAATGTAATAAAATATGTGTGACTAAATATTAAATTGTGTGATTAAATTTAGAAAACAATAGACGTTTGAGAGCTTTATGTATACGTCTGTAGACTAGAAGCTTACAAACGGGTGAAACTATTTCAAAGATGTTGTATACATTTGTAAAAACTTAAGGTATGTTAAGAAATGGTTCTTAGCTAAGTTTAAAAGAAACGAGAGTAGCTATTATACAGATATTTAGATCTTCATAATATTTCTTTCAGTGATGCCTATCTAGATTAAAGCCAGAATGTTGCAATTTTTGAGACATGTTTAGTTTTGATTGCTATTTCTGCACCTTCTAAAACGCAATCGAAAAGCATTATTAATTTTAAAAGTGATTTTTTAAATCGTAGACCTACTTCCTTCCTCGTATGTACCTCTAGTTATCTTAAGAAAGCAATGAGTATGTATGTACATCAACAATTTAATGGAATTTAATTTAAATATCAATGGTATAATTTACATAACACTTTTTATTTTATATTGTTATTACAATTTCTATTTATCAGCGCACCCTCTACTTTGCCAAGTAGTATCATCAACGGACAGCGTCTGCGTATGTAGTGGGTCGGAAACTGCTCGTTAAGTAGCCGGTAGCTGGGTCCTATATTGGTATAAAAAATGCCCCACGTTTGCACAGCGTTCAGGCACTTAAGTCGCAAGTCCGGCCCTGTTCTTCGTACAGGCACTCTACGCATTTGCGAATGGAATACTACACAAGTGATAACTATTCGCTTGAATTGTTCCACGAATTCAGTTCTACGCTTAATACTGTCACATAAAGTATTGTGTGACAGTATTGTTTGCAGAAAAATTCTAAAGCTTCTCTCTGTAATCCGATAGAACGATTGTTTTGTGGCTTTTCGCAATCCTCGTTCGTATTGATAATTCAACAAGTTAGATTTGATGGAACGAGAAATGCCGTTTTAAAGATATGCCGTCATTATTACTTTTAAATTGATTTTAGAACTAATACATAAGCTGAAAATTTGGAACTTTGGAGATTTTACTACACCCATCGAAGAAAGAGGAGGGTCATGTTATAACCAACTAGGACGTACCTGGATCTAGCGCATCCTAGTAAGCACTTTGAAACTTGCGCCAAGACATTAATTATCAAAATCATTTATTGTATGGGTTTTTTAAATGGATTGCCTTTTCAAGAACTATTAGGTATAGTTTTGTGAAGAGACAATCAATTATAAAAAAGCTCCAACTTTCTTCGGTCCTTTAGTTTTAAATCAATGGTTATTTCACAGGCCGACTTGTTTTGATGGGCGAGGGAGAACTCCCACATAACCATACAACCCGACGACAAGTTTTCGATAGTACAAAAAAAAAATGAACGAATCTTACAGTAGTCGCATATATGATGTGTAACATTTGACTTCTCACCTTAGTAATATGCAATTTTAAGGCGACGCACAGTGTCGCGAGTCTTTATCATAAATGCATTTTTCGAAGATTTTTGCAGCTGACTTTATTATATGGCAACATAATCTTGAATAAATTGTCCAACCAATAAAGGTAGTTTAAATTTTTTTGCATTAATATTATGGCTAGTGTGGGTAAGTAAACTTATAACTTTGATGTTGCATTAAAATCATTTGTGCGAACGGGTTACTTGCTTGCTACAATTACGTAATAATTTTATCTTTTATCACTTTGAAGTTATTTTATTAGTCTAGAGGACCTAGTATTCTTTTTAAATTGTTATTTTAAATCATTCAATATGTCTGGAGTTGGTGAGTATTGATAATTTTATATGACTATGAATATTGAAGCAGAAAAAAAGTTCAATTAGAGTTTAAAAAAAACACATCAAAATACATCTTCAGTTTTTTTTATATTTTGTAGTTTAATGTGTATACTTTATGCTAAGAAACTCTCAATTTGCGCTTACTTGCGATTTATGAGATATTCATTTTTAGGTTCAACAACTCAACATATTAAAAATGTTGAGTGTTTCGAAATATGGCTTCATGTTTCCTAAAGATTACCTCTGAAGTGTTGGCAAGTTCGAGGTGAGGCACAAAAGAAAATATTTAAACGAAAATTTCATTCGCCTGAATTGACACAGTCATTTAAGAAGGAAGACACAAAGATGCAAGAAATTTTAGAGAAAAACATACACGAAAGACCTCTAGACCACACACTAATCACGACCTAATTACAGTTATGTTATTAACTTCAGATCCCTTAATCTCAACAATCAGATCGGGAAACAAAAATAAAAAAGCTATTTTAGACCCTATTCTAAGGCAATTTTTAGACATAGAATAATGTATTGTGAATAAAACATGCATTTGTGTACCTGTTTTGTATTAATTTATTATAAAAAAAAATATTTCTTAAAGTTTAGAATTATGATAACTTGTAGTATGGACTCGCGACACTGTGCGACGCATTGGAAATTTACGTGGCGGGGATCTTGATTTTCCCAACAATTATAAAACATATGAAAGTGATATTTAATAACATGATTTTTCATTTAATTGACTTCATTTTGCTAGTTGCAGAAACACGACGTTTTGTTGTCATGGATACTGTCAAAGCGGTACGAAGTCCCCCGGTCAGCTAGTAATATGTCTTGTTCTTATTATCGATTTTAAATTTACAAAATGGCGCGCACTTACGCGCTTCCGATCCGTATATTTTTTAACAAATCATAAAGAGAATGCAGTAAATACTCATTAGAAGACATGTCACACTGTTATCCTATCCTGCCACGCACTTTACGAACGCAGTAAAGAACATGTGAACAGTTTCGAGAAATTAGATCGTAATGTCAGCACCACAAGTATCACAATCACAAACGCAGTAAGTTGAGTATAACTTCTTCTTTTAAAAACGCAGTAAGTATACTGCGTTCATAAATTGTGCAGCAGTATCACACTGTTACGATCACATTTCTACGAAATCACTCGCACAAATTATTGTTTATATAGAAGGCGAGCCGATCACACTGTTACGGATCACAGTTACGACTCTACTTCCGTCCCTTTTCTATGAAATCACTCCCACAAATTGTATATATAGATGGCGAGTGGAAAGATGTTACACATCAAAAAGCCGACCAGTTTTATCAAAGGGTTATTCCCTGAGAATCTCATTCCCCGAGGATCCTGTCCCGGAGGATCTCGAATGCGATAAATGTGATACATTTACTTTATTTTTTTCTATTGTGTTTAACTTGTACCGTTAACAAAAAAAAAATATTAATTTATAAATAAGTATATATCTTTGTAATTAGTATTTAAAATAAATGTTAGATCATACTTTTAAAACACAATTTACTTATGAAAAATTAAAAAAGACTACAATATGACCAACTAATTCTTAACAAATTACATTTTATAATTTATGACATAATTTAAATACGTATTTTTTAATAATTGATATTTCTTATGTTTTGAAAGACTACTTAATTAAAAATGTTGATATTGTTTATTTACTAAAGTTGATTATTTATAATTGATAAACCTAATTTATAGTAATATTTAAAATAAATATTATATGTTATAATTTACATTTGAAAATGACTGCGTGTCTTAATGCATAATTTAGACAAACCTTTTAAGTCAATTATCTCTGTAGTATTTAAACGCCATTTTTTAAATAATGTTTATTTTACATGTTCTGAATAGAGTGATTGAAAAGTTACAATTGTATTTTATGTATCGCAAAAAGAAATATTGTGATAATAAATCAACCTGTGATTACTTTATCAGACTAGTTTTTTTCAGTATTAAAATAAGTATTAAAATTTTATTGACTACTTTTTCTACTGACGGTTCTTTTAAGCTAAACGTAGTATTGATTAAGTTCATGAAGATAAAAACAAATCGAGATCCTCCGGGACAGGATCCTCGGGGAATGAGATCCTCAGGGAATAACCCTTATCAAAGGCTGCCGCTTCAGCGTGCACGATACAAACTGTGTAACTAACGCAAATACAGCAAAACTCTAAAAATGTTCTACTAGATTCGGAATCCTATACATAAATGATTCGAAATACGGGTTAGTTCCGCTATGGTATGGTCCCGCTATGGCACCCTCGCAAAATGCCTACCAAAAAGTCCCACTATGGTACCCATCTATTAGATCTACGTCAAACAATAGAAGGTACAATTGAAAAGAAAAGTGTTATGATTAAATATTGATAACTCCAAGTCACAGATTATATAGTTATGTCCAGGTTTTTTATTTTTTTTGCTATTAATGACTATGTGGTGTATATTTTTATAAAAAATCGTAAGACTTTTCTTTTCGTCAGTCCCAAAAACTAAAGGGTGCCAAAGCGGGACTTTTTGGTAGGCATTTTCTGATGATGCCATAGCGGAACCATACCATAGTGGAACTAACCGCGAAATACAGCGAGAATCGGTTATCAACTCAATACTTTTATTCTTATTATTCTACTTATTTACGGGCAACTGCTATTTCTATTGAGCTACTGATACGACTGAGGCTTCGCTGCTATAATATTGAAACGATGTCCAAATTAATATGCTAGTAATTAATGTAAATTTAATTACACGATGGATGCTGTAATTTTAGTGTCAAATGTGAACTAATTAAACATTCACAATCGTATTAGTTTTTTTTTAATAGTTAGCGCGGAAAATGACTCCATTCCTCCTATGTGGAAACGTCCTGATGCGAAGACAACTGGTGCAGCGAGAAAACAACGCGCAGCATCAGTCACCCTCACCTTGCCACCTCTCTGAAGTACCCCATGTCATAGGAAGGAGGGAAAACGGGTGCTGTTAAACTATTCCATCTTTTGGAGATACGTCTTTAGCTAGTAGGTATTTGTGGTAAATAATACACTAGCTTAGATTGAAGACTGATTGTAAAAATTGAAATTGAAATGAAATTAATTTATTTGTTTGTTTATATTGGTTTGTGTTACTAGTACATCATACAATAATAAAATTATGCATCTAGTTTTAATATTACAAAAGCGGGTAACGTACAGATTTTATATTCTACCAGTAACAGCAACAAGTGACTACAACCCTCCGCAGTAGTGTACTGAGATGCGGCAAGATCACCGTCCTCTATTGACCAGTTAAAATTAACACGCGCTGACAGTTTATTGTATATCAATGCAGTTCTGTTATGACTGGTTGTAAATTAAAAAGACTTTAACTTAAAAATATATTATTTATATTAAATTCAAAGTAAAAAAAAACAAATAAAACAAAATAAACAAAAAAAGGGGAATCTGAATATCATATTTACATATAAGTATAAAATTATATAATATTGTATCTATTAATATTATTACATAACACGTATTTTATTTGATTTTATTGTTTATACAAGAACCCAAGTAAGGAAAGAAGCTGCGAGCAAGTGGTTTTATAGGTAGGTATCTTAAAGACACAGGCAATTCGTCTTTTTGAGATGACTGGCGGTGCCTTTATGCGATGTTTCCTAAGCATTATAAATTTTATGAATAATTGTCTTACAATACTGAAAACTCTTCATACAGGACATTTGTAGGGTAGCGATAACTCTTAAAATTAATAACTTTAATCATAGCTCGGTATGCCCGTTCTAACTTAATAAGGTGAGTCTTTTTTGCCCCACCCCAAGCCGATAATCCATAGTTTAACAGTGATTGACACAATGAGCAATATACCATCTTAATGACGCTTTTATCTTTTAAATATCTAAGCTTCTTAAATATACAAATACATTTTCTCATTCTTCCGATTTGACATTTCCAGTTAAGGTTCCGATCAATATTAATTCCAAGGTATTTTATAGACGGTCGGATAACGGCGCGCGCGACTATATCAGCTGTTCGCTGCGGCGTCTCGCGCTCAGTCCGAGTCATCGGCGGTCGTCGGACGGAGTGCACGAATGTGCGGAGCTAAGAAATCACGCGACGTAACATGATTTATGTCTTGCAGCTACAGGACTCCCCCTCAAGTGAAGCGTACGGGTGTGTAGAAGCCTCTGCCCGAACGGGTTCTTCGTTGCGGTCCTGGAACTGGATCTGGTGCTGCTGCTGCTGGCTGGACGGCTTGTGCTTGTGACTGAGTAGTTGTTGCAGTGTTCGCGTTCAATGTGTAGGCTGGCTTTAATCTGTCTATTGATACGGTGGCGGTTCTTCCGGGAAGCTGGATTTCGTAGAACATGCTGTTGTTGCGTTTCAATACTTGATATGGGCCTTCGTAGGGTGGTTGCAGTGGTTTACGTACAGCGTCGGTGCGTAAAAATACAGCTTCACACGTTGCTAGGTCGGAGTGCACGAACATACTACGCTTGTTGCTATGTGATAGGTATGTAGGTGTATACGCAGTAATCTTCTTGTGAAGTTCTTGCACGAAGTCTTGATTCATGGATGGTGATGGTGATGATGACGATGGTGTGATGAAGTTACTAGGCAGCCCGAGTGCTTGTCCATATGTAAGTTGCGCCGCGCTGGTGTTGGTGTCGGTGCGTATTGCTGCTCGTAATCCCATCAGTACTGTAGGTATTTCGTCGGTCAATTTGAAATTGCAGTTTAATCTTGACATTAACGCGGGTTTTTGTGATCTGTGCCAGCGTTCGACGATTCCGTTAGATAAGCGGTGCCGGTGGTGCGAGTTTTTTCGGCGCCAAGTAGATGAGCTAGCGCGCTGACTCTCGAATTGACGTCCTTGGTCGGTTGTTATTGTTTGGGGGCAGCCGAATCTTGTTATCCATGCTTCGTAAACAACTTTTGAGACTTTTTCGCTTGTTATTTCATGTATAGGTATTGCTTCGGGCCAATGAGTAGTGCG
The DNA here is from genome assembly GCA_947562085.1 of Eudonia lacustrata. Lineage (NCBI taxonomy): Eukaryota > Metazoa > Arthropoda > Insecta > Lepidoptera > Crambidae > Eudonia > Eudonia lacustrata. The sequence goes on along the minus strand of OX387339.1, from coordinate 39,035,557 downwards.
ATCTATCATCGTAAGTAGGTATCGGTGGATACCGAACCGCTAACTACGACGAACTACGAGCGAACACGTAGTTAGCGGTCCCACAATATCGATGTGTAGATAGATAATGAAATCTGTCGCACAAGGGGAATGTTTCTATGTTTCTATGTTGGTGTGAGTGTGTCGATGAACTTTCGCGCGTTGGCAGGATAAACACGTCTTCGCCCAGTTTCCGATGTCGGAGTTCATTGCAGGCCAGAAGTAACGTTGTTGTTGTAGAAGCTTTCTTGTTGTTCGCGTACCGGGGTGGCTGACTTTGTGCACTAAGTCAAATGCGTTGCGACGAAAGTCATGTGGTAGGTACGGACGTATATTCGTTGTTGATGTTTCGCAGTAGATGTTGTAATCGGTGTTAGGTATCTTGATTTTCTTAACATGAATGTTCGTTTGTTGCAGTAGAGATGGTAACTCCGGATCATTTTGTTGTTGTCTTGCTAATTTGTCGTAGTCTATGGTTGATGGACATGTGATGGTTTTGATGCGGGATAGTGCGTCGGCGACTGTGTTGTTTGTTCCGCTGATGTGACGAAAATCAGTTGAAAATTCGTTTATGAATAATAGTTGTCTTGAGCGGCGAGGCGTTTCGCTATCGGATGACGTTTTGTGAAGTGCGTAGGTAAGCGGTTTGTGGTCGGTATAAATAATAAGTTCTCTTCCTTCGAACATTTTTCTAAAGTGCTTCATCGCTAAGTAGATTGAAAGTAATTCCCTGTCATAAGTATTGTACTTTTGTTGCGTAGCGGAGAATTTCTTCCAGTAGTATCCCAGTGGTTGCCATGCGTTATTGACTTGTTGTTGAAGTACTGCGCCTGCACACGTGTTGGAGGCGTCGCACATCAGTGCGAGTGGAACGGAGTTTAGCGGGTGTGCAAGTAACGCGGCGTTTTGTAGCCATTTCTTGCAGTTTTTAAATGCTTCGGTTGCTTTGGTTGTCCATTGAATTTCGGTTTTGTCACGCTTTTTCGAGTTATGTAGATATTGATTGAGTGGCGCTTGAAGTGCTGCGGCGCTAGGGATGTGCTCTCGGTAGTAGTTTAGCATGCCGAGGAATGTGCGTAGCTGTTGTATTGTTTTCAGTTTTGGATATTCTGATATGATTTCGACATTTTTTTTGGTCCAGAAACTTGACTTTTGTTTTCCCGAAGTTGCATTTTGATGGATCGATGGTGATGCCTGCCTCTTCTAGGCGTTGGAATACGATGCGTAAGTTCTCGCGGTCTTGTTCTTCTGTTTCTGATGCTAAAAGCAGGTCGTCCAAGAATGGGAAAACGAAATCTAAGCTTCGAAGTACGTCCATGTATAAATAGTTGAAAGGTTTGACCAGCGTTCTTTAGACCTGGATACATTCGCGGGAATTCGAATAGCCCGAATGGTGTTATGATGGCAAACTTCTCTGTCAGTTTCTTTATTCGGTAGCTGTTGGTACGCTCGGATGAAGGCAATTGTGGAGAGATATTCTCTCCACAATTGCCCTATCTTGCCGGCGAGCTGGTAGGTAAAGCCTTTGATACGTGGTATCGGATAACGATCTGGTTTGGTTATCGCGTTTAGTCGACGGTAGTCACCACAGATTCTGAGATCTCCATTCTTCTTAGGTACAACGTGGAGTGCGCTTGACCATGAGCTTTTGCTTGGTCTGGATAGGCCTTGTTCGATCATAGAATCAAACTCTTTCTTGACTTTCTCATAGCGGTGTAGTGGTAATGGACGAGCTCGGCTGTGCAGCGGTGGACCAGTGGTCTCGATGTAATGTTCCACGTGATGCTTCGGAGTCAGTTTCATTGCGGTGAGTCTTGTGATACTAGGAAACTCGTTCAGGATGTGATGATAAAGTTGTTCTAAATCAATGCTGCGAACTGTAGGTACATCGTGTAATGTTTTTTTTACGAGATATCTTCTTCTTCTTCTTTTGTTTATGGCATGTTTTGTGTCTAACACAATTCCGCCAATGTCACGTAGGTAGCCAATACACGGAAGGATTCATATGTATAATAATAATTATTATAATTTTGCGTTTTTAAGCAAATTTACCTAGAACAAGGACAACACAACATGCGATTTGTTAATATTATAAATATAATACACACACACAAGAGTTATTTATAGCTTGATGTTGTTTACGGATAAGAATGATATTAAAACTTTTAAAAAAGGTGGAGAATTTACCATACTTAAAATGCATTTAAAATTAGTAGGACGGGGAATATTTTGAGGTAAGAGATCGTAGAGGGAGCGGGAAAATTTTGGACAGTTAAAAAATATGTGGTCCGTTGTTCCTTCATCTAACCCACAATCACAAAGGGAGCTATCCCGTACCCTGATCTTCGCAAGATGGACTGGTGTGCAAGCGTGCCCAATTCTTAGGCGGCAGATGGTAGAAACAGTATGCTTATTGTGGTGTTTCTGCTTAAAAAACCATGGTCTACTGGGGATGTGCTGTTGGATGTCAAAATAATATCTACCCGCATGGTTTCTCGTGATTTGCCAATCAGAATGCCAAGATTTTAAAAGGTGAATGTGAGCGAGAGGAAAAAGGTCGTGGTGAAAGACTTTTGCGTAACCTATGGATCCGCTAGAAGTAGCTTGCTTGGCACATGAATCCGCAGTTTCATTTCCGGGAATGCCGCAATGGCCCGGAATCCAGGCTAGAACAATTGTTACCGCTTTCGACTCACAACGCAGCAATGCTTCCCGAATCCTTAAAATTACTGGGAATTTAATTTTAGCTTTAAATGGGTTAGCTAAGATGGCGTGTAAACAGCTTAAGGAGTCCGTGAAAATAATGCTATGCTGCAAATTATGGGACTCAGCAAATAAAACAGCCTCTAGGATAGCAACTGCCTCTCCCGTAAACACAGATGACAGTGGAGACAATTTATAGCTCAGGACTATTCTATGGGCGGGAATCCAAACGGCTGCTCCAACATGGCCACCCTCTTCCAATTTGGAGGCATCGGTGAAAATTGTAAGCCAGTCAGGAAAGTCTGACGCCAGTCTCATTAAAAAGATTTGGGGGGCGGTAGGGGATTCTTTGTCAATACTAAAGTTCAGAATTATTTTAGGCTTTAAAGAGAGTGCTTCGAAATTGGTACTAAAAAGGGGGTGCGTAGAGAACTTTTCTACAGGAATGGAGGGTCTGATGAATTTACTAAAACTATGAATGATACAAGGGGTTTTTGAGGGGGTATTATGCGATGAATGACTAATTTGAAATAAGGTTTTTAATTTTCCTAGAAGAGGGTGTAAGGGGTTTTGAATAATCTTATGGAAGAACCTATCACTAAGATATTGCCTGCGGAGATAAAGGGGAGGATCAACACACTCAATTTGAAGGGCATTTATAGGAGATGATTTCATTGCACCTAAAATAATGCGCAAGCATTTTGACTGGATTTTAACCAACTTGTCGAGTGGTAATTTATTGCAAGGATCTAAAAGAAAGGAGCCATAATCAAAGTGGCATCGGACTATTGCATTATAGAGAAGTTTTTGGGTGAATGGATGAGAACCCCACCAAACACCTGACAAAGCACGAAGGACATTAGCTCCCCTCTCACATTTCCCTGCAACATTACTGAAGTGAGGGATCCCAGATAATTTAGGATCAAGTGTAATGCCCAAAAACTTAACATGGTTGACAACAGGAATAGCATCTCCATTAAATAAAATGTTCGGCGTTGGAATATTGCGTTTGGTGGTAAAAACTACAGAGGAGCATTTGGAAACCGACAATGATAGACCATGCTCTACTAGCCAGTCGCTCAAGTATGCTAGAGCAGAGTTGATACGGGAGGATGCAATTGTTACGGAGTCTGACATTACATACAACGCCAAATCATCTGCAAATTGTAGAACCTGACAAAATGAATCAACAGTTGCTTCGAGGTCATAGGTATATATATTATAGAAAAGAGGACTGAGGACTGAACCTTGGGGAAGACCCTTCCAGATAGACCTAGGAGAGAGGATAGCACCTTGGTATCTGATCTCAACAGATCTGGATGATATGGAGTTGAAGATGAGACGAACCAACTTCTCTGGGACACTCAGCTGGCGAAGTTTATCCCTGAGCACCGGAAGGAGGACATTGTCATAGGCAGACGCTATGTCAAGAAACACCCCAACTACATATTTTTTGTTTTTAAATGCCAGGCGAATGTTTGTTGTCATGATATTAAGACTATCTAGGGTACTAAAACCTTTTCTAAAACCGAACTGGGATTTTTCCAGATGGTTGCGACTTTCCACCAGCCATTCCAGGCGATTTTTGATCATGTGCTCTGCAATTTTAAGTAATGTTGAAGACAGGGCTATAGGTCTATACGAGTTGTGGTCTAATGGGTCTTTACCGGGTTTAAGCAATGGAATGACAATTTGTCTATGCCAATCCTCTGGAATGATACCTTTATCAAAGAAGTAATTTACTAGGCTTAGGTAATATAACTTTACCTTGTCGGTTGCTTTTACAAGGAAAGAGTATGGGATATATATATTACGAGATATCAGTAATAAATAATAAATGGTGACAGTGACAGGTCATGTGTCAGTGGTTGCCAATTATCTCTGATCAATAGAGACGGGTATATTAATAGTACCGTACAAATTGTTGTACGGTACTATTAATATACCCGTAGATGGGTAAGAACCGGCATTATCTATTCAGCTTTAGTTTTCATGATATGTACCTTCTGTATAGATTTGCAGTAAGATTCGTTTATAAAGTAGACTTATTTATTTTTTTGGCAATAATTAAATTTTAATAAAAGTAATTACTTTGAGGCAAAGCTTTCTATTATGTTTTACTATACATTATTAATATTTCCATTAGGATTTTTTTATGACGGCGGGCGTTGTCGATAGGTTTAATTTTTTTTAACGTACACATATATTTTTCTCTTAGTAAAAGCTGTACGTGGCATATCCCTTTGACTCGCACTATGAGAAAGTATACATGCGCTGTCGCTGCCTGCACTGTCAAGTAGACATGGGCGTTTTCGGTTTTCTATGATAACGGTTACGTAACCGATATCCAGTTTTCATAACGATATCGAAAACCGTTTTCGGATATCGATATCAGTGAGATGGTTTGCTACCAATACACATAAGTAACTAATTTTAACGGAAAACTGAAAACGATCGATAACACAACAACAAATACTTACGCAAATCTATTCTTTATGTTTAGGGCGGTTAGACTCCTATTTCATTTTCACAACAAAACGCACACGAAACGATTTTGGTTGATAATCGCTTTTCTCCAAATTACGTCTTATTACTATAACAATAAAGTGCAAAGTCAAATCTAACAAAGTCAAATCTAACAATATTCATATTCGCTTCATCTCATTTACACCATAAAGATTATGCTTAGTTAGAAAGGGAAGATGCGAATATCAAAACGTTTGAAGTTATGCAGTGGTTTTAGTTATCTTTGGATATGGTTATATTGGTTATAGTAACGGTATAGAGTTTTGCGTTTTATCATATCGCGTTCTCATATGCAGTTTTGGTTGTCGATTCGGTATTACAGATTTTCTTATATCGGTTATGAAGTTTTCCATATCGATATGATATGATATGGGGCTCATATTCGTTTTTAGCTACGTTTTGATATATGGAACTCATGCCTACTGTCAAGAGGACTTAGAAAATTTAATCGATCGGAGAGACTAGAGATTGAGATTAACATTGCATTGTTAAGGGTTTACATTATGCCGCCATCCAACCGGACATTCCCCATATACCATGGTTTTATAAATTCGACGGTGCCTTTATGAGAGTTACCTCCGTTGTATGCAGACTTAGATTGGGACATGTGTGCACTCCTGTATTTCTAGCAAAGATTAGGGTGAAAGACAGTTCCCTGTGCGAATGTGGACTCGACGAGGGTTCGACAGAACATAAATTCTATAGTTCCCCCAAAAATAACCCCTCCTTATACTCCCTCCTTCCTCCGTACATACCGCGGCCTACTAATTTTAAATCCATATTATCGTATATAAATTCTGATTTTGTGAATGTCTTGTGTTCGTATATTATGTCTAATAATATTAAATTATAAATCTTATTCGCTTTACTAACACGTTTAGTTAGTTGGTTATTTGTCATTGTTTCTGGTATCCCAACAGAATCAATCGGTAGCCACCTGTATCCTCAAAATTGGGTCTCAGTGTTAGACATTTTATCTCTTGTACAAGCACAACGCCTATTAAAGTTTTAAGCAGAGTTACGGACAATGTCAAAACACTAATAACCTGCCCTAAAACTAGACACTGGCTAAATCGTAGCGAGAGCCATCTGTCAAGAAATTGAATTGAATTGACTAGAGATCGCCGCCTGAGTCTTAAACGAAGTAAAAGCAATTCATGCTACGTATTTGAAGTGTTCGTTATCAAAGTAATAACAGGAGGAAACCCCTGTGTGACTCGAAAGTTTGCACCCAGAGACGTATTATTCGTCCTCTTAATAAATGACGGACGTTTACTTCCCTGAAAAGGTATATTTTATTTATTTAATTTCTTTATTTTTACAACCTTAATTAAAAGCACAGTTCTTTGCTATTCTCTTGGATGAAGGTTTCCGTGGTATCAAGAGGTTATAACCCTGTCCGCTACATGGTCTGTGATTACCTAATTTTCCCAATCGAAGCCTCTTATTAAGCGATAATGATCATTTATTTACTATTAGAAAGACTTAATTTACATTATTTTACAATTTATCTAAAACCATTAAGTTACATAGTTCACAATATAAAGCATCATTATTAAATTTGCACATAATTAACCTGCAATCAGCATTTCAAAGTTAAATATTAGGAAAACTACAAATTCTATGACCTTGCTTTAGATAAATTGTTACATTTCGAAAGTAAATGGCCTCCCATATGGTTTATACATTCTTTACTAGCCCTTACCCTATCCTTTTACTACTACACTTCAGGACACTTGGACGGAGGTACAGCCTCCACCAAGCCACTGAAGCTGGAGCTGGTGAAAAAAGGGACGAACTTGTTGCATTACCGAAGAAACTAGGCTGACGAAGTAACGCAGTCCGGACTCTACAGCGACAGATTCCATACCTTTCGACACCAGACCCATTAGAGGTATTCTGTACGAGCTAACAACAAGGATTCATTACTAACCTTACAGATATCTTACCTATTAACCAACCTTTTTATATTTACCTCTCATTTTACTATTGTTTTTATGTTTTTCTTTATCAAGTAGTTACTTTTGTCGACTAAACTGACCTCAAAACTCCTGGTAGCCTTATTGTCTTGGCAATAGTGTTGTTTACACATAGCTTATTCACTAAAACTGTAAATCCACAACATTGCATTGTTAATTTTTTTTTTAAATACCTCATTTTGTTAAGAGCGTTTACGCCGCACACTAGCGCCACCAATGAAAAAAAAATCATATCTAGTAATTAGAGATAGAAAACCAAATTATGCTCAACAAACTATTTGAATGAAGTAATTTAGCATTTTTACGTCACCTAATGAACACCTGACATGTTATGTTTAGTTAAATAAGACGTTACGGCCACTTTTAACTATAACGCCGTATTTAACTAAACCATAACATGTCAGGTGTTCATTAGGTGACGTAAAAATGTTAATTTACTTCATTCAAATAGTTTGTTGAGCATAATTTGATTTTCTATCTCTAATTACTAGATATGATTTTTTTTCATTGGCGGCGCTAGTGAGAGGCATAAACGCTCTTAAGTGTGGAGCGATTCTTTTTTGTAGCTTCCCCACACGAGGAGTAGAAGATCTGCATTACATTTGGCGCCCGAACTAGAGGACAGGAGGTTCAGTAAGATTTTTTTTATTGTTCTTATTCTGGTCTATTTCGCTTAGTAGAAGTTGGTCGACAAGGGTAGCTTCTTACTAAAATTAATTTTGGCATTGTGTTTATTGTGCTAATATTATACGAAACTAGTATATTTACATTACAAAATAGATATATTTGTAACCTAGGTTGATTTGCTCGATTTTTTGCATTTATTTACAATCAAAACAGTCTTATTGTTCTTTATTTTCTTTTGTTTGCACTTATACAGCTCAAATCATAGCATAATTTTTCAAAACACATAGCCCCTAGCCTTTTGAAACCTAACTTTTGCAAACCTAATAGGATTAAACCTAACTTCTTTTTTTTAAATTTGATACTTAGCAACTTGACTATATACAATGAAGCAAAGGCCAATTACTTTCAATTTATTACATAAAGATGATGATGAGTATGAGATTAAAATAAGAGGTGCAAAACCTGCAGAAGGGGTGCCAGCATTTAGGGCCTAGATACGTTCTTTGTACAAGGACTTGCCATCAGATGAGTTAGTATTCTGTGAGGTAGACACTAAAGTAGAAGTTCAAACTATACAACATAAATTAAATGACCTTGATGAGCTGCTAGCTCAGTCTTCTTCTAAGACTGGTTCACTGAAGTCACTTAACTGCATCCAAAGTTTAGCACACCATTTATTCCATAGACTCAGCCGACTGGATTCAGAATATGATCAGGATCCTGCTGCTTGCCAGGACGCGTTGCATGAGCGCCTTGACCGCATTTTAGTAAAGATGGACAATATCATGGACAATATCATGCTATGGTCTATGGTCTATGGCTATGGTCAGCATGTGGAGAATGTTTTTAGTGACTCCAATTCCGCTATTCATAAACTTAATTTGCGGTTTAATGGGAAAACTTGTGTTAAGTCTTTTTTGCAACGGCTAGATGAACTATGCTTGTCTCGCGGAGTGTCAGATGCTAGGCTTTTCAACTCTGCTGCTGAATTATTTACTGATGAGGCTCTGTGTTGATATAGGGGTGTGCGACTTGAAGTTCATAGCTGGTCAGATCCAAAATGTCTGCTTCTTGATGAATATTTGTTTGCTGACTATGATAACCGCTTACTGCAGGAAGTTAGAGCACGTACCCAAGGAGTGGATGAAGGCATTATTTTAACTATCTGTCAATTATGCAAAACTATTTTAGTCGCTTATTTAAACCTCTGTCTGAGGAGGAAAAAAATAAGTATTCTTCTTTTTAATATTAGGTCTTTTTATACTGCTCAATTAGCATTGAATCCGGTTGAGTCATGGGCTGATTTGAAGCATAAATGTAAACTTCTTGACTGTGCCAAGGAACGCTCTCAGCACTTTGTTGAACCAGCTAAAGTAACTTCTTAATGTTTGGCTCCTGATCTGGGTTATAAGAACAACAGTTTCAAATCGGTACCCAGGGTAGCTTGTGGTTCAATCTAATGAATCTAATTACTGTGTGCGTTGCCGTATCAACGGGCATAGCTTGAAGAGCTGTAAGGCTCCATTCGCTTTAGTTTGCTATCGTTGTGGAGCTCAAGGGTGCACAGCTAAAACTTGCTCGCAGTGTTCACAACCTTCTAACAGTTCTAAGGTTAAAGCCGAGGTTCCAAAAAACTTGAAGAAGTGAACCGGCGATCTGTAAAGCATATAAATAACTTTTTTACTTCTCATTCTCGTAAAGTTGTTCGTTATGTCGAGAGAAGGCAGCATAAAATGAGTTTTTATGCTCTTGTGCATAAAGTAATTTTTTCTTCTAAGACTAAGGCAATTAGGCCTTACAGCCACATACACAATACACCTTCGTTTAATTGATATATTTTTATGAGATTTAGGTTATATCTTAATTTAATTACGACATATGTGTTACTTTTTAAATACAAATATACGATTAATACGGGCGTGCATTTACGTAAAAAAAAATATAACTTTTATATAAATATTATATATAATATTTATAATAACTTGGCATTACGGCTCAGACCATAGTCAAACGTCACATAGTTAAAAAATTAAAATTAAAATTAAGAAAAATTGTGTGGCGGGAAGCTTAATTATTTGTCTTTTTTACATTACCTAAAAAAATTAATTATATTTTCTTGTTATGCTTAATCCTTGTTTTATTTCCTTGCAATCGAAGTGAAAAGCAGAGTGTAAAACTCGAGTATAAAACCCATTTTACCCTCGACTTGACTATCCACCCTCGCCGTACCGGTTCGGGTGGCTATATGCACGTTTCGGGTAAAATGGCTCGTTTTATGCTCTTGTTGTACAATCTACTATTCTAAAGATGATTGGCGTCATGGTTATTATTTATCAAAGATTTTTTTTATGTAAACGTCAATCTAAGGTGCTATATTTAGTATCTACGCCGCCGTTCTATTGCAGCTCCCTATGCTATTAGTGGCTTTATGCCTACATATCCTTGGCATGATTGCTCTATCTACTATTTTCCTATGCTACAGTTATACAGTATTTATTTTATTTATTTATTTTTTATTTTATTATCTTAGGAAAACCAAGGTTTACAAAATTAAAATAGGGTTACAAAATATAACACATAAAAACCACTTATAGGTTCTCACCGATAGAAATTACTTATTAAATTAAAACTAGAAGCACTAAGCAACGCATTATTAATCTCGCTCAAACTATTAACAAATTGGTATTACCGCGACGAAATATAATATAGTTACAAATATTATCTGGGTTCGAAGAACTGCTCGCTCAACATCCGCCTCGCTGATGGTACACTGGTACAGAAAAGGTCCAGTTCAAACTGCTTGCTAAGTAGGTTAAATTTGGCACACGCACGCCATAAGTAACTATTCTGCCTGTAATTGGTATTCGCTTTCGGTAAAATGATGGTAGGGTTACTCCTAAAATTCCTTTGAGGAACTTTTAACGAGAGCTTAGCTAAAAGTTGGGGACAGTCTATCTTAGCCGAGGCAATTTTAAGCAAATATGTTATATCAGCTATCTCGCGTCTTAGTTCAAGAGGTAAAAGGTGGTGTTTCTTACAGATATTAAGGTAATCCGAGGAGTTAAAAGTATCCTTTAAGCGGTAGCACAGAAATTTCAAAAATTTCTTTTGAATGTTCTCAAGGCGAGTAATATATACCTGGTAATTCGGGTTCCAGACCTGAGATGCGTACTCCAGGTGACTTCTAACAAATGTGCAGTATAATATTTTCAAAGTTTTAGCTCTAGCAAATCCTACTGAACTACGCATCACAAATCCCAGGGCCCTATATGCTTTAGTTGCAACATTGTCAACATGACTATCAAATAGTAGTTTGGTGTCATGCATGACACCAAGATCTTTGACATGAGTTTTTCTTTCAAGTGCATGACCTTTTAGGGTATAACAATATGAAGACTGTACAATGTCCCTCTTACGGCTAAAAGTGACAGAAAAACATTTAGATGGGTTGAGGTCCAGTTGGTTAAGACAACAATAGTGGTCAAGACGAGATAGATCTGCCTGAAGGGCGTCGACATCTTCCTGTGAAGAGATGGCAGAAAAAACTTTCATATCATCTGCAAAGCAGAGAAGACTAGATGAGTGAAGACATGAATTAATGTCTTAATTTACTTAAAACTTTTCCATTTTTCTCGCACGCTTGGTGCCTTATCTACTTTCTCTTACATCTATTTCTTACTTAATTCTAATACATTTCTATGCCCTATTTTACTTTCTAAACTATTCTTATTTACTGTTCTTCGATTATTCGGTTCCATTTTTATGGCATGACAATGACCTACATCTTATTTACTATGCTTATTTTCTATCTTATACTAATACAATTTTTAGCTTTCACTTAATAACATTCATACTTATTACACATTAAATCTACTTACATTATACAACACACTTATTTTATCATTATACAATTTCGGCTATTCTGCTTAACTATGTCCTTATTATACTATGTTTATAACTAAGTATACCCATTATACTGGTGAAAACATAATTTTGGCTACGTCTTGTTCCTTCCAATTATTGTTGTTGCGATTTTAGTGCAAAATTACAAAAATGATTGCCTAGTGTGTTTATTATTTACTAACTTTGTTAAATTATCTTTATTAATACTCATTCCTATCTTCTTTCATACTCATGGACTGGATCTGATCTTGATAATATGATGGACGGGTGCGGAGAGATGCGACTTCTAGTAACAATCTTCTTATTTCTTCTACGAGATATTGCGTATCAGACTTCGGTTGCGGCGATGGTGTTTGATGATATGATGATGATAATGACACGTCGCTGACTTCTTGTGTTTGCTCCATCATTTTGTCGGCGAGTAGAGAGTTCGTCGAGTGCGGCTGTCTTGCTGATGGTGTCGCTGAAGACGAGTACGGATCTCACATGGGATGGGAGATGGTTCATCCACATGACTCTCAGCGTTGAATCGGGGACTTTGTCACGTGCTAGGTCACGCATGCTGCGTAGGTTCTGAGATGGTCGTTGTTCTCCTAGTTCCATTTCGAATAACAGCTTCTGGAATTGACGTCCTTCTGAATCTACATAGACGGATATGAGTCTTGCTTTGAGCGCATTGTAATATTGTTCAGCTGGCGGGTTATGTAGGTCGCTGATCTGCTCAATGTCTAGCTTTCCGAGCTGTGCTATCACGAGTTGCGCCAGTTGAGCTTGGCCTTTCTTCAGGTCGTGTGTTGCGGCTTCAAACGTGATAAACCATAATCTTGGCTGTTCACGCCAGAACAGAGGAACTCGCATTGAGAGAGCGATGCTTGATACTTGAGGAGAGCTTGGGCTTGATGTTGATGGATCTTCATGTTGTTCAGCCATAGTGAGGATCTTGATAATTTTTCTTGCTTGGAAGGTTGCTGATTCTTCTGTCGGGGTCACCACTTTAGCTTATAGGTATTTGTGGTAAATAATACACTAGCTTAGGTTTAAGACTAGTTGTAGAATGTATATTTTAATAAAAACTTAGCAGCTAAAGTACAATTTTATAGTGATACAACTAGTGACATAAATACAAATAAACAACTCTTATTTACTAAAGATGACGGTAGCGGGCGCTGCGATCGCGGTCGGACAACGGCGCGCGCGACTATAATATCTGCTGTTCGCTGCGGCTCGCCGCGCTCAGTCATCGGTGGTCGTCGGACGGAATGCATGCTTGTGCGGAGGTAAGAAATCACGCGACTTAAACATGATTTATGTCTTGCAGCTACACGTCAAAGAAACGGGTCACCAAATTTGTTTACGAAGCACGAAGGAGCTTCAGACGATACCTTTTTGGGTCGGTCCGATGAATGCTCAAGTCATCATCAAACGCCATCGAGCTGACATGTTCTACCGTTATCGATTGTATTTGTGTTTGCCATAAAATAAATATTGAATATTTGAGCAGCTCGATGGCGCAGTGTTTAACACGCCCGGTCTGCGAGTGCTGAGGTTAAGCAACTTTCGCAAAGGCTGGTCATCGGATAGGTAACCAAAAATTTATCATCTCTAACTCCACCGTGCTTCGGAAGGCACGTAAAGCCGTTGGTGCCGGCTGCATTAGCACTCGTTAGTTAACAACCACCGCACCGCATTGGCTGACTAGTGCGAGTTTCATTCGCCATTCGATCACGTTAACGCAAACGAGAATTTGTATGGCAAAATTTTAAGGGTGCGCCGTCCGTAAGTGACAAGTGTCATATGTTTTATTTGAAATGTCGTCGTCTATATTTATTTGATGCCGCGCGGCCATACTAATTTTGTATGGGGAATTTAAGGTGCTTAATAAAAAATAATTATTTAAATAACCACTTGATGAATCGAAAATGTAGTCTAGCAATTTGTAGTTTATCCATTGATGATTGTTTAGACAAAATCAGAGGTACAATAATTTAGATAAACTATAAGAAATCTACTAAACGCCGCCACTAGTTTTCATGATTTTTGCCCAACTTTAAATGTTGGGCAAAAATAAAAATAAAAATAATATTGTAGAAAAAACTATAGCGTGTTATGAATTTATGGTTCTGACAAATTGTAAACACATCCCCTATGAGACTAAATATATATTTTGTTCATTTAATACGATAGTATTTTCAATTATATTTACTTAACCGTAACTGCATTTTTGGCATTTTTTGGTCGGCCTATCCTCGTATGTCGTCAGGAGGCGCTGCTTCAATGCTTGCATACTTATTTTTGTTTTCGTAAACGTATTTGAATGAATACAGATAGTAAACAAAACTCACACAGGCACCCTGGGCCCGCGTGGTGGCTTATGGCCCGTTCTCCTATCTCGTACACTATCCTGCCATAGGGTAGGCTCGTGCCCCAGCAGTGGGGACATAAAAATGAGTGATGATGATTATTTGCGCATACCTTCTGGCGGTACATGGCGGCCGCCTTCGTGTTGTACTTCTGTGGGATGGTCATCGCCTGCTTGTAGTCGGGCTGGCTCTCGAAAAACTCGCGAGCTTTCTGGTTGCCCCCGACCTGTGGGAAACACATTAGAATTGAGATGAGAAACGTTGGTACAATCCAGTCTTCAGACATTTGAAAAATATGTTAAACCTTGAAATCGTCAACAACATTCTCAATAGAAGAACGATCGCCGTTCGAAGAAGGTAAACATTTTCCTTGGACGTGTTTTAGATTTTTGAAAGTCAAGACTAAACTTTTTTTTGAACGGAGAACGGAAAACTTTCTTGTTCAAATTGTGCTCTTAATGTAAAAATAAATTATATTAGCGATCTAAAGTTAGAAAATCTGTAAGGGAGCCGACGTTTAGCGTATTTACCCTATGTAATGGCCAATAGCGGGGGAGTGAGGAGAGGAGCCTGGAGCCGGCGGATATAAAAGGAGGCTGGACATTGGAAGTGGGATTAATATTATTAGTATTCTTTCGGTGATAGTGAGGTCAGGACTGCTCTGGAAACTGTAAGTAAAACTTTGCTATTTTAACTTGATTTTCATCATCATCATCATCGGCCTATCTTAGTCCACTGCTGGACATAGGCCTCCCCTAATGAGCGCCATAGCGCCCTGTCCTCAGCTTGACGCATCCAGCATCTGCCTGCAGTCTTTCAACTTGATTTTAAACTGTGTAAATGTGTGTATGTTATCCTATGTACCTTCGGTTGAGGTTCGGAAATACACGTATGGCTAAGTAGGTATGTAGAGACTGTAAATTTAATTGTTTAACTGGAATGCGGCATTGTATAGGTTAGCTGCAATACTTACGTTTGGTATAAATTTATTTACGTGTGTTATTCATATATTTCGCCTATTAGATACATAAATCGCGAATTAGGCTATACTAAGCGAGACGTTCTTTTACCTGCTATAGCAAGGTTGTCATAAATAAAACCGTTTTAAAAAAGGATAATCGTTGGCGTTAAATATAATAGTGCGTTGCATGTTAATTCAATAAGTTGGTGGTGGTGTTTTAGTTAAATAAGGTCAAGTTATGTGTGTTGATGTATGTGTGAAAACCGGGCTTAGTAGTTTATTAGGTTTATTTTATTCGGATGTCACTGAAACTAGGTACCTATTTACCTACCTAATTTACTTTGAGGAAATTAAGGTTTCCAGTTTTGTTATGCCGAAATGGCTTATACATACAGTTGACGGTATCTTTGTTCAGATTCTGGGGCAAGCAAAGCCGTCCCTGTAGAGATCTTCAAAGAGATGTACTACCATCGAAAGTCTGCAACGATTGCTACCACAACCTACATTTAAATAGTAAAATCTATATTTTGGTGACGTCGGATAATTTAAACATTTCCTTTTAAGATTATCTCATTTATTAACTATTTATTTGGTTTATTTTATTCTGTTGTCATTGAAATGAATATATCTATCTACAGATAGTATTAATACCTACAGTACAAACTGTATTTGAGGAAATCCAGATTTCCAATTCTATATGCCGAAATGGCTTTGACATAATTTGTTGATATCTTTAGTTTGGCTTAGGGCAAGAGTCCCTGTAGATCATCTTCAAGGAGATATGCTACCATCAAAGGCCATAAACGATTGATAACACAAACTACATTTAAACGATAATATCTATATTTTGATGACTATGGAGTGAAGTGAACAAATAAATATTTAAATATAATTGGATGGGTTCAATTCCCGTTCGTGAAACCAGTGGGTTCGAATCCCGCTTGTGGGTTTTATAAAATAAAGTGAATATACGATTATTTACATTTAATTGTACGCGGAGTGCTGTGTACAAATTACAATTCGGATGGGTTCGATTCCTGTTCATGCAAACAGTGGGTTCGAATCCTGCTTGTGAACTTTATGAAATAAAGTGAACATATCCTCTCAAGTGTGGAGGATAATTTTACGCAAATTGGTTGCGAACAAACTACAATTCAGATGGGTTCGAATCCCGTTCGTGGAACCAGAGGTTCGAATCACGCTTCTGGAATGTTATTTAGTTTGTAAGACTAAGTAATAGGCATATTATCTATTTACTTAATAAACCCTCGTTCAACGCCTAATGTAACTGAGTGGCTTTTGTTTAGTACAAATACTCAATGCAAAAGCATTAAATACCTACAAAAGACGGTTTAAATAAAGATTAAACTCCCGAGTTAAATATCCACTCTAGAATATATCGGGCATTGTACAAGTGATTAGAGATTGCTAGATTTAAGCATCGATACCGAATTGTTTTGTATGGTTCTTTCGTTGCCTATGTTTGGTCAAATACTAGTTACATGCATTAAATATAGGCAATGGTCTAAGTAAAGATTAGTATATGAGAGGGTGTGGATGGATATGGGGAAGGTGGAGTCCATGTAGCTTTTCCATGATCATTCTGATCATTTATATAATACAGATAAGTTCGGTATTGTTCCGGTGATGGGTTCTATTTAGGCAAACACTCGTGGTTGTTCGGAGTAACGCTAGGACGATATGAACACTGCTAGTATGTATTATGAACTATAATTGCCTCAATATAGTAAATAGAAAGCTACCTTATCTACTTATGTAAATATTAGTAGATTGTATTCAGACGCGACACTCGTGAGTAACAAGAATAAATGTAACCTCTATTGGTTACATTTATTCTTATTTAACTCGAAATAAGAGTCATGACTGATAGTATATTTTAATCATAAACCACCCTGTTTAATAGGATAGTAGTCGTATTAATAAATATTAATTACAGCCATTTAAAGTAGAAATGATGAGATATAACTATAAAATAAGTCTAGATATTATAGGGTCTGCACAGACAAAATAGGAATTGCAACTATCGTCGTCGGTTAAGTAGTTTCCTTATAGAAGTTTTGTTTTATTTCTGTTTAGTGAAGTTACTAAAATAATTGTGTTTTACTTAATCTTATTTTTGTATGATTACGATCAGAACCTCTACGTTAAATATAAGATATTTTATCAAAATTACAAGTTTAAAGAAGATTCTGAGTTTTATTTAAAGCTCCTTATATTATATTAGTATAATCAATCAAGATAGAAAAACGATTAAATTATTAAATGTTAAGCAGTTGTTACATAGTTTCATCATGGGATGGGAGACCGCGATGTTTTATGATTTTAGATACTTACTTAATCTAACTCGGCGTAGGTCACAGTTTTGGTTGTTAGTTTATAATGTAGGTACTCTGTTAGTCGTGTTTTAATGATGAGGGTCATGAATTCATTTACATTGGAGACCGTACGGTTAGGATGAATAGGTAGTAAAGAAAGGTTGGTTAGATTTTGCCTTAAGTTCCTTAAAGTTCTTAGGTTATTGTAGACCTTCGTAGGTGCACTAGACGATCACTTGGCCAAAATGATCTTTTAGATGTGATTGAAATAAGTAGGTTATTCTCAGTTTTGGATTATTACAATAATAATGGTTAGGAGTTAAGTAGGTTAATTTATGGTAATCTAGGTAGGTAATAATTATGTTCATTATTTACATCTCGCTTATATCGTTATATTTGGTGCCGTTAGGTATAGTTAGGTATAAGTAGCTTAAACGATTTATTTAATCTAATTAGTTCAAAAAAAAAATAAGACCGAAAGTAGTTTAGTATTTAGCTCCTTTAGTCTTAGCTTCAGAGGGTTTGTTACAACGTGACGTGATACATACATACATACATACACCTCATCTTTATATATGTAAATCTTCTGTGCGTGTGTATGTTATTGAACTCCTTCTAAACGGCTGGACTGATTTGGATAAAAATTTCTGTGTTCACGTGGATTCAAGAATGGTTTAGATTTAGAATTTGACCCGGTAGGTGGCGCTGCTATAGAGGTCCATCATGGGATACGGGTGTTCTTAAGCGGACGAATGATTTGTTTGTTTTGTTGTTATGGAAACTGTCAAAGCGGTACGAAGTCCGCCGGTCAGCGACAGACAGACATAGACATGCATACCAACATACCATACACTCGAAAAACATAACCCTCCTTCTGACGCAGTCCGGGTAAAAAGAGAGATTTTGAATTATTTTCATAATATAATTTCTTTTCAATCATCATAGTTTCGTAAGCGATTAGAATCGAATAGATGTTTTATAGAGTAAAAAGAGTAAACGACATTAATTAGAAAATTTGGCAGAAAAATGACAAAAGCGACTGTGCCTCGAAACTGACGCGAAGTACGTATGAAACGATATTTGATGTTCATTGCCCGTTTACACAATACACTACCCACATGTATAGAGCTAAGTAAAGCAGCAATGTATGACAAACCACATACGATGCGACATACTCTAGAATTTCTTAAAAACTGTCATATAATCAAAATAAATCATTTTAAAATTAATTACGAATACTTAGATAAATTAATATTTGTATCATAAAATTACTTTCCGGCGGAAGGCATCGTGTTCTACTTACAGATGAAGTGTTTTTACAATTTATAACGGAACATTGAGGCATTTTTCGTGTTTTTGACAGATGTCTCCCTGGGTAAATGTCGACCGCGGACTGAATCTCAGAATAATAACTAATAGCTTTAGTTATTGTTCTGAGGACTGAATATAAGCAGCGGTCAGTTGAGCACAGATGAAACACTTGAAGCAGGTGTACTTGCGTGATCTATGTCAATATAGGTCTGTGGTGGAAGCTGTCCTGCGCGACCTCGGAGCCGTCAACTGGCAAGAGACTGCAATGGACAGGGGAAAGTGGCGAGTTCTCGTTTCGGAAGCCAAGACTCACTTTGGGTCCCTGGGCCAATGGAGTAAGTAAGTAAGTAAGTAAGTACCTATAACTCATTCGTATCAGATCAAACTGATTCATATTTTATTTATTTGTTGCAGTGACGTTTTCACTGTTAGGATTAGAATAATCAGTTCTTGGCTTTTGTTTTTCAGATAAGGTTTATTAAATTTACCTTTTATAATACAAAAACTTTTTCACTTTTTTATTAGTAACACTAGGGCAGTCAGATAAAATACTGATGAGTAAAAGAAAAATAACTTTAATATCTGAATTAAGTATTAATATTATATATATTTGATTAACTTCACGAAAATTAGAAGACTTTCTAAGATATATTGTGTTATTATATTAGTACATGTGACCTTTTCAGGCGACTTGTACATTCTTTCATTCTGAAAGGTTCCATGGTCTTGAGCGAAACCGGCGCATGAGTTTCGGTTCAATTTTCTAACGAATACTTATTTCATGAGAAGCCAATACATAATTATGTTAAAATTTAAAATAACTTTTACCTTATCAACTTTGATTTACACATATATTTTTAGAGTGTTGATTTCTTATTAATATAGGAGGTCCACTTCATATTATTACTAGTCAAACTGAAATAAAAAAAATCCTTTAGGTATTTCGCAAAATTAATAATTAGATAAAAAAAGCACATGGAAAATTTAAGGGGAAACCCTTGCTCAGCAGAAAAGAACGAATGAACCTGGCACATTCGCATTTTGCATTAATATTAGATGCTATGCTCATTTCGCAAAAGCTCTTTTCTATGTTACTGAGCCAGCAAACAGGCATACTGACTGCCCGCCTAATGAAAATAAGTCGAGACAGACCAAGGTCGCTTGCAACACCAAGAGCGTCACGTGCGGTATTGATGGCATTGAAGTTTTATTTCGTATGCCATTTTGCCCTGAAATATATCGTACTCTTAAAACTGGAATCAGCAACGAAAAATAATGCTATTCGGGCAGGTGAAAAGAAAAAGGTATGGTCTGGCTCTGGTTTCGGGCAGAATCCTACCAGTTACCACCCAGGCAATTATTGTCGCGAGATGAAAAATACTAAATTCGCAATGCATATGCCACATTTTCTCGTCTCACAGAGTTCGCAGCGCTTGTAATGCGTTTGCGTGGACATTATAAAATTGATGATTATTTTAATAATAAGAATGTGTGGTCATCTTAGTCTGCTCGCCTGCACATGTTATTTCACATTGTAAGTAGTTACACTTTTGTATACAACTCTTAGTTTAAAAGAGTAGCTGCTAAGTTTCTTGCTGGAGTCTTCTTAGCAGAATCAACCTTCCGAACCAGCAGTAGAATCGCATTACATTATATGTATTATTTATTAAATTATACACGAAGACTTTTATCGGTTATCAGGACCTACTGATTCCGACTAAGTAAATGATGGCCATTGCAATAATAATAAAACTTAAGAGCGTTTACGACGCACACTAGCGCCACTAATGAAAAAAAAAAACATATCTAGTAATTAGAAATAGAAAATTAAATTATGCTCAACAAACTATTTGAATGAAGTAATTTAACATTTTTACGTCACCTAATGAACACCTCACATGTTATGGTTTAGTTAAATAAGACGTTACGGCCACTTTTAACTAGAACGCCATATTTAACTAAAACTTTGTTGAGCATAATTTGATTTTCTATCTCTAATTACTAGATATGTTTTTTTTCATTGGCGGCGCTAGTGTGCGGCGTAAACGCTCTTAAGTACATGTCAGCGTTCCATTTTTTGTCTGGGAAGTGAATTTAATAACTATAAATATTAAAATCATGGTCATCCTATTCCTCCTTGTTACAAATAAAACCTCTTTGTAAGTACAGGTACCACGATGATAACAAACCTCATTGAAGATAAAGTTTTTCATGTTATTAGTAGTAAACTGTCAAATGGCAGGCAACATAAAAAAAAACACTTTAGTCTTCACTTCATAAAAATCTAGGAAGACATACATTCTAATTAATTTTGGTTACCTAATTAAAAATACAAAATAAAATTTTAAAAAGAAAACGTAACTACTATCATTATTGCAATGTCCATTATTTACTTAGTCGGAATCAGTAGGTCCTCATCACCGATTAAAAGTCTTCGTGTATATTTTAAGTATTAACGTGTGTACTTATATTATTTTATAAGTAACTAGCTGTGCTCGCGACTTCGTCCGCGTGGAATAGTGACTTTCGGCAGCATTTTTAATTTTTTAGGCTCTTTTCCCGTTTTTGCAACATTTTTCACTGATGCTTCGCTCCTATTGGTCGCAGCGTGATGTTATATAGCCTAAAGCCTTCCTCGATAAATGGACTATCCAACACAAAAAGAATTATTCAATTCGAACCAGTAGTTCCTGAGATTAGCGCGTTCAAACAAACAAACAAACAAACTCTTCAGCTTTATAATATTAGTATAGATTAGTATAGATTAGTTTTTGCTCGCGGCTTTGCGCACATGGGCTACACGACCTGTAATTGTTTTTAATAAAAGTCAAACTTATTAAAGGTAAGTGTCTATAAGGATAAACCTGAAACCCTTCATAATTTCTAACCAAGCCAAATACCGATATTCATAGATTTAACTTTAAAAATGTCAGATTTCCATACAAACTTTCCACCCCTATTTCATTTATCTAGGGGAGGTTTTTCGAAAAATTATGAAACACGTCATTCTTTATTTCTGTTGAAAAATCTAAAGATTGATTAAAATATTCATTTTGAGAGTTATTACTTTAAAAATAACGATTTCCCAAAAAAAAAACCTTTTTCCTTTTTTTACTCCTTTAAAGAAAAATAAACAAAATTCCTGAGACAGGTCATTCTTTAATTCTTTTTAAGAACCCAAATACCAATTTTAATGTATTTCACTTCAAAACTGACGGACTTTCATACAAACTTTCACCCCCTATTTGACCGCCTTAGGGTGTGATTTCCGTAAAATCCTTTCTTAGAGGCTGGTGGTGGTGGAGTCACTCAATTAATCTACAGTCCAAATTTTATCTAATTAGCTTCAGTTGTTTAGGCTCGGCGATGATGAGTCAGTCAGTCAGGACAAGTCATTATATGAAGGTATATAGATATATTTTTGGTTTTTTATGTAACTACTTGACGGTCATAAGTGCAATTTATATGCCTAAATTGAATAAAGGATTTTCATTTCATTAGCTTCTGCATGGTGTACTGACCAACATAATTTGGGAGTGTTAAAAAGTAATATTTTTATACTTGCAGGCAAGCGGTCTTACTAACATTGTGTAGTCGAGGCCTGCTTCTTTGGCATAAATAATCAATGGTAGAAATGTGATGGTGTCAAAAATTCTTAAGTACACTCTTCGAATTTTAGAAAATATAACACACAGTGGCAATGATTGTAACGAGCTGAATAAAGTCAATTCTAGGCAGTTCAATAAATCTTTGATGAACCTTATGACAAATTAATGAATTAAAATAAAATTCTAGATTATTCATTTTGGTATTGTTATCTGTTTTAGCATCAAGCTAAAATAGTTAGCTTGATGCTAAAACAGATAGGTATTTCATGAACCTTTTATTGATGTAAGTAAGTTTGCAAATGGCTACCTGGTGTAGAGCTGTTCATAGAACAAATGTACTTTCTTACCTTTGCCTTGTTCTGAACACAAGTAGCAACATGAGCTATTTAAATCATGGTGAAATTAAGTTGGAATACAATAAATGACCAGTTTGTGATCAGTGAATAACAACTACTGATTTATTTATTAAATACAAAAGTGAACATAATTATAATCTACACTAAATTGTTAAACTGTTCAGTTACATGTAAACACATTTAGTAACTTATATACTATTCAGGTAAGAGACATATGAATAGGTGATGACGATGTTGACTGAATCACATGGATATGTTGACTGTAATGGAGCATGCTTATCTTGTTAGAGCCTTTGAAGAGATCCAAGTAACAACGTTCAGGGAATATACCAGCTGCCAACCAGCTCCACTCTTGCCTATTTGCTAAAATTACACGAAAAGAAGAGGAGACGTAAAGGCGATCCTTACCATCATCTTCTCAAGTTCGATGTCCTTCCACTTGTCCATAGTGACGGAGCGTACAAACGACAAGTGGACACCGAGGCCGCGGTGAATGCCCGAACATTCCAAACATATCCAGATGCCGTACGTCACGGACACCCACTGAGGGTTCAGGGTGCCGCACTCGAAACATTTCTGGAAACAATCATCACCAATTTACTTCCACTGCATCAGATACAGCAACAACGAAACATAAGGACTTATTATTTGTTTAAACTACTTACGTGGTTCTCGTCCACCGTTCTAATTGAATTTAATTTACGTCGGGTACGCGGTGATGCCATCTTAAAATGTAGTGAAAGTTAGCAAACTCTGTCTTACAGTTTTATTTCACGACAATTTCGCGCAAACTTTATGCACCACGAAGCAGTGCAGTGGGCACCCCGGATGTCGAAATGAAAACGTCAAATGATTTACAGATGTCCACTTGGCAACCATAGAGCAATAAAATGTTTTTTTAAAATCACAGACAATAATGTGTAGACAGCTTAATAATGTATTTTTTTAGTAGTTTCATATTATCTTGTGTGGCTTAGTCTTCCATCCATGGGTAAACAATATTGACGAGTATTAAATTGAAAGAGTTAAAAAACGAGCAGCCCCTGCATCTCAAACTCGCCGACATAAACTACATTCTTTTTTTAATAATAGAAATCCATTGTGATAATTAAATAATAACGCAAATAAATAGAAATTTAAAACATATTAATCACATTTGGTATACATAAATGTCACTAGTAATAGTGTCATTTAAAAAATAAAATATACATTGAATAATTAAATATTACAGTAACTATTTTAATTACAATGCAACCATTATCTCTCTCTCTACACAATAATAAGCTAAAATAGTAAATTGTAAAAATAATGAAATAATATTAAAAATCGTCCAATGTTTTTTACCTACTACCCATTCAGGACGTCTATTTTTTAACTCCACAGTTTTTATTATAGAAGTAACGACATTTACAATACTTATGTCGTTACCAAATGATACAATACAAATAAAAATACAATACAAAAATGTTTAATAAAATCTTCTTCTCCTCCACCACGGCAGCAGCCACGCTGAGAAGTCGAAGTGCTCGGAGAACGGAGCGGTTGTATATATGTATATGTAACTGACCTCCATCCAGTCAACCTCCTCATGGCGTCGTGGAGATGTGAGCGGAGAGTAGGCAGGAGCCAATGGCGAAGGTTCGCCCTAAAACATACAAAAAAGTGAAACAGTTATTACTACAATCATACCAGTAGAAACCAAACACAATAAACAAATTATTTGATGATGATGATGATGATGATGGTAATGGTGATGGTGAAATAAATAACCGGCGCCATACGTATCCTAGCGCATAATCCTAGCACAATAAACACATCACCAGTACAAACCAAACACAATAAACAGATTATTTGATGATGATGATGATGATGGTAGTGGTGATGGTGAAATAAATAACCGGCGCCATACGATCGCATAATCCTAGCACAATAAACACATCACCAGTACAAACCAAACACAATAAACAGATTATTTGATGATGATGATGATGATGGTAGTGGTGATGGTGAAATAAATAACCGGCGCCATACGATCGCATAATCCTAGCACAATAAACACATCACCAGTACAAACCAAACACAATAAACAGATTACTTGATGATGATGATGATGATGATGGTGGTGATGATGGTGGTGATGGTGAAATAAATAACCGGCGCCATATGATCGCATAATCCTAGCACAATCCTTGTAACACAATAAACACAATAAACAGATTATTTGATGATGATGATGATGAAATAAATTCTATTAACCTCGTCATCACTGACTACTTCCTCGCGCTCCTCCTCCGCGTCGGCCTCGTCGTATAAAATATCAAAAGTCGCTTGGAGCCTCCTCATCTCTCCCAATTCTCCAATTAGCCATTCTATAATCAAAATCAAACAAACAACATAAAATAATATGCTATACAACATACTTATACACAATAACACAATATAGCATACTTATATAACTGTCTCAATACAAAAGTAAATTTAGAAACATTACAAGAATATCACCATTACTATCGAAAATAACATAATGTTATCGTAAAAGCTATCGACACTATCCTCCTACTACTAAGAAAGAAATTTCACACTGTCTGCCGGCAAGTATGGCCGTAAGCTCTATACAAATATAGCCCAAAATGGTATGGCAAAAAATTTCGGCCATTTCGAATGTCAGTACATGAAACGGTCGTAATTTTATTTCACAAAAAATGATAATAAATGTCGTTATTTCTTTGTGTAAACTAGTTTCCATTACTTATACACTGTTTTTATTCATTTTACTGTATTTCTAACAAACTGTACATGCATTTACGCACTAAAATCACTCTGGCATCACTCCGAAATCGAAAATTTAAAAATCACTATTAGATACGATATTCGTTAAAAACTTATAGCTAAAAACGTTCACTATAAACTCAGCAAGATGATTTACAACAGTTTCTAATATAAAACACTACTTACATGAGTATTTCCAGTTTTTTCCTCAATGCACTAAGTAACCTTGATGCACAAATGACAAATGTTCGAACTGTCATACAACCCGAAAAACGCGAGTAGATTAATCTACTTAATATATTTCTGTAAAAACACGTACATTAATCTCTCATTTTACACTTCCTAGTCCTAAACTTAGTCTAGTATGCTTGCTTTGAGATCAACATCCATTAAAGCATAAGTTAAGCAATCTTAAGTTAAGCTTAAGGAAGCAATTAAAGTATCTTTGCCGTAATTTCTATAAGGTTTTGCTCCAGGAGCTCTTCATCTACCCGGACGCGTTGCCATAATACTGTAATCCTTGAACAAAAAACAAACCTTGCTTATATAAATGGAAAATACGATCCACAGCCATCATATAATTATATCAGATAGTGCGAGCACGGATCTTACCGATCGATAAATTTATCGGTCGACAAAACCGTTTATCTATCGAATTTTATCTACAACCGGATCACGGCAATTTATCGTCCCATTCGTTCATCATTTATTCGAATCTTATATTTTTAAATGTAAGTGATTAAATTCTCTTTTTAATACTATCCATTTATTTATTTAATATTATTTTACTATGTCGGAACCACTTTTACAATCACATTTTCTAAGTCGTTTTAAAAACATCGTAATATTTAATTTATTTATTTGTTAGTGGATTATAACTTGATCCATGCTTTTGTAAAAAGCCGTCGGCAATTAGGTAAATTACGCAGCGGTACTGGGAAATCGAATGTAGACGGGCAAAAGACGACGCACAATAGCTTCAGAGACCTCCTTCACAACTTTGCTAACTGTTCGTTGCCCCAACGCCAAGTTATATTCTTGCCCAATGCATCGCTGATAACTACCGACGGCAAAAAACCGCACAGCGGTGAGGACCTGAAAAAAGTAGATTGTTGAGGTTAGAATAAAAATATGAAATAGGAAAAGAAAAAACTAAATTCCTGCTACTTACAACAACATGTACGGGCAATCCGTTCGATCTAATCCGTCGGATGTCGCCCCAAATGCTCTTGATAACCACAAAGGCTATTTCACGAGATATGCGAAACAACCTCAAAAAATCAGAATCTTCTAAATCCATGGGGTTGTTTCTCTCCCTCAGGTGGCGCCGGAAAATGTTAGTTTCTTCGCGACGTCGTCGCGCCGTCCGTTGCGTCTCTTCTGCAACCAGCAAAAGGCGCCCGAAATCCATTTTTTCACGACCGCCCAAGAAAAGTGTAATATTTAGTAACTTTCCAATGGCGTCGAAAGCGTCGATAACTTTATCTACCAACTTTAAGATGCCGATAAATTTATCTACATATCGATATAATTTATCCACAAGAAATGTCATTTTCGAGTCCCATGCTAGCTTTTAAACTAAATAGATAAATTTTACCGATTATATCTACGGGTCGATAAAGCAAGTCCCATGCTGCCGATGTTAATTTGTCGACTTGAACTGTCAAATTTTATCGTCTAATGTCACTTTATCAGTCTATAAAAGATCCGTGCTCGCGGGGCCGTTATTATAAATATACGTAAGTATAACAGAACACATCATAACATAATTCACGCCAATGTGTTACCAGTATGTTTGCTTTATATTAAGTTAATGGTGCACGTCTAATAAGCTACATCCTTATTTTTAATAAAAATACAATAAAAAAAATATACTTAGTAATACAATTTTAGATTTTGTTGCAATCCATGTGTTTTGTATGACACACTCATGTTTTTTTGAAGTATGCAGACTTAAAGCAATAAAAAAATCAATAAATTCTGTAAAAAAAATATTGAAATCGGAACATAAATGACGAAGATATAGCAGTTTTAGTGCAATAGTTTCAGAAACGCGCCCGAAAACGAAACGACTCATGGTGACGTCATAGTACAGTCATATCGGAACGGCTTTCGACTTCGGCGCGGCGCATTCTGCCGCAAATATTAACTACATATTTGGCTATCTCCCATTACCAAATTAAAATAACTGTGTTTTTTTAGAATACAATAGCATAAAATAATAATTTATTTGGTACAAACAAAATAATTTTTTTAAGTATAAAGTCTATTTTATTCAAGTGAAGCTTTTGATTATCGTGATGTGGCGCCTATTTTAAACATTTTATGATTACAACATAGGTACATTATGACACTATTACTAGTGACATTTATGTATAATTTCTTAAAATTTGATTAAATAAGTCATACAATAGTTCACAGTCATTACGATTACGAATAACTCATAGTAGAATTTAGTAGAAAAACTATCTGAAGTTGACAATACCAAAATAGACAGCACAGCGGTGCGGTGCACTGTGCACTCACTCATTCAAGACGAGAAGGCCGCACGGCATATCAATTTTATCGTTTACTTGTTTCGCATGGTTCTAATAAACTGCATTTAGACTTACGAGTTCTCAATTTTGACTTTAAGCTAGCACTGGTGATGATCTGTGTCGGTCAGAATAGAGTCCAAAGCCGGTAATTCCCAATTCCCAACCGAACTCCGGTATCCGGAACGTCTACATTTCGTTCCTAGAGACGCCTGAAATGATAATGTTTCAATGAACAACGGCAAAATGAATACTAACAGCGTGGAAGCCGAATACATTGACATAGCAAACCGCAACGCTTGGCCCGTAGTTTACCAGGTACGTTTACGTAGGTGTTACTTAGCTTCAATTGCCACGCACTTGGCAACTATGAAGTGGTCTACGCACAGTAAATAGTCGAAAACAAAGTTACTTTATGCTTTCATGGATCGTCAGCACTTCGCTTTCTTGTTTAATTTCGAAATAAAACTTCTATATCAAGTATGTTTTAGTAGTGCAATGGTACAAAACAATTTCTTGGAAAAGTTGTTTGTGGAACTTTTTGTTGGTGAAGTTTTTTCATAAGCATTTCTGCTGCCATTACTAAACACTGTTCTGTCGGTAACAATGATTTGTAAAACTGATATTAGGTTTTATTAAATAAGTTTTAACGCTTTTAGGTTATATTTGTGTAAAGTTGTCCATTTTTTTTGTGTAATTTCGCAACTATTTACTATATTTACTGTGCTTAAGCGAGTTTTTGTCTTGGAATAACCATTTCTCATGTATGTTTTTATGACTAATACTGCTAACTATTCAATGAGTAAGTTTGTAAATAAACAATTTTCCAAAGCATTGAACCAACTATACTGGCAGTGCCTATTGTCTGGGTTCACTCATACTATTCATCATAATATTCAGACAAAAGCATTTGTTTCATTTTATTGTCATACCACAGTACCATCATAGTTACACTTATTTACTAATTAGTAATGTTTATACATCACCATCCTACCTTATTACCAGGTCTCCCCACATGTCAAAACCCACAACAACTGCCTAACGGTAGTGAGTAGCATACTGGGTAGTAATTGTGAGCAATTGAGTTTGGAAATGTTTGTTTCATTATTTTTACTTTTGCATTGATACATTTTGCAACCAATATAACTTTCCGCATAAGTAGAATTTCATCGAAACCGTCCAAGTTCATTAATAAAATTAATAACTACGGTTACAACAATGATATCGAAACAAATAACATACAATGTAGGCTTTCTAATGAAAAAGCCTACACTTTAGAGAGGTTTAAAAAAAATCTGAAGCCTTCTATCACTTTTACTTTTTTTTTTAATGCAACGCAAATTTGAGCGTAAAATTTTATTGCAACTTTTATTTTAGTATTGGGAGACCACAACTTTGTATTTAGCAATAACCTGTAATAAATACCAATTTTTTTAGGACCTACCATCCCCTTAGATCCCAATAAAGAAAAAAAATTGGGTCTAGCTATAAAAAAGAAAAAGTAATAGGGGTTTCGAAGTATGACAGTGGCGAAATTTCAAAAAATCAAATAAAAAAATCCTATAAAAAGATTTTTATGACCAGGATTTTTTGAATGCCTGAATGGTTAGGAGATGACCCTACCTACCCCCCATTTTCGTATGTTCAACAATCTGCCGAACAGCCTGTATATTAAGATGTCGGTCATGTAAATAACAAAGGAAGATTTAATTTTTACTAGTTTTGTTTCTGCAGATAAAATTAAGCCATGGTATAATGATATTTTTTGTACAACTTTGTGATCTATGACTATGACTACCTCACATACATATAAACATATACTACTATTTACTACTTATTATAATAATACCCCTATTTATTTATTTATTTATTTATAGGAAGACCAGCTATGACACAACTTAAAAACTTAAAAATAGTAACAGAAAGCCAATTATAGATCCTCACTAATAAAAACAGAATTAATAACAATGTGATGCACTTAATAAGAAAACACACACACTTAAATTTATTCATTAAACTACTCCAAAAATAACTGGCTCATGAGCCGTTTCACTGATGCATCGCTTGTGTTGAAAAGGTCAAAATCTAGTTTTTTAGATAAGGCATTGAAATTGTTACTTGCACGCCAGATATACGTGTTTTGCCTATAGTTGGAAATGGAAGGGGGCAGATATAAAAGCGGGCTAAATATAATAAATAGATATCAAGCATAAGCACAAGCTTGTATATTGTATTGTAAGTTATATTATAATATATGACTACTTTACTGAGGCAATCATAATAAAACATTCAACATTTACTTTTTTATTGTTTATTCTGGTCTACAAAGGGCAAAGTGAATTTATTGACTGTAGTTAAATAACTAATAATGATACAGTATGAGTACAACAGTTTAGCATGCCATTACGTTACCATCATACTATCAATTCTATTCTATTCTAATTGTTTACGTTAAGCCCCTATGATAATAAAGCATATTAAAATCAGAATGCAAAATGTTATACAAACTGTACAGTAGCCGGACGCCTTTGATGTTGAACAATGCCGACGGGCGCGTGATGAAGCCACGTTGTCTCTGAATAAAAGATATTCATTCTCATTTGTAGAAATCATATTATCAGAAAATTGTAAAAAATTATAAAATGAGAAAAATTTTTACTCACTTTATTTTTATTATTTAATAGAAAACACAAAACGGCATACAATAATAGTTTAAAATATATAGTTAATAGATATTTAAACTTAAGAGCAAAATCACTTTCCTGTTATTATGTAAATGTCTGTCCCCAAAATTCATAGAGTTACCTTGCGTGCTCAATTCCCTGCAAAATCCTAATATAACTATTACTGAAGCTATAATCCCATATTCAGTTATCCCCAATTGGGTGCTTCATAAAAAAAAAATAAGAAAAAATATTCTGGAAATCATCTAAATTTCTAATTTAACTGAAAACAGCTTGTAAGCGACAACACGCGTATAAGCTATTTAATAAAACTACCCTGTTATTCCTAAATGTCGTCAAAAGTCAAACCATATTTAAAACTGATTTGCGGACGTCATTATGCAACTATTCCCGTGGCGCTGCCGCAAATTGCGGCGAGATTATCCCGGTCTTCTAGTGGGTAAGCCCCTCTTAACATGAGAGGAGTCCTACCGCCGCATCTCCCCGGGCGCGGCCTTTATTCGTCACAAATTGCACCCGGCAAAAAACAAGGCTTTAAACTGTTGCTAACGACGTTGCCTATATTTACCTTTATTAACATAAACAAGATAGTATCAGTTCTAAACTAGATTCACATCTACATTTGATTGTAACAGTGATAAGGTTGATTTAATTGGGCACACATCAAATGAACTGTTATTAAATATGTACCACCTGCAGATTATTTCTCTATACCAAAATAAACCTTTTAAGCCTGCCACGGCTTTTTTTACATCAGTTTTTATTCTAATGTATAGGCAATAAAGTTAAAATTACGACGTCAATTTGTACTGATCGAGCCTTCGAGTAAATACGGTGGAAAACTGGAAACTCCTTTCTATTGTGTTGTTTTATTGTTTGTTTTCTTTTGCGAGAGTTCAATAATCCGAAACCCTTCAGTGCTTTGCGCGCAACCTTCCATTTGCTTTCTAGAAATATAATAAAGCTTTAAAGACTCTTTAAATATTTATATTATTATTTATTTTGACAACCTTCTTGGTCGAGTGGTTTGTACACCGGTTTTCATGGTGTCGCCATCTCTGAGGTCCCGAGTTCGATCCCCGGTCGGGTCAATTTAGAAATTATTGTTTTTCTAAATTAGATCGGGTCTGGGTGTTTTCTATGTATAATAAGTATGTATTTAAGTATTTCAAGTTTGTTTATCCGTTGTATAGTAACCATTTAAAGAGTTTCATAACAAAGCTTCTCTTGGGCTAAACAATTGGTGTGAGTGTAGGAAAGTTTATTCATTTATTTTTATTTAGTTTATATCTATTATATACTCTAAGACTTGAAACGTAAGTTAGCAAATAAGTAAATAAAGCTTTTATTGGCTTATTTTGTGGTGAAAAGAAAGGACGCACTTCACCGTCTAAGAGAGATCTTGATGAGACTGTTCTTTAATTTAACTATTTCATGAATTGAATTCACCAAGAGCTGAATTAAACACTTTTTAGATACAAATTCTGTTACCTAAAAGTGGTTATAAAACCGTCAATTGGTAAAAATATTGGCATTATTATTATTATTGACAAAACAGTGACATTACAATGAATGTAATTAAAATATTACTATGTAGTTGGAGAGGGGAGTGGTGCAATGCTGCATCCAGTTAAAATATGAGTTAGCGGCATAGCAATATATAATTTATTTACTTTTGTATGCCATTATTTTCGGTAAAGTAATTCCTCAAAATTCAATTCAATTTAAAATTCAAAATCATTTATTTATTTATGTATAAATATATTAGGTTGGGGAAAAAGATTTCGCTTATAGTATGTATGAACTTGTTTTGTAACAACTATTTGTATCTGGTTTTAAGTTTTTAAAAAGAAGATAATTCCTAATTCAAATTAGGAAAATGTGTGATTTTCATTTGTTTTTCTTACTGTCAAGGTGAGTGAATCTAATGAAGAAATTCGATACATTTTAAAATTTTACTACAAAAAAGGTTAAAATGCATCGCAAGCCGCGAAATAAATTTGCGATGTGTATGGACCTAGTGCAATGTCTGTGAGAGTAGCACAAATTTGATTTAAGCGTTTTCAGTCCGGAAATGTTGATGTCAAAGATGCATGTTGCTCTGGTCGCCCTATTACGGATAAAATGGGTGTCTTACGTAATTTCGAATGCCGTTGTTGCGACACACGCTGTCGCAAATTTTTTTTTCCACTGCCTCATAAGTTCGAAAGCTTATAGATTTGAATGATCTAGTCGCGAACGACGCTGTTTCGAAAAACATTTTTACTGCCTCATACGCTCAAAATTCGAATGCTTGTGACTTCGATTTATTAGTCATAATGTGTACATTTAAAATATTCATGTAGTAAATAAAAAACAAACATATTCGGTGTCAATCAACATTTTATTACTACTAGTAGGTACATAATCTATATACATATAATGACTTTTCCTGACTGACTGACTCATCATCGCCGAGCATAAACCGCTGAAGCTAATTAGATAAAATTTATTTACCTTTAATAAGTTTGGTTTTTATTACGAATAAATACAAGTAGTATAGCCCACGTGAGCAAAGCCGCGAGCATAAAGCTAGTTCATAATAGAAATGTTTAAAAAAAAGTAAAAGTAATTTTAATTTTATTTTTAAAATTATTTTTAAATATTTTTTTTTATATTTTTTATCGTTATAATTGTTAATAATAATAAATGTTGATTGACACCGAATATGTTTGTTTTTTTATTTACTACTTGAATAGGTATTTTAAATACACATTATGACTAATACATCTAATAAGTAGTTAAATGTCTTTGAATACATCGAAATCACAAGCATTCGAGCGTATGAGGCAGTGAAAATGTTTTTCGAAACAGTGTCGTTCGCGACTACATCATTTAAGTCTATAAGCTTTCGAACCAATGAGGCAGTGGAAAAAAAAATCGCGACAGCGTGTGTCGCAACAGCGGCATTCGAAACTACGTAGGACACCCGGATAAAATATGTAGATGCCATTTTTGAAAAAGTGGAGCAAGACGTAGCTGAAGAACTGGGAATTGACCACAAAACAGTTTTGGCGCATTTTAAATAAAACTGGGTACACAAAACTCGATATTTGGGTACCTCACGAGCTCACTGAAAGAAACCTAATGAACCGTGTATATACTAATTTGTGATTCTTTATTACGACGTAATGAAACCGAACCATTTTTGAAGAAGCTGATAACTGGTGATGAAAAGTGGATCACGTACGACAAGAACGTGCGAAAAAGGTCGTGGTCAAAGGCCGGTCAGGCTTCACAGACTGTGGCGAAACCCGGGTTAACTCGCAACAAGATGATGCTGAGTGTGTGGTGGGATTGGAAGGGAATTATTCATTATGAGCTGTTACCACCAGGCAGGACCATCGATTCTGAACTCTACTGCGAACAACTGATGAGATTAAAGCAAGAAGTTGAGAGAAAGCGGCCGGAATTAATCAACAGAAGGGGTGTGGTTTTTTTATTATGATAACGCTAGACTTCACACATCTTTAGCCAATCAGCAAAAATTTACAAACTTTGGCTGGGAGGTGTTCATGCATCCGCCGTATAGTCCTGACCTTGCACCTTCAAATTTCCACCAGTTTCGGTCTCTTCAGAATTCTTTAGGCAGTGTCACATTAACAACATGAGAGGACTGCCAAAACCACTTGTCGCGGTATTTTGATCAGAAGCCCCAAAATTTCTACAGCAATGGGATCATGCCCCTACCTACAAGATGGCATAAAGTTATCAAACAAAATGGTGTCTACATACTTTAGTTAAATGTAAATAAACTATATTAAAAAGTGTTTTGAATTTTCTTAAAAAATGCGAAGAATCTTTTTCCTTAACCTATTATTTTAATGTGGTCACCTATGCCCTGACCCGGCTTTGAGTTAGTTACTTAACCTGTAAGATCGCAATGCGAACGCGCTAACCGCTACATCATAAAGCAACTCCGAATGATTTAATTTAAAATGGTGATTTATTATTTAAATGTGGTGTACTTATTTAGTTAGGCCTTCTTATTTAGTCCAGTAGCAAACTTCTTTTAGCTGAGCGGTTCCGATCTGATCCAAACCCCTTCGGAGAATCTAGTAGGGCACGCACTAGTGCGCGATATAGTTCCCTCTAAAAACCTCTGACGGTACTTCATTTCACACGACTTGAGGAACCCTTTTAGTTTCTCACCGCCCCCAAAAAAGCCTGGTGAATCTGACTAATGCCGTATGAAGCATTTAGAAAACTCTCAAAAAATTATAATTGGCTGAGCTGATGATGATGATGATTATTCAGATATTACCAATTAATTTAAATTATTGCAGAAAATCGGCAGAGAGTGCCAGACCTACCCCTACACGTGCATCGAAGCTAAGAAGCCACAGAACAAGCCGTTGAACCGCTACCGGGACGTGAACCCGTTCGACCACAGCCGCATCGTGCTCAAGCGCTGCGAGAGAGACTACATCAATGCTAACCTAATCAAGGTTAGTGCATAGTTAAGCCAGCCCGATCTCCAGAGGTCCTGTGTTCTCAATTCTCAGGTAGCGTTGGGATAAGTTTTGTTTCGTTTGTAAGCTTCGACCACCAACCCGTGTCTGGCACGTGTGCATGGTGATCACGCCGATATTCATCAATTGCTATCATGTATGTCCATGTCTACGGTTCCCCTATGTGACTGCGAAACACTGTTCTGCGTATATTGTTATACCCCGGCAACTATATGTCGATTCCTTCTTAAGAGCGTTTACGCAGCACACTAGCGCCACTAATGAAAAAAAAAAACGGATCTAGTAATTAGAGATAGAAAATCAAATTATGCTCAACAAACTATTTGAATGAAGTAATTTAACATTTTTACGGCACCTAATGAACACCTCACATGTTATGGTTTAGTTAAATAAGACGTTACGGCCACTTTTAACTATAACGCCATATTTAACTAAACCATAACACGTCAGGTGTTCATTAGGTGACGTAAAAATGCTAAATTACTTCATTCAGATAGTTTGTTGAGCATAATTTGATTTTCTATCTCTAATTACTAGATATGTTTTTTTTTTTCATTGGCGGCGCTAGTGTGCGGCGTAAACGCTCTTAATGCGACGACGCTTTGTTCCTGCGATGCATTTTTGTTCTCTGCTACTAAATATCGATAACCTTTCGTCGATACCTTGTTTATTTGACGTTTGTTACTCCGATGTAACGTTACTTCGAAAATATTTTGACAATACAATTTTCTGTGACATAATGCAACATTCAATACTGCGATGGGAACTAACATTAAAAAATGTTTATTTGTAATATATTATTTAAATTATCGAGTAAAGTCGTAAAAGAAGAAGTATACTGGCCTGAAGTACTTTATACAAAACGAAGAATAAACTAATGGAAAGTTGATAATAGCGTTCCTTCCACAAAAACAATACACATTAGTTTTTTGGAAAAAAAATGTACCAAAAACTCATACTAACATAACTATTTAAGAATTAAATTATCGATCTTAACACCATAAGGGGAGATAAGATAGCCATCAGTGCCTCAGTATTTGAGGATTCCGGGTGAAGTGCGTTTCTGCCTTCGGCGCTATCATCATAAAGCAGCATGTGAGATTAAGGCCACGGTAATATTATCTATCAGTATTGTAACTTCATCGAAGCGCGAGCTATACCTACGCGCCTCGGATATTGGCATGCGCTCGGTATGCAACAGCCGCGAATGTGCCTCAGTGACGAACGGACGGTGTGTTGTTTTTTAAAAGCGTGCGATTTTTTTGATTAAAATTAGTTCAATTACTTACTTAATATTGTAGAATATATTGTGCTGTTTTTGGTTGCGTGAATTCCTCAATAATGCACAAAGATATAACATTTTTTAGATTACCTAGAAACTCCGAAAGGTAAGACTATAAGATGTTTTTATTTATGTACTTACTAGTAGGTAAGTAATTTGGGTATTTTTAATGGATAGGTATTTCGTTTTTTCCTCCGAAAAATGCCTGGATTAATAAAATAAAGTGAATAGGGTAAAGGAAAGTGATACACGATTCCTACTCCCTCCTTAAGATCCAACTCCTTCCTCAAGGTCGGCAACGCATCCGCGATTACTTTGGTTTTGCTGGTGTCCATGGGCGGCGGTGATTGCTTTCCATCAGGTGACCCGCCTGCTCGTTTGTCTCCTTTTAACATAAAAAAAAAAAATACACGAGTGAACAAGGTAGTTGTAGGCGGTTCATGATACGGTAGGTACGCTCGTGTTAAAACCTCCGGGTTGTAGGTTATTGGAAACATTATAGAAGTAAACGATTGATTGATTTGAAATTATTTTGAGACTAATAAATGGTGATGCTATCGAACAAGTTGTTTATATTCGAGTTCGGATTTTTAATACTGTTAAATTTTATTTCGTACGGCTCAGTATAGGCGCAAATAACTGACTGATTTGTTATTAAGTCTTAAATCGTGTAAATAATTAAGCATGGCTTTCTAATTAAATCTACTAATCAAAAAACAACATGCGTTTTTATTGAACACTTCCTATTTCATTCACAACATATTTTATTTGTTTAAATAAAAAGTATAATATTTACAATCACAAAATACATTCACAAAACTAGATAGAAACTCAAAGTAGGCAGATGTAATTGAAATACTTTAGGTGGGGCAGCCCTATCGCGTGTTTACGTACCGCGCGTTTACGTACCGCGCGGCTGTAGGCATATATTTCGAAGAATGGGGCCGAGTCACAATACTGATAGATAATATTACCATGTAAAGGCCAAGTGCCAAGGGCCCCTAAGATTTAAAAACCGGCCAAGTGCGAGTTGGACTCGCGCACGAAGGGTTCCGTACCATTATTTATAAAAATATATCAAGTTTCTACCTGTTATCGTTATTAAGACCGGGAAAAAAATTGGTAAAACTTCACGTTTGTTGGGAGCCCCCCTTAAATATTAATTTGATTTTTATTTAATTATTTATTATTAAAGTGAATAAAATAAATAACTCAATATTCTGTGAATATTTCAAGCATCTACCTGTTGCCATTCGTTATCAATATCGAGCAAAAACGAGGAAAAAAATCACGTTTGTTGTATGGGAGCCCCCTTAAATATTTATTTTATTATATTTTTTAGTATTTGTTGATAAAGCGGCAACAGAAATACATCATCTGTGAAAATTTCAACTTTCTAACTATCACGGTTCATGAGATACAGCCTGGTGACAGACGGGCAGGCAGACAGACAGACGGTTGGATGGCGGAGTCTTAGTAATAGGGTCCCGTTTTAGCCTTTGGGTACAGAACCCTAAAAAACTACATAAGTGTTTTGTACAGTACGCCCGGCCATATATACAAGTAATTATACCAATGCTTCGCTCTTAGGAAATTATTTTAAAAAAAAACAGTATTCGATCTCAGGAATGTGTACAGTTTTACAAATCTGTAAAACTGTAACTGTACTGTAAATCGCAAATCGACACGATTTGCGTTTTTTTTGATGGGGTATTTTCAATTTCCGCTAGTGACCTGTCTACCGAATGCTAGATTGTTCTTTAATAAATTTTCTAATCGTTGCGGTTGTTATTAAATATATCATTCCATCGACGGTGCCATGCTTCGACACTATGGTGTTCTTGGCAACCTCAATTCGTTTTTTTGATGAATTGACTAAAGCTGTGGTGCAAATAAAGGCGGGTTTCTTGTAATGGTTACTCTTGTCTCTTCTTATTTGCTTAGCGTTTTTCAGACCTTTTTTAAGAGTTATAGCGTGATGTTAAAAAGCCCATAGCCTTTTACAAAAAATAGGTTATGAAATGCAAAAGTATTTTTTAACCGACTTCAAAAAAGGAGGAGGTTACTCAATTCGACTAGTTTATATATTTTTTTTATGTGTGTTCGCGGATAACTTCGTCATTTATGAACCGATTTTGATGATTCTTTTTTTTATTAGAAAGAAGATATCCCAAGGGTGGTACCATGACAAGGAAACCAGGATCTGATGATGGCATCCCAGAGAAATCGAGGGGAACTTTCGAAAATTGTAGGGGCGACTAGTGCGTTTGTTAATATTTTCATTAAGTATTTTAAAGCACAGTAGTGCTTAAGTAGTAACTTAATGAAGGTTTGGAGTCGATCTGATGATGGAGTCGAAAGACAGTCGAGGGAACTCCTCAACGATTTACAGCAATTACATAGTGTTTGGGCTTGATTAATTTGTATTGATGAGAACTTTACACCTAGATGGGTTGTGACTGCCATTGGGGGTCTGATGATGAAGACGAAGGACAGTCAAGGGAACTCCTTAACGTTTTACAGTAGCTACCTTGTGTTTGGTCTTAATTCATTTCTATTGATAATAACTTTGCACCCATATGGGTTATAAGTGCCATTACAGGTCTGATGATGGAGACCATAGACAGTCGAGGGAATTCCTCAACGATTTACAGCAGTTACTTTTTGTTGGGCTTACTTCATACGATTCAATATGCCAAAATGTTTCGTAAAAAGTTCGTACAAAAGTAATACCTAATTAAGATTGAAGTTTTACATAGGAATACCACTACCTACTAGGCCATCGTTTCCTCATCCGAGAAGCATCTTTGTTAGGTTTACGTCTACCCATAACTAAAAATCGTAAAATAAAATAATTTTTAACAAGAAAAAAACCGACTTCAAAAAATAGGAAACCTCAAAAAGTAGAAACAGCTCTAAAAAGCAATAAATAATATTGAAATCATATTATTAATTACCTAGATACGCATGTCAGTTTAAAAAAATGTCTACTGAAGTCGGGTGGGGCTTTTACAATAAAAAAGTGGAGATAATGGAACAACTTTAAAAGTTTAAATGAAACAAAAATGTCCCCCAGCCGACCACCAACCACCCGACTTCAATAGACATTTTTTTTAAACTGACATGCGTATCTAGGTCATTAATAATATGATTTCAAT
Source organism: Eudonia lacustrata (assembly GCA_947562085.1). NCBI lineage: Eukaryota > Metazoa > Arthropoda > Insecta > Lepidoptera > Crambidae > Eudonia > Eudonia lacustrata. Next base: position 38,995,931 of record OX387339.1, on the reverse strand, counting down.
ATTGTTTATTGAATCAGAATCGGTAAGTCATCTTGAGCTCCTCCGTGCTTCGGAAAGCACGTAAAGCTGTTGGTCCCGATTGCATCAGCAGTCGTTAACAACCACCAATCCGCACTGGGCTCGCATGGTGGTTTATGGCCCGTTCTCCCTATCCATCCATAGGGAAGACTCGTGCCCCAGCAGTGGGTGGGGACATACAATGAGCTGATGATGATGATGATGAGTGCTGGCAAAAATCTATGAGTAATATCACAATCAATGCCCTCGCACTACACACATTATTCTGAATTTTTTAGGGTTCCCTACCCAAATGATAAAACGAGAACCTTATTACTAAGACTCGCTGTCCGTCCGTCTGTCCGTCTGTCACCAGACTGTATCTCATGAACCGTGATAGTTAGACAGTTGTTCACAGATGATGTATTTCTGTTGCCGCTATAACAACAAATACTAAAAAACAATAAAATAAATATTTAAGGGGGCTCCCAAACAACAAACGTGTTTTTTGTTGCCGTTTTTATAGATAATAGTACGGAACCCTTCGTGAGCGGGTCCGATTCGCACTTGGCCGGTTGTTTATAAACTTTTTTCAGGATTCTTTTTTATTTAAACAAATACATTAAATAAAAAAGAAATACCATAACATACTTCGATTAACTTTTTTCCTTGTTATGTTCAAAGCTGTGTCGACAAGAGAGTTATCCCGGATCTCATGAAGTGCGGCGAACTCCCACCGTACTATTACCAAGTATAATCAGTTCTAGTTCAATTTACCTCCGCTGAAAGTTTGTGAAAGCGTATTTTAATCAACCGAGTTTTAACTTCGCATGCCATGTCATAGTAAACTATTGAACTTTAACAAAGGCATGTAAACGTAAAATACACATACTGAAGCCTTACCATGTGCTCAAAGCAGTATTATTGAAGTTGTGGAATCGCTACAAACTTACCAGTGACTTTGAATACGAGTGAAAAGGAACAATCGTAATTTATTATTATCATAATGTCAGAATTATTTTCACTGGTCAAAACTAATCCGATCCGAACCCCTCGGAGAGGACCCCTCTAGTATGGAACGGAGTAGGTCACGGAGACACGCACTAGTTTGTGATCCCATTCGCATACCCTCTAGAAAACTTCTGACTCTTTAAGTTGCTAGCCGCCCCCAAAAAAGTCGGTCTAAAAATGGCGGATGAGGCAATCAGAAAATTCTCTCCAAAATAAAAACTGCTTTAATAATCTAACCCTTTTTCATATAAATACCGCTTGTGCTCTAGTGGTTAGACCGCCGACCGCGGCGCCCGCCGGCCATAAATGCTGTTCAACATTGAGAGATAAAGTAGCCTGTTTGAATGCAAGTACGCTGCGCGCGTACATACCGGGTCAGGTGCTCTTCCAATTGAAGTGTCTTCCAATGTCAGAAGGGTGCAGGTTCAAACCCTGCTCGTGGAAATTTTTTCAACATTTGTGTTTTTGTAATTTGTTCGCAACAAAATTTGCGTTAAAAATTATATAAACATTTACTGACTTCAGTAGACATTTTTTTAAACTGACATGCGTATCTAGGTCATTAATAATATGATTTCAATATTATTTATTGCTTTTTAGAGCTGTTTCTACTTTTTGAGGTTTTCTATTTTTTTCAAATACGACTAGTAGTTCTAGAGAACGCGCTACGTTCAAATAAAAAAAAAACTTCAGCTTCACTGTCTATACTAATATTATAAAGCTGAAGAGTTTGTTTGTTTGTTTGTTTGTTTGGTTGAACGCGCTAATCTTAGGAACTACTGGTTCGAATTGAAAAAAATATTTTGTGTTGAATAGTCCATTTATTGAAGAAGGCTATATTACATCACGCTATGACTAATAAGAGTGGAGCAGTAATGAAAAATGCTGCAAAAACGGGAAAGTAATTTTTTTTGAGAGCTTTCCTTGCGTGCGCTGCGTAATCGGTGGAAGTTACGCAAAAATCATGTATTAACGAAATTGTTCCCCTTTAAAAGTACAAAAAAAAAGTCCGCGACAGCATATGTCTAGCTTACCTAACGCGGGTGAAACCGCTAGCCAGTATTATAATATACTATAAACATACATATTAAATATGATAATTATAATATATAAAATATGTATATTTTGCACCGTCTCGTATACTCATTATATTAGTAATCATCATCATCATCTCAGCCAAAGACGTCCACTGCTGGACAAAGGCCTCCCCCAAGGATAATGAGGGGTATTTGCCGTAATCGCCACGCTTGGCAGGCGGGTTTTACGTTTCTCACCGTTAAATTTTCCCTGAACTTCCACAAATATTTTAAAATTAAAATTAGCCAAATCAGTCCAGCCATTCTCGAGTTTTAGCGAGACATTGAACTTGGCACCCATTTAGATCTTACTTCTTTTGTCGTTGAAGTCAACAACCAAGGCATATATCATAATATTCACATTAAAATTTATGTTTTTGAGGGGATAAATAGCGTTTCTCGAATCTTCTGACTTGAATCCTGTAGATCGCGCATTATTGTCATCCCTTTTGCTTATAAGCAGATCGACAGCGAGCGTTGTTTCATGGTCGTCACTCGTCAGTGCCTTAAGAGCCAATTTTTAAGTTACTTTTTATGCATAAGGAAAATCGGAAATTTAGTTAATTAAAAGTTTTACAAAATGTTTCCTTCTTTCTATTTACATCTCAGTATTTTCCTTAAGCTTGGAAAATATCAATAATAGTAGTTTATGCAACTGTCATATAATGAAGGGTATTAAAACACGAGTGTGAGTTTCATAATAGTAACGAGTGTTTTAATACCCGTGTTATATGCAGTTGCATACACTACTTTATCTTCACTAATGCAATTAGTCAAACAACAAGAGTAAAAGCTGACAATAGTTTATTTATAATAATTGTTCAAATTTTGGATGGTACAATTTTGAAAGTTAATGTTAATTATTGATCCAGCAGCTGTAGCGGTGGCGGGGCAAGCAGTAGAGCTCGTAGACGGAGTTGGAATATTTATAATTACTTCATTCGTCTTGTTTTCTATACTGTTCAAGATCGTATTTGAGACTTGATTTTATTCATTAAAGACTCATCAATGTAGCTTTTAGCCACAGTAGAAGACTTCCACCCCCGTGTCGTTTCAGTGCGGTCAAATCACCACCGCTATCTATGAGAAGGGTCGCCGAGGTGCGCCGGAAGCAATGCCCCGTGTACAACGCTGGGTTAGGCAGATTCAAAAAACTTGCGATAGTTTTTCCCAGAGCACCAAATTTATTAATTCCAGTTCTTTGATCGACGCACTTCCCCGATCTATAGCTCAAGAAAAAGGCAGGGTTTCGACAGGGGGTGGGTCGAAGTTTCATGTATTTTTTACATAGGGCATAGCAGTTGCCCGTCACAACGAAAGAACGATCTATTTTCGTTTTTGTTTTCGAAACTTTCACCATGATTGTACTGTCGTCTATGTTAGAGACTTCATCGAACTGGATGTTGTATAGCTCTTGCCTTCGGCATGCCCCCATTATGCCGAAGATTAGTGCAACCTGTAACAATAAACGATATAATAAGCTTGAGGTACATAGCCAAGGCAAAAACTATGATTTATGAAGTAGTAAAGTGTAGGTACCTACTACCTAATTTATACACAAAGCGCTTAAATGGAGTGTCTAGATAACTTGCGTTTGTAGTACGTAAGTACTAGGTAGATTAAATAACAGAACTAAAATACACTTACCTTTTCAAAAAGATACAAAATATCTGGTGAATCTTTCAGGAACATCTTTATTTGACCTGATGTAAACGTCAAGGACTTTTTTTCCTTGTGTCCTTCTGAACTGCGTTTCAGGAACGCTATGACTTTTGAATACTTCGTGATATCAATATTGTTGTAGATACTCAGTGTGGACTTGAGCATAGAATATTTAGCCCACATAGAAGATGGCTTGAATTTGTCGGAGAGGTCTTTGAGATACACAAGAATGACATTTTCAGAAAATGATGTAGTTTTCTTTTCGATCTTCCATGCCAAAAAGTTATTATATTCTTTATCATATAATTTTCTAGATTTTTCTGGCAAAAGATTGTGAGTTACTTTTGTTGCCAATTCTAGAATATCCGGAGGCGTACAAATATCATCGTCGCTGTCCATTTTTAACTTTTAATTTGTATTTTAAAAACAAAACACATTGCGAAACATTAAATTCACGCGTACGTGTATTGTCACAGTGAACTTGCCGCCATTAAAATCTAACCAATGAGAGCGCAGCTGCGCGCGCAGGGCCAATCAGGAGCGGTCGCGTTTTATTGATGTTATAATGAGATTTTATCTACACTAATGTTGTAACATTCTACTTATGTTTCCAATACTTAACTTATAATTACTACTGTTATAGCGCAGACAACAAAACACTCAATTTAAGCAATTTCACATGATGGTATAATATCCACATCGATATCGTAAAATCTCATTATAACATCAATAAAACGCGACCAATTAACCTGGCGAGCCTTATGTCAAAATCCTCATACAAGTTGTATAAAATTTTGATAATAGGCTGGCTTTTGAAAACAGTTGGGTTATTCGTGAAAACTTCGTCGAAACTACTAAACTTACATACACAAAACTCTTTGGTAAGATCTTGTGCCAATTAAATAAAAAAAGAACAGCGCGCGCTCGCTCCTGATTGGCCCTGCGCGCGCAGCTGCGCTCTCATTGGTTAGATTTTAATGGCGGCAAGTTCACTGTGACAATACACGTACGCGTGAATTTAATGTTTCGCAATGTGTCTTGTTTTTAAAATACAAATTAAAAGTTAAAAGTGGACAGCGACGATGATATTTGTACGCCTCCGGATATTCTAGAATTGGCAACAAAAGTAACTCACAATCTTTTGCCAGAAAAATCTAGAAAATTATATGATAAAGAATATAATAACTTTTTGGCATGGAAGATCGAAAAGAAAACTACATCATTTTCTGAAAATGTCATTCTTGTGTATCTCAAAGACCTCTCCGACAAATTCAAGCCATCTTCTATGTGGGCTAAATATTCTATGCTCAAGTCCACACTGAGTATCTACAACAATATTGATATCACGAAGTATTCAAAAGTCATAGCGTTCCTGAAACGCAGTTCAGAAGGACACAAGGAAAAAAAGTCCTTGACGTTTACATCAGGTCAAATAAAGATGTTCCTGAAAGATTCACCAGATATTTTGTATCTTTTTGAAAAGGTAAGTGTATTTTAGTTCTGTTATTTAATCTACCTAGTACTTACGTACTACACACGCAAGTTATCTAGACACTCCATTTAAGCGCTTTGTGTATAAATTAGGTAGTAGGTACCTACACTTTACTACTTCATAAATCATAGTTTTTGCCTTGGCTATGTACCTCAAGCTTATTATATCGTTTATTGTTACAGGTTGCACTAATCTTCGGCATAATGGGGGCATGCCGAAGGCAAGAGCTTTACAACATCCAGTTCGATGAAGTCTCTAACATAGACGACAGTACAATCATGGTGAAAGTTTCGAAAACAAAAACGAAAATAGATCATTCTTTCGTTGTGACGGGCAACTGCTATGCCGTATGTAAAAAATACATGGAACTTCGACCCACCCCCTGTCGAAACCCTGCCTTTTTCTTGAGCTATAGATCGGGGAAGTGCGTCGATCAAAGAACTGGTATTAATAAATTTGGTGCTCTGGGAAAAACTATCGCAAGTTTTTTGAATCTGCCTAACCCAGCGTTGTACACGGGGCATTGCTTCCGGCGCACCTCGGCGACCCTTCTCATAGATAGCGGTGGTGATTTGACCGCACTGAAACGACACGGGGGGTGGAAGTCTTCTACTGTGACTGAAAGCTACATTGATGAGTCTTTAATGAATAAAATCAAGTCTCAAATACGATCTTGAACAGTATAGAAAACAAGACGAATGAAGTAATTATAAATATTCCAACTCCGTCTACGAGCTCTACTGCTTGCCCCGCGACCGCTACAGCTGCTGGATCAATAATTAACATTAACTTTCAAAATTGTACCATCCAAAATTTGAACAATTATTATAAATAAACTATTGTCAGCTTTTACTCTTGTTGTTTGACTAATTGCATTAGTGAAGATAAAGTAGTGTATGCAACTGCATATAACACGGGTATTAAAACACTCGTTACACTCGTGTTTTAATACCCTTCATTATATGACAGTTGCATAAACTACTATTACGATATCAATGTGGGTATTATACCATCATGTGAAATTGCTTAAATTGAGTGTTTTGTTGTAGTAATTATAAGTCAAGTATTGGAAACATAAGTAGAATGTTACAACATTAGTGTAGATAAAATAGAATAACGTTTTATTGACCACAAACAGAATGTACATGACATTAGAAAATAAAAATAAAAAAGTTTACAGAACAGTTAGGTAAATTACATTTAGTGTGGCTAACTAAGCCCCAGCCTCAGCATAGGCTACAACTACAATAGCCGCTACAGCGCTGGTATTCTGACGGGACCTAGAGGTCGACGAGACGACATGGAACAAAAACATAAAACAATAAACATAAATAAAAAACTATTCAAACACAACATTACTAAAATTAACGTATAAAACAATACAATAAGAATAAAAATCAAAAACAAAGATCGTACGCTACAAAAATTTTATAAAGCCTAATTCATGGCTCGACTGAAGTACAGAGATGCCTTTGCCTGACATAAAGACACACAAATAGAAAAAGCAAAACCAATGTCATCTGTCAAATCTGTCATTTGCTGCGGCCTCAGAATCCAGAAGCCATAACACAAGAAAATAATAATAATATGTGTGTTGGAAAGACACTCCAGAAGCCATAACACAAGAAAATTATAATAATAATAACTACAATGTCAAACCACTAATAACCTGCCCTAAAACTAGACACTGGCTAAATCGTAGCGAGAGCCATTTTTCAAGAAATTGATTGAAAGCTAGCTGCGGCTGTCATCGCAATGAATGGAAAAATCGTAGCGAAAGCCATTTTTCAAGAAATTGAATTGAATAGAATATTGTATGGGATTTACTTATACGTCATTTATTTATACGTATTTATTATTGACTTATGTCAATCCCGTACATTAATCATTGAAAATAAACCAATTTAAAGAATATTTTAAGAAGTGTTCTTTTAATATTTTGTATGCTAAACTATTATCTCGGAAACTACGCTGTTTTTTTTGTAAACTTTCTATTGTCGCTTGACGAGAAACACAAAAAGCGAAAGAGTTTTTGGAGTTTAGGCCAACGACTGTCCACAGTTATTATGATCATCAACCTATCTCACTCCACTGGTGGACATAGGTCTCCCCCAAGGTGCGCCACTGAGCCCAATCTTCGGCATCCGCCTCCAATTTTTGCCAGCCGCCCTGTTCAGATCTTTGGTAATAGGTGTATAAACACGAAACAGCCATGCAATCAACTAAACAAAACAGCGTGATAGTATGCAAAACCATATTTACGTAGATTTATTTTTTTCATACAAAAAAAATAAGGCAAGTAATAATCACTTTACAATTTTACTTTGTAACAAACAACCTCAACACCTTGGCCATGTGATGCTTTTCAGGCACGTTTTTAATTTTCGGAGTTTAGAAACTCCGGTATCCTATCGTTCTATATTGGGATTATACAGGTATTACCAAACATTCTGTGTATTAAAGCACCGTTGCGTTTACATCGTATTAATAACGCCCCTGCCTGCATTGTTGATGCACACTCCGTATTTCCGCACGCGTGTGCCTACAGCCCCAGGCTTTGTGTAGGCACACAACAGAGAACAATGTGTAGCTAATGAAATGAAACTATGAAACATTTCACCTTCTGTAGGCGTCTGTCGATATATTGGACACTATAATTTTAACTTCATAATTTATATCTATCTATAGCTATATAGATCTGTAGGCTCTGTTTGTCAACATTGTTCCGGAAGGCAATTTTTCTGACAAATTTTGAGATAAATATTCATTTTATGACTCACTCACTGACATCAATTATACGATTTTTGAAATTTTTGTCTGTATGTATGTCCACTTTTAACTCAAGAACGGCTTGACCAATCTTGATGAAAATTTGTAAGTAGTAAGAACATGCGATTGTGCAAAAGATAGGCTACCTATATAAAAAATGAAATTTTATTTACAAGCTTACGCTCAGCGAAGCGGGCGAGTTTGAACTGGTTTAGGATGGCTACCAACAGAGAGAGATGGCGTGGAGAGGCCTACACTCAGCATTGGGTGGCGACGACGGGCTGAAGAAGAAGAAGTAGAAGAAGAAGCGGGCGAGTGACGGCTCTTGACTAAAATTTGTATGTAGTAAGAACATGGGATTGTGCAAATGATAGGCTATTTTATGATGGTGGTAAACCTAATAATTATTTTGATAAACATTCATTGACCCTTTATTTTCGCACAGCGAAGCGGGCAGGTGACGGCTAGTTTTGATATAAGGTTGAAAGCTAATGAAAGTTTCAGCATGCTCGTGACCGTCAGAGTGTTAAAAGCTTTACCGCCTCTATGGTCTGGTGGTCTCTATTGTTGTGTTCCGAAAGCTAGAGATAAGATAACCAGACCTTTAGTAGTTAAGGATTTCGGGAAAGTGCAATTCTTCCTTCGAATTTATCGTCACTTACCATCAGATCAGATGCAGGCCAAGAGCTTTCCGTGAATAAACAATTTATTATGTAACTAGCGGCCCTCACGCGACTTCGTCCGCTTGAGTGAAAACCTGTATCCTATAGAACCCTATGGCAGCGCATCACCACCTACCGGGTCCAATTATATGCTTGTTTTATACATATAAACCTTTCTCTTGAATCACTCGTATCTATTAAAAAAAACCGCTTCAAAATCCGTTGCGTAGTTTTAAAGATCTAAGCATACATAGGGACAGACAGACAGCGGAAAGCGACTTTGTATTATACTATGTAATTAGTGATGCCTTTATTGTATTTTTTATACGAACTCTTTCGTTACTACTTATTTTTATTTTCTATTTCTCTTTTATATTGGAGTTTGACATTGTTTTAAGTTGCATTGTAAGCTATTCAGTTGGTATTTATGTATTATATTTTCCTGTCATCATCATCATCGTCATTACCCTCACCATCATCATCATCATCATCATCATCATCATCCATCTACCGCCCCCCGCTACTTATCCGGCCACATCGTGTGAGTGTAGCAGCTTGGTCTTTGCCGGAGATTATTGGCACCCCCTTCACCACCTATTCCTGACTCCGGCAGCGGTATTTTTCCTGTGATTGAGTTAATAACTAAATCACCGCTTATTTATTATACTTATTTCGTTACTCATTACATTGTCTGTATCAGGATTTATGAAAGGCAATCCTTTGCTCACTTACAATTACTTATAAAAATTTTCGATGTCAACGACGAAACGTATCAAACAATAATCGCTCGTTCATTGTTAATCTAGTTCGGTTACTTAATACTCAGATCGGCATCGGCAATGCTATTGAAGCGCGAAATGCTTTCGGTCTTCACAAACGCAAATATCCCAGCCACCGCCGCCCTCCCACCCGCCGCCGCCCGCGCCGCCGCCGCCCCGGTACAGTTCATTAGCAAGCCAATTTTTCTTTATTTCGGTACATCTTAAACTGAAATCTGGAATAGTGATAGCAAAGCTTGCTTTCCGTTCCTCGCTTAAGCAGCATTCTGTGTTGTAAAGACTTTTTATGCATTTCGATGCAGTCCAAATTTCATTTTATTAGCTTCAGCGGTTGATGATAAATCAGTCAGTCAGGAAGTCATTATATGTATATAGATTGTAATCGTAATTTATAAATGAATATATGTCCGTTTGTAATCCCGTACAAAATCTGTAGCGTGGGTAGTTATTTTAATTTGAAGGTGCTTTCTCCTATTTCGCTATAAGCTCAGGCCGTCATAATAATGGACGGCCCTAAATGCCCATTTTCTTGTATGTATCCAAGCAAAAAAAATCGTTTAATCATTGTCGACAAGAGCATCCTATAATATAGTGAACTAGTGGTCCCGGCGGGCTTCGTACCGCTTTGACAGTTTCCATCAAGTGATTAAATTCTCTTTGGTTTCCATGACAACAAAACAAACAAATCATTTTTATTGGTAAATGAAATTGTCGTTTTTAGTATATTATAGTGTGATTCCCGTGGGAATATCGGGATAAAAACTATCTTATGTGTTATTCCAGGTTATAAACTATCTGTATACCGAATTTCATTCAAATCCATCCATCCGTTGCAGCGTGAAAAAGCAACAAATATACGAACATACAAACAAACTTTCGCATTTACAATATTAGTGTGATTAGTGTGATGGTGTGTCAGGAAGATAAGAATAATTCTCATTTACGGAAGGGATTTTCTTTGACTATTGAGGTTTCATTAAGCTGCATTCATATGCATGAATCTTGGCAGTTTACCTCAGTCATATCAAATTATTATTAATTAAATAAAAAATATTGTCTATGCACTTTAAGTGGCCTATGTCCAGCATTAGACTTGTAAAGGCTGATGATAATTATTATAAATTTGCTTTCAATACTCAATATTGTGTTGCTAATTGTATAGTGTATTTTAACAAACTAGTTTTTTAGAGTTTAGTTTCGTTGTTGACTGTATCTCGTGTCTTGCTTACCTTTAACTTTGCAATACATTCATCCATAACCATTATAAAAATAAAACTAATTCGATAAAGGTTTCCACGTGGAATTCGAAGAAAAAGCTGTCTGAGCATTGTATTCTAATTTCGTGTTAAGTGAATGGAATCTTCATGTAATTATTTCAAGTAACAGCACAAAACTGGTTGTTGTAGAGATCGGTAGCAGGTTGGTATAGCAGGAGACGTCTTTTAGCCTCAGCTAAAAGATGTCTCAGATGATGTTGATGATGAATATTTTATGCGCTTAGATTTTATTTTTTTTCATTTCATTTCCATTTTCATACTAATAAATGCCTACTAGTATTTATTATACGATTGTTACGAATGTTCAAATTGTTCTTGACTTTCAATTGTTATAGAAGTTATACATGCACCCATATTTAGAGGATGCCTATTGTGGAAAATTAATATCGTCGTCTGACTAAGGTGCCGTGTCTACAACACTGGATAACTCTGCGGAAATGTTATTGTAGGCGTCTTCCAGGAAGACGTTTCTGTAAATAGATTGGCACGGGCGAACGCACTAATGACTGTCGCAATCGTAAAGTTTTAAAGGCATCAATAATTTTGTCTGCGCTTTATAACAAGAAAGGGTTTGTTTAGATATTTACTAGAGTAGTGCGGCATTGTTCATCTGGGAAGGACAGCCCAGCAGTATCACACGGTTTTTGCTGATAAATATGATGAATTTAAGTTAATTTTTTTTTATTAAATGGCCTTTTAACGATGATCTATATAGGTCAACAAACGAAACATGATACTTATACTCGTAGTATTTATTTTTGAGACACCGTTTAGGCTTGTCGATATTTTTTGAATAGTATAAAATAAAAATGCAATAATAGTAAGTAATATGTAAAACGTGTAATGTCATAAATGTATTGTACTGTCCCACTGCTGGGCAAAGACCTCTATCATTGAAATCGAGTCATCACTATAATTGATGGGTAATGGCTCAACCACGCATGCCAATTGCGGGTTGGTGATCGCAAACCCGGGCTATGTATCATAAAACTCGAAACACACTTTGCCCGGTCTGGAAATTAAACCTAGGAGGTATCGGGCGAGTGCTTTGCTACTCGGCCCTTATAGGTTACATTACATTACTACTACTAGCATTATCTAGGCAAGTATGCTTGTAATCGGCGTGAGTCCCCGCCTCCACTGCGGCGATCGTCAACCACCCCGTTGCTCGTACTACGCCGATATCCCGCCTCCATTTGAGCTCGAAAAATAGGCTTTTCCTTATTTACAACAGCCTTTGCTTCCCTAGCACACGCAGATTGTTCGGCTGTTTCTAGAGCCCGTGCAAAAGTCAATGTCGATGGGCTTTGCTCAAACAACTTGTTGCGTTCTGGGCCAGAGCCTAGGCCGAGCACAAAACGATCTCTGAGATTCGTCTCTAAGGCAGCGCCGAAGTCGCAATAACTTGCTAGACCTCGTAGTCGCGCCGCCCAATCGCTTAAACTTTCGCCTACGCTCATCATCGCACCGATGAACTTCGCCTTATCCGCAAACGTACATCGTTTTTGCTTAAAGTGCGTCTCGAGTAATAATAACAACGCTTCGTAACTTAGCTTATCGACTTCTTCCAGATACGCTAACTTTCGTAGCAGACGATACGACTCGTCTGACAAATGGGTCAACAAAATCGCATCTTTGTTTTCCTTTACTTTTAAAGATAGTCCACTCGTTGATTTTGTGGTCGAAAACTGGTAGATTTACTTATTTACTCGCGAAGGTAAATCGATCCTCGTCGCCACTGAGAAATGTGGAGATAACAATATAAACGTTCGTATTCGAATTCACTCATTTAATACTGAAACTGTCATCAACATTTTCATAGATGTTACAAATCAGTGCTCGCATCATAGATAACACAAACATCTCAATGCTACATCCTGGGCAGCATCGTCACTTACCATTAGGTGAGATCGCGGTCAAATACTTGCTTATACTGAATAAAAAAACAAAAAAAATACATTGTTTATAGGTTGCGTTGGTCCCACAACCACAGATTAAAATAATAGTTATTCCACAACCAGCTAACTTTTAACTTTTTACATATTGGCTAGAGTAAATTCGTTGTTCGTTACTGGCTACGCGCTACGACAGAATGCTCATTGCACTGCCAGCTACGGCGCTACTGCTCGTAGCACGCTGTGTGTCGCCGGGCCGCTTCGATCACGCTACGAATTTCTGTAGACAGTGGTTTGGCTACGAACGGTACTCTCAGACTTTATTACTTCTTGTTTACTACTTTTAAAGTATAAATATTTTTAACTTTCGGTCAATGAGGTTTAAAAGCCTCTCCCATTGTGCACTATATTTCCAAAAATTTGTAAAATTAATCCCATCAAAAACATAAATGTGAAATGAGAGCCAAGTTCAATATTATGATATATGCCTGGTTGTTGACTTCAACGACAAAAGAAGTGAGATCTAAATGGGTGCCAAGTTCAAAGCCGAAGGTCTGACTTGGCTAGTTCTCATATATACCTACGAATTATTATTAAGTACCTATTAAAACAGTCGTGGAAGAGCCCTATGTTCGATGGCTAGTTTCTACAATTCAGCCAAATTTCCGGAAAAATAAAATAAGAAGTTAAAGCTTAGAACTTGCGAAGGCTATAATATAATATTAGTAAAATATATTATTAGTAGGTATTAATACTAAATCCCAGTTACTAATAATGTACTAAAACGAAAGTCGTCTATACTCTTAGGTATAAGTAGTTATAATTATGTCTCTTCCGCGTCCCTTTCATACAAATTGTATAGAAGCGTCGCAACTCAAAACATAAAGAAAAGACAGGGTGGGGGCACGACGCTTACTCGTCTTCGCTCTTTTGTAAAACATTCAGAAAGGACGGGGCACGGTCGCAAGCGGGCGAGCGGACGAGGGGGGGGGGGGAGCGGGCGAGACTCGCGCGTCGCTGCCACACACACTAGGGCTGCCACCCGTTCTTTATTATAAAGTGTTGTACGTTATTTTGGGTTATTGTACTCTATACTTTATGAGAACAATAAAGTAAGCGAAAATACTTTATTTCGCATATTTTATTTCTTTGGGATTCTTTTTACGTCAACTTCTTGACAGTATTGGACAGTAAGGAAAACAACAGTTAAACAAAACCTTAAAGCTAGTATATGAGCAAAGGCGGTCTTATCGCTACAAGCGATCTCTTCCAGACAACCTTTGGTTATAGAATCCAAGAAAGAGATAGAGGAAGTGATAGCTCACTTCCTCTATCTAAATCACATTAAATAAATAAGTACAAATAATACCCTTCATACACATACATACTACTTAAATAAAATATATATACTTATATATAATAGACATTAAAAAAATAAAAATAAAATAAAGACTAACGTATTGCTAGCAGATGACTCAATTAGTAAATGCTTGTGCAGTTTGGATTTAAAGGTGGCATAGCATATTGAATCCTTTAAATTGAGAAATAATTATAGTTAATGAAATTATTTCAAAAATAAGCAACGAACAAGTGTTTAAATCTAAAAATACTGCTGAAAAATGGCAAATGCTTTTTAAAATTATTATCTTTTTACTTTCCATACCTGCAACTTCCGCTTTTACGGAAAGGTTTTTTGTCCGTAATTAATATAAAATGACGAGAAGAAAGGATTTATTTTAATATGGCTCTAAATTGCTCAGATTCCTATAATCATTTTTAAAATAATAAGACTTTGTTAACCAAAGCTAAGACTAATAACAAATACACATGGAAAAATAAATAATTACTTAATAAAAATAAATGTACTATTTTATTTCTTTAATTTCCCAATAGTACTATACTTTTAACAATGTTTTGAAAAAAAAATACTATTTTACCAAAAACACAAATGTTGAAAAAAAAATTTTCACGAGCAGGGTTTGTACCTGCACCCTTCTGACATACCGGGTCAGGTGCTCTTCCAATTGAGCTATCGTGGTTCTAACCAGCCCGCCGAAATTATTCAACACTATTTACTTTTTACTTTGAAAGCCAAAGGCGCCCATTCAATGTTAACAACTACCGTCATTAACATCCGATCATAATATTTTTACAAATACTAAAGATCAGTTAAGAAGTAGGCAAGCTATTTATAAATGTTTATATAATTTTTAACGCAAATTTTGTTGCGAACAAATTACAAAAACACAAATGTTGAAAAAATTTCCACGAGCAGGGTTTGAACCTGCACCCTTCTGACATACCGGGTCAGGTGCTCTTCCAATTGAGCTATCGTGGTTCTAACCAGCCCGCCGAAATTATTCAACACTATTTACTTTTTACTTTGAAAGCCAAAGGCGCCCATTCAATGTTAACAACTACCGTCATTAACATCCGATCATAATATTTTTACAAATACTAAAGATCAGTTAAGAAGTAGGCAAGCTATTTATATATATTTATGTAGGTTAGAACCACGATAGCTCAATTGGAAGAGCACCTGACCCGGTATGTCAGAAGGGTGCAGGTTCAAACCCTGCTCGTGGAAATTTTTTCAACATTTGTGTTTTTGTAATTTGTTCGCAACAAAATTTGCGTTAAAAATTATATAAACATTTACTATTTTACCTTCAAAAAAAGGTGGCAACCCTACGCGTCACGTCCGTGCCTCGTCTTTTCTATATGTTTTAAAAAGTCGCGACGGCGCCCCTTCTGCGCTCCGTCTGCGCCCCGTCCGCGCCCCGTGCGCGACTTACGACTTTTCTGTGTCCCGCGCGTAACGCGCCGCGAAGTAAGGGCTATCCTAATTTTGTTTGTCAATGTAAAACCGATACCTAATAAAGGAAAGCTAAGAACTAATATTGGTTTCTGGTTAAAAGATAGAGTACCTGAATAAGAGTTTTCAAATACTTGAAGTACATCTTTACAATAAAAGTGAACAATAATTGAAAACGCGCTTAGTTTTCTAAAGTTTTTATCCTCCCGTTGCGGCCACACTACGGGTCTAGGCAGCGAGCGAATCATCGCGCGGTTTATTGTATTGTATCAAACCATTTCTGACTATCAAGTAAGAAATATAAATAGTTATCTATGGTTGCAATAAGCCTTAACGATAGAACATTGTGGCAAGCCCCGTCCGTCGCGCCCGCCTTAGCCATGGTCACAGCTCGTTTCGAAGAATGCCTACGCCACTTTAACTTACAATATCAACTACGTTTCCGTAACCCATAACAAAGACGTTGCCTACCCTATTAAGTGTAAGCAAACGCTTCCGATCTTATCTTCTTATCTTAGTGGGGCCTGCCGAGGTTTCCCTCTCGCAGTAACACTTCGACCCATCGGTATCTTTTGTGCAAAAACGTTTCCGATGCAATGCAGCCTCCATAATATTTTCTTCCTGCTGAAATTGCCGGTTGCGCCAAATTTGCACCGACGATATGGAGCGCGAGTGGAGTGCCCGCTAAATTGAGTCAGTAGGAGTGCAGCAGACAACGCTCACTTCCCGATATCGATAGTATGTATAGTCGACAATGAAATTGCTTTACCACCTTAGAAGTGAATTTTGTTTGCATATAATAAAACAACAAGTTCTATTTTTGTTTAAAAGACCAGGTGACTATACTGTGCCACGTGACACGTACTGTGGTGGTCAATAATATAGAACGATTTATGAAACAGAAAGTTTTTCAACAAATCATGTAATATTTTTTTGTGTTTATCTCTGAAATTATTATATTTTATTAAGAAATATTCACATGACAAAAACGAAAGGAAGGAAATGAATTAAGAATAAAAGGTGTAAAATTATAAAGCTGGACAAATAATTCGGAACGAACATTGAATTGTTCGAGAATTTATTTTAATGAAACAGGCTCCGTAAAAATACACTAATTATGTGAAATTAGTTTAATAACTGTAATTAATATTTCGTGGCATGTTCACGGCTCTTAATAACTGCATTGCAGCGGCGAGGCATCGACTCTATTAATTTCTTACATTTTTCAAAAGAAATAGAGTTCCATTCTTCTAAAAAAACATCATAGAGCTCTCTCAAATTGCCGCATTGTCGATTTGATACACTTTTCTTGAATTCGCACCAAAGTTGTTCGATTGGATTTAGATCTGGGCTGTTAGCTGGCCAGTCTAAGACAGAAACTGATTGTGATTCGAGAAATTCCTTTACTGAGCGTGCCGTATGTTTATGATCATTATCGTACTGAAATATGCAAATTCCCTGAAGAACCTCTTCAGCTTATGGTAAGATTGTTGTTTCCAATATATTTTTGTACTGAAGTTGATCCATTGTTACCTTCTACGACCTTAATAGGTCCGATTCCGTGACCAGAAAAGCACCCAAAATTTTCACATTTCCACCGCCATGCTTTAAGGTCTTTTTGGGGTCAAATGCTTTTTTCAAAGGACGCCGCATGTAACGTTTGCCATCAGAACACACTATGTTTATTTGGGTTTCATCAGAAACAAGAACATTTTTCCACTGTCGAGCTGACCAGTTTCATACTTTCTTGCAAATGCAAGACGGGCTTGTCTATGGCACTGTTTCAACACGGGTACCTTTCTTGCTATACGTCCGTGCAAACTTTTCTTTTACCAAACATCTCCGAATAGTACGTGCTGAGATCGCTGAAGGGATGTTTTCTCCAAAATATGCTTTTCTTATCTCGTTAGACCCCTTAAAAGAATCTTGTCTTGCTAAACGAAGGATATTTCTATCATCTCGTCGCGATGTCTTGCAGAATATTTGAAGTCGTTTGATACATATTAAAATGCTTCACAGCATGGTAAACCCTTTGACTATTATATAATCAAAGGGTAAACCATCGTTTTCGAACAATGCAGATGATCAGCTATCTTTTTGTACGACCAATTCTTTTCACGAAGTTTTATTATGATAGTAGATTTTTTTTATTTTTTTTATTTTATTTTATTGTGAAAGAATAACAACAGCCAACTTAATAGTATTACAAAAGATCTTAGAGCTAGACTAAATTAGGCCAATTATGCTATTCATATAAGAGTAATATTATGATGGAACAAACTAAACTAAAACAATAGAAATAAAAACATTGGGATTCTAAAACTAAAAAAGTATGTTATAAATGCACGGGTGAGAAAACTAACTAGATAGAATGCATAAATTGAATACTTAGGTACATGCATGTATTATTATATATAGATTACTTACTTATATATACATATATATATATATATATATATATATATATATATATATACACATACATAAAATACACAACATACATAATTAGATACCTAACAAAAAAAACCAAAATATTATTGCGCTATAACTATCTTCACTTTACTTAAAAATGTTTTTTTATTGCCTATGAATAGGTCGATTTCGCTAAATAGTTTGTTGTATGTGTCAGCTATTCTGGTCATCGCTGCATTTTGGGCGTAATTAGTGCTATGTGGGGGGATGTCGAACAGCGGTGTGTGGCGAGTACGACGCCTGGGTGTTCGCCAAATCACTTGCTCCAACAACTCCGGACAATCCAGGCGGCCACGCACCACGTCGAAGAGTAGGCCCATGTCCATAACTGTACGTCGTTGTTCAAGCGTTATTAAACGAAATTGTCGGAAATTATCTTCGTAAGATTATTTGCTCTTGCAATGTGATTTAAATTGAAGATGTTTTACAAATTTTTTTTGAATATTTTCTATCCTATTTTTATGAATTGCATATAAAGGTGACCAGATTAGGGAAGCGTATTCTAAAATACTACGAACGTATGCATTATATACTATGTTAAAACTAACAATTGAGCTAAAGGGTTTACAAGTGCGCATTGTGAATCCTAGACTGCGAAATGACCTCTTCACAATATTATCTACATGGCTACAGAACGACAACTTAGAGTCGAGAGAAACCCCCAAATCGCGAACAGTTTCCACCCTTTCTATCACATCATCATTAAATTTATAAATGAACGGTATTGGGTGTTTCTTCCGTGTAAAGCTTATACACTGACACTTAGATATGTTAATACTAATGTTATTTCTAGAATAATAGGATACTAAATTATTAAGATCATTTTGAATTAATTCACAATCGGAAGCTGACTTCACTCTCATATATTTTTTTTTGTCGTCAGCATATAACAGATGTTTAGCTCTAACGAAACAAGAATTAATATCGGAGATATATGCATTATAGAGTAAAGGACCAAGATGGGAACCCTGCGGGACACCTGACGGCACCGATATGAAGTCTGATCTCATTCCACCGAGGACGACCGAACGATTCGAGAGATAAGAGGTAACCCACCTCAAAAGATCACCGTGTACGCCTAGTGCCTCCAACTCGTGAAGCAGGATACTGTGATCCACGCGATCGAAAGCCTTTTCGAAATCCGTGTAGATCACATCAACCTGCCCACCTCCATCCATTTGCTGAAGAACATAATTCGTGAAAAGGGCTAAATTGGAAACAGTAGATCTTCCTCTTAAAAAGCCATGTTGTGAGGCTGGTATGCCGCGAGAAACTATGTGATAAATGTGATCATAAACAATTTTTTCAAAGACTTTGGCTAGCGTGTTTAGAATGGATATTGGACGGTAATTTGAAATCATCGATTTAGATCCTTTCTTGTGGATTGGCATGACGTGCGCTTTCTTCCATATGACTGGGAAAATACCTGCCTTTATAGAAGAGCAAAAAAGAAGCGATAAGGGAAAAGCTAGACTTTTAGCACAATTAGATAGGAAGATGGGTGGTATTCCGTCCCTTGGATTTGTCCAGTTTATTAAGTGCTTTTTCTACTACTGCTGGAGAAATGTTAATTTGGGATATTGTTTGATTGAAAGTGGAATAGGCAGTGGGTAATGAATTATTGAATGTAGCTATAGCCCCTGAAGATTTGACGAAAACACTCAAAAAAGGAGCTAAAAACGTTACATATTTGTTGGCCGTCAGAGAAAGTTTGATTCGAAAATGTGAATTCTTTGGGGTAATTGGAGCCACCTCTCTTTGATTTAACATATGTCCAAAAGTATTTTGGATTATGCTTTATGATGCCTTCAGCTTTTTCTGTATATACCTTAAAACACTGTTTTTGCACCCTTTTCGATCGCTCTCTTAACAAAGAAAATTCATCATAATCACGTGGGTTGCCAAAACGTTTCCATTTTTTGTGTATTTTATTTTTGATTCGAATAAGCTTAATCAACTCGCGGCTATACCAGATGGGATAGTTTGACCTAGAAACACTGCTACAAGAGAGGGGAACAAACATATTACAGCAATGTTTCAAAGTGTCATAAAAACTAGATACCGCCTCATCGAGTGATTTAGAGGAAAACAGATCCGACCAGTCAACTTTGTTTAAATAGTCATTAATCGATATATAATCGGCTGTACGAAAGTTATGACGTAGGGCGTTAACTTCTTTGAAAGGTTTATTTTTCAGATCTAGAATATTGATGGCAATAGATGGGTGATAGGTATCTTCCTTTATCAGAGGACTATCCGAGCGAGTGACTTCCAGCGGTAGGTTACTAAAGCATCAATCGAGAACGTTTGATTTCGAATTCGATATATAATTGTATTGTTTTAAGCCTAAGTAATGAAAGTGATCCACTAAATTCCTAGCGTTGTTTTGTAATTCCGTGCTACCTTGTTGTAATATATTGTACAACCCATTTTGCCATTTTATGCATGGAAAATTAAAGTCACCAATTAAAACAAACTTACAATTAGGATTGTTGTTTACTAGCGTTGATACGTTGCTCAAAATATTATCGATACGACCTGTCAGCCCACGATTATTTGGAGGAGTGTAAACTAAAATGATGTATAAGTCGTTAATGGATTTTATAGTTTTAGCAGGTATACGAACACAAAGTGATTCAGCAGTGTCACTTATCCAGTTATTCAGTAATGTGGCCCTGAGATGTTTTCGAGTACAAATCATGACACCGCCACCACCAGACTTTCCGCAGAGATTTAAGTTCCTATCACATCGATAAATATCATACCGGGAATCACATAATTCACCGTCAAGTATGTCGTCCTGCAACCACGTTTCAGTAAACAGTAAAATATCATGATTTACACTTACTATGCCATTATATAGTTCTAGGCATTTGGTTCTTAAACCACGTACATTTTGGTAGTAAGCTTGTAAACCACTAGTTTTTTTTCCATTTCCAAAAAATAAATAGTGACCAAATTCGAGTGCCGCGCGAGTTATCATGATTAAATGCAAATAATTGACAGAATACAGCATGCCGTAGTACCATAGTAGGGACTGTTGTACAGTAAACCTTCTTATAATCCATAGTAATGTTATAAATGGGAAAATTACTATGTCTGTCTGTCTGTCTGTAACAATTTCACGCTGAAACCATTGAGCAGATTTGGGTGAAATTTGGCACGGAGATAGCTTGAACAATTGGATAGAACATAGGACACCGTACATCCACTTTATCATAGGGGAAAACCGCAGACGAAAGCTAGTAGTAATATTTAGTAATTGATTTATACAGCAGCAATACGTGTTAACAATTATAAAAAATATGATTAAATATTTTGTAGTTGAGGTTAGTAATAAGTTACAAGAATAAAAATAAAAATAGTGCATGCTCATGTTTATATTATGAACAACATTAAATTTTTGGTTTCTACGTATGATACTATGCTGAAATAAATTATATATTAACGTAAATAAGAATTTTAAAAGGCTACAATCACAATTTACATATTTAATATTATAACATAAATATATGCAATTTAGGTTAAGCATAAATACAATTTTATAGTACCGTAAACCGTTTAATAAACTATTATCAAACTCAGCAAGTATATGACTAAATAATATTATATTACTTAAAAAACGCTTAAATAAACTTTTACAATATGTGACAAAAGTTTCACCGAGCGACAATAACAGCAACAATAATAAGAGCACTAAAATCAAACCTCTAAAAGCAAGCCACGAATATCCCGAAGAAGGTATAACCTTATAACGGGAACGGTAACTTATACTCGTACTAGTATTAGTTGATAGTGTAAATTGGAGGTTAATGAATCCTTTTAAAGTGCTAGTATTAAACTTAAAATTATAAATAAAATTATTTTTATATGAAAAGTAATGACAAAAAATAATGTTCTGGCATCTTATTAAAAATAAAGAATGTAACAATGCTATTTCATATTGTTTAAAAAATCAAGCGATTTTACAATTTTCTCAACCGATACATCATCCTTACGAAGGTAAATGTTTCCATATTTCACCCAACAGTACGCATAGTTTTTGTCTTGTTTGACTTTTCTTGCAGCCGCATATAGTTGCTTAGTCTCAGGGTCTAGATGCTCGGCTAAGTAGATTTGGTGGGCCTCGCCCGACGTTCCGACATTTGTCGCAACTTTTATTTTTCCGCATTGTTATTTTACGAAAAAATATATTTTCTATAATACTAATTAATTAAATTGCGCCAATATTATACTAGAAGTGACATAGCCACAGTGTTCGATATTTAAATTTCAAATAAAAAAACAAAGTGTTCAGCGTTCTTAATTATGTGGCCAGCCAGTTACAGTTAGTAGTCATGTTATAATCAGTGTAAAGTTTATTGGATGTAAAAAAATAATTCGTTTTGTTTTTAATTAGTCACGTGTGTAAATGAATATATCGATAGTATGAAAACATTTTGCAATGGCACAAAAATTAAGGAGAATTATGCAAGTGTGTTCTTAATTATATGCCCACCACATGTGTCTGGACTCCTGACGCCTAGTTCGCGCGCGTGGTTGTTATAGGGCGGTGCGAACAGTTGACCATTATTTATTTATTTTAAATAGGTACACTGACAGATTTCAGTCGATACATAGTTATGGAAAATGTATTGCTAAGTAAACTACACAAATCGTGTACACAGCAAGAATAGATTGATTTTTTAAACAACAGTAGGTATAAAAATACCTTAACATTAAAAGAAAAAAAGTGAAGTAAATATTAGGAAGAATAACGATTTAACAGGGCGATGAGGATTCCTATAGCCTTTGATAAAGTTAGATATGACATTTTTATGTACCGCGAATAACGAGTTTATCAGTATCAGTTTCCTATTCAGCCATCATCGTTCATTCATCCTGTTACGTCACTATAACATCAGACCAGGCATCGAACGTTGTATTGTGATCTACATGAGCTGTCTCTGGTATAGTGATAAGGCCATTGGTCTCAAACAAAGGTGAAAGCGTATAGATGTTAGGAGAAAAGGGCTTTTTCTAGGAGCGAACCAACGTAATCAGATACTCAATTATTAATAGCTTTGGGCGTATGGTTACAGTGGGCAGTAGACACAACATTTAGGCTAAGCGTATGCTGAGACGCAGGTAACGCAGCACAGCACAGTGTAGATTTTGCGGGGCAGGGCAGTTGGGGCAGACATAGGCCGCGAACGCATACTGCGACGCAGTTAAGTGACACAGCACGGACACATGAGTTGTCAATGTCAATGTCTGTTAATGTGAGTTGTTGCTTGGCGTTTCGGTTGTTGATGAACACTTCCTGATATGACCACATCCTGATATGACTACATCCCGATGTGTCCGTTCCTGATTATCTAAAAAAACTTTCTATTATTGGATAATTTGTACTATCGAGAGAGTTTTGTTAATTGTTCTGTCATTATTGTAAAATTATAATAAAATGGTAAAAAAATTGGGTCTACACGCACGCATCGCGCAGAAATCTGTGCCGACTCTACAACGAGGCGCAGGGCAGGGTAGGTACATGTCTGCGTCGCACGTGCCTGCGCCGCAGCGTACGCAGCTCTCGGCACGACCATGCATTATAAAATCTGCTTTGCTCTGCGCTGCGCGGAGCTGCGTCGCTTGCGACTCAGCATACGCTTAGCCTTATCGGTAAAATAAAAGCGAGGACGTCTTTGCAGACTAGCTTTGCCTAATATATTATTTTAATAGGGATGTTAACAACATCATGAATTAATTCTAGAAAACAAATGTATAACTGAAATCACGTACCTAACAGTTCCTTAAAATTTAATTTTAATCAATTATAAATTTGACGTAAACATGAATTACTATAACCTAAAAAGTTATCAATAAACAAACAATTGAACAAAATAGTGACATCATAGTTTCCATTCCCATGCAGATTTTATAGAAAAATCGTTTTGGCAGTTGCTGAAATGTTTCTCTATTGACAAACAAGTCAACTGCACAATTCTAAAGTGTCTAGTCTAAAGAGACAAGGGGTTAGTCATGTCGACTTTGTGTCTACTCAAATAAAAAAGAGGGGAAACTGAATTGTGGATCGATGTCTTTATTGGGACTGCCAAATACAGTTTTCTAGCTTTTTTATTGCAGCTGTATAGCTGTATTTCGAACTACGAATAATTGAATAATAATAATAATAACAACACATTAGAGTATAATCTTTATTAAATAACTTATTTTACAATATATCCAGAATACTAAATATACTATACAGGGTGTTCGGCAGATCGTTGAAAATACGAAAATGGGGGGTAGGTAGGGTCATCTAACCATTCAGGCATTAAAAAAAATCTTGGTCATATAAATCTTAGGGGATATCATAGGGGATATATTATTGGAATCTTAGGGGATCTTAGGGGGTCCTAAAAAAATGTTATTTTACAAACATTTAACTTTCCGCATAAGTAGAATTTCACCGAAATCGTCCAATTACTTTAAAAAAATTAATAACTCCGGTTACGAAAATGATATCGAAACAAATAACATACCATTAGAAAGCCTACACTTAAGAGATGTTTAAAAAATCTGAAGCCTTCCATCACCTTTACTTTTTTTTAAATGCAAGGCAAAGTTGAGCGTTAAATTTAATTTCAACTTTTTTTTTTAGATTTGGGAGACCACAACTTTGTTTTAGCAATAATCTGTAACAAATACCAATTTTTTTAGGACCTACCATCTCCTAATATTCCAATAAAGAAAAAAAATGGGCCTAGCTATAAAAAAGAAAAAGTTATAGGGGTTTAGAGGTACGACAGTGGCGAAACTTCAAAAAATGAAATAAAAAATCCTATAAAAAGATTTTTATGACCAGGATTTTTTTTAAATGCCTGAATGCTTAGGTGATGACCCTACCTATCGGGGGATATTTTCGTATGTTCAAAGATCTGCCGAACACCCTGTATAATGTCAAAAATACACAAGTGCCTGAACTAGGATTATCCTGTTTTCCAGGCAAAAATAAAAGACTTACTAAAATCTTAAATTAGCAAAATACATTTTTATTCTTAGTGACTAAATAAAAATAAGAAAACAATACTATTCATTTATAAACTTATCTTCCTAATGTATACAAATTAAACATTATTTATTTCGAACTTGGAACCTTACTAAATTCTTAAATAATAATGCAAACTACTCTTTTATTCTTTGTGGCTAAATAAATAAATAGCAAAAACAACATTAATTTATAAACTTAACTACTTCATGTAGGCATAAAAATTTAAACAATATTCATTTTGAACTACAAGTTATAAAGATAAAAGCAACATTCATTTTAGAACAACTAATAGTTTTTCTGTATCCTCGTAGGACATATTGAGAAGGGCTTCTTTGAGTATATTCTTTGTTTTACTATAGCAATGATTATAAGTATATGCCTAATTTAGCGTTTAACCTATTATAAAGAAGTGGACCTAAGAACAAGTAAAATCTAGAAGAGAAGGCATGTTTAGTTCCTGCATTTTGAGGCCAAACTATATCTTTTCGTCTTTTGTTAGTAGTTTCAGTGCTGTATGGAATGCACAGATTAATAAAAAGCGCTTCAAGCTCAAAGGCGTGCGCTCGCATGAGAAGCGCCTAAAGGCCATATTTTATTATTATTAAATTCCTACCTTTGACAATATTTTTCAGTGTAAAATACCCGTGTAATATATGACTATACTAGCGGCCGCTCGCGGTTTCACCCGCGTGGTTCCCGTTCCCGTGGGAATATCGGGATAAAAACTATCATGTGTTAATCCAGGTTATAAACTATCTGTATGCCGAATTTCATCCAAATCCATTCAGTAGTATTTACGTGAAAGAGTAACAAACATCCATCCATACTTACAAACTTTCGCGTTTATAATATTAGTAGGATTGCATGGTGGAAACTAATTGACTTTCAATAAATTAATATTAATTGAGAATGCCTTTTGTAATGTACATTCTGTGCTCACCGTGTCCGTGGCAGATCTTAACGTATACGCTTTTTTAATATTGTTATTTTCCTAATTTTACGCGAACACAATACATTAAAACGAAAAAATAGCACGAATCCACTCATAATTAATTTGTAACTTGCAATCCGTCTTTCGAGTGCGTTCCGCTTTACCTAATATCTGCTGCACTCATAGACATTAATTATCGTTAATGATTACTTAGCACGTACAATTGTTCAGTGCCTCCTCGCCTCAAAATGTGCTTATAACATCACTGTTAGAGACTATTTTACAATAGACAATTTTAGGTGCTAAGTAATCATTAATGTTAATTGATGTCTGTATATTGTTATATATTGTATAACCTGTGATATTCCCGAATTATTGATGTTGTAAAACTATCACTAACTGTAATGTTGTGAAACAAAATAAAGCAAACGCTTTTTTTAAAATACTTTTACTGTATTATGAGCCTCTACATTTCGGTATCCAATAGAAACTTAAAATAATGTAGTGGAGTGCGCCACTTAACATCATATGGAAATGACTCACACTTAATATTGTAACTCAATATTATGTTCCATATAAATTAATTACACAAATCATGTTAATTTTAATCAATATTTTTCAAACCAGTTAGCTTACTCTTTGTATCGTACGCATAAAATACAGAGATCTAGTTAATATAGAAAACATTTTAAAAACGTTTATTCAACTTTATTTACGCTATTTCCATTTTCAGTTAAATAAACTTTTATTAAAGGTTTTGTCTATTAACTAACTAGAGTTAGCTAGCTTTGAAGTATTTGTAGAACACCGAAATGTATAAAGGCTTTTGAAAATCCATAGCCTGCCGCACTTTGGATGCGTTACGACTACGAATTGAACGCGTACGGACACTTGTGAATATGAACGATACATCCCGTCCTCAGGGTGCCTACTGCCTAGTGTGAGTTTTGTTTACTATCCGTATTCATTCGATTACGTTTACGAAAACGAAAATTTGTGGGGTAATTTTTTATCTCTTCTCGTATGTCGCTGCTTCAATGCCATACTGATTTTGTGTTTCCGTTAACGTGATCTAATGGCGAATGAAACACTAAGCACCCTGACTACAATAATACATCGCACACTATACACCATTAATTTTTAAGTCATTGTTTTGCCTTGTTATGGTACCTACTACCTACTCATTATAGGAACAACTTTTAGTTTTGGATCATTTCTTAAATCTTTAAAATAAATTGTCTGTCCCATACATTACAATAATACCTACTACTCATGAAAAGGAACTACTTTTTGTATTGGACCAACTCTGAAAACTTAAAATAACATTACAAATTCCTACTCACTCAAAATACATGAAACACCTGTTTCTTTTTTAAAGATTTCAGAGGTGATCCAAAATAAAAAGTTACTTATTCATGAGTCGCATACGGCAAAACAACGACCCAAAATTCACCTGGTATAGTAAAGTGCGAGCTAGTCGTGCGCATATGTTCCGACGACGACGTCCGAAATCAATCCCAAAATGTTTGGATTTTTATGCATTCGTACGAAAATACAATCATCATTATCATCTTCATCAGTTCATTTTATGTGCCACTGTTGGGGCACGAGCCTTCACTATGGATGGATAGGGAGAACGAGCCATAAACCATCACGCGGGCCCAGTGCGGTGCGGTGGTTGTTAACGACTGCTAATGCAGCCGGGATCGACGGCCTTTCGAAGCACGGAGGAGCTCGAGATGATAATTTGTTTGGTCACCCATCCGGTGATCGGCCTTTGTGAAAGTGGCCTAACCTCAGCAGTCGCAGACCGGGCGCGTTAACCACTGCGCCATCGAGCTCCTCACGAAAACACAATATGGATAAAGAAAGTTTATGTCATCAGTCACGTCACGCGTCACCGTCACCGGCGTTTAACTGAGAAAACGCAATCACTGCGTGCGCTCTCAGTTCGTACGTGCAATAAATAACGTATGTTTACGTACCATACAAATTCGCATACACTGTGCAGCCGGCTTTGCGATTTATTCCGGACTACACTATCGGCACGTACTTACACGCATACGACTTGCTCGTAGTGTGCAAGGTACCATAGGATCTGAATGTATCGTGCGTTTTCGATGTATACAGTCAAACTCGAGCAAACACACATCCAAAGGGCGCGTTCAATTCATTTTTGTTTGCTTACAATACATATTCGTTGTTGCTCGTCCGAAAAGCAAGCAAGCTCGACTGAAAAGCAAGTAGATATAACTCTCCTGTCCTGATCCGATCCGAACCCCTCGGAGAATCTACTAGGGCACGGGGACACGCACTAGGGCGTGATGCCGTTCCCTCTAGAAAACCCTTCGACGATGATTTGTTTCACACGGATTAACGAACCCTTTAAGTTTCTCGCCGCCCGCCCCCAAAGAAGACCGGTGAAGCTGAAAATGCCCAGTGGCAATCTGCAAACTCACTCTATAAAAAAATAATTTTACAAGTCTTTGTTTGATTGGCAGTTGGAGCGCGCCAACCGCAAATACATCCTGACGCAAGGCCCGCTGGCCTTTACCGTGGGCCACTTCTGGCTGATGGTGTGGGAGCAGGGCAGCCGCGCCATCCTCATGCTCAACAAGATCATCGAAAAGAACGAGATCAAGTGCCACTGGTACTGGCCGCACGCTTTCGGCGACCAGCACAAGCTGAACCTGGCCGATGTGCAGCTCAGCGTCGAGCAGCTCAGTGAGGAGGACTGCGGCTACTACTCCACGAGGCTCTTCAAGTAAGTCCACCTTCTTTAGCGATTTCTTTTTTTAGATTTGGGATCATAATCAATCGTTTCATCAATGCTGTGTATCGTGACCACCACGTCTGGGGGTGGAGTCAAAACGATGGTAATTCAATTTGTAGACTATTTTTGTGTTATAGGTACTCCGCAAAGATTTTCAATAGTGAGTCTAAAAAAATTTGGATAGTAATTCATTTCATTACACCTTAGGGTTTACGGAGTCATGGTTCAAATAATACTTGTAAAGGTTCATTTTGAATTAAAAAAATATGATTTCTTTTAATACTCCCAAGAGAGGGTTTAAGATAGTTCAAGTTCTGTACCGATATCTTTATTGAAAGATCTGTAGTCGCAGATTTTTTCGTAATTTCATTGTGTTAAATGTAATTTAAGAAATTATCTATTTATTAATACATGAAGAGAAACTTCGTGCCTCTCTTTTAGCACATAGCGCGCACGGATTTTGAGATTTGGTATATAGCCTAATAACTTTCCGATATTTTTGTAAAAAACTCAATAACAGGCCAAATTTTTGAAAACGGCCATTAAATATAATTATAAGAGACTATATTTTAGAATCCAACAAAATCTCGCATTGGAAGGTATCGAAAAAAACTTATACCCCGAAAATGGTGCAGTTTTACAGCAAATATGCTATCACCGGTTTTATCGTGAAAAAGCGTTTATGTTCACCTTATACCTACCTATCTAAGCACCAAAGTTGAAATCCATAAAGATATACAACGGGAAACTAATACTTTAGGAAGAAGTCGGTTGTTTCACTAACTGCACAATGAACTCTAAAGTAAATAAAAATTATATAAAATTATAATTATTATTATTAATTATAATTATTTTAAATTATATTATTTGACATTTAGGAAAAGTCTACTTAGTTTTTCTGACCGCTATATTTTTTTCACTAGTATTTTATCACCAGTAAATTCATTTTCAATTATCATTATGTATTTAAATTGGATTTACGTGTTAATGGAAGCAAATGAAACAAAAGTAATTAAAAACTGATCTGATAGCATTTTTAACATAGGTGTAATGCCACTTTCGAGTTTACGTAGAGTTTTTTTAAGTTTATTAGTTTTTCATTTATATATAGAAGGATTTTTAAATTTTACGAAAGATAATTAATAAAGGTATTCAAATGTAAAGTAAATAATATTTATACCATTTTTGCCCATTTTTTATAGATTTTGAAAGCTTTGTATTTGTTTTTTTTAATGTCGCTGTCACAAATTTTGGTGGATTACTAATGAATTATTTAATAAACTAGATAATCTAATTTTTTATGTTAAGAAAATACAGAAATAGAATTATTATTGGCGAATTAGTTTGGCTCTCAGGCTAATAGTTAAAGTTTATATGTTGAACAAGTCCCGATAGATAACATTTATTTATATTACGTGTTGTATTAAACAGTGTATATTATGCGAATAACGGTCGATCGTCGACCACTGGGCGACCGCTAGTTTTCATGAACAAGTCAATGGTTATATCATTTATATATTTATTTATATATATTATATTCAGATATGATATCGATTTGGACGGTTTTCTCGTTGGATAGTTTTTACCCGTGGTTGTTTTATAGATAAACATATTTGGTTATCATCTAATCCAAGACTAAAGAGATATGTCATGAAACCTTTAAAAATAATTGAGTTTTATTGCAAAAATACGTAATGCCATCAAAAACATACTTGAAAAAAAACCAAGTCTCGCAACTCAGTTTTTCTATCGTAAAAAGTTGTGAGATACTTACATGTAATACGAAGTCGGTTAATTTATTCAGTCTGCCATCTGCCACATGGCAGATATGGTCTCGGCATCTCAATTTCTTTTCTAAAACTATCATACGTTTATGAAGATACTTATAAAAAGTGTTCATGACCAAAAGTATAAACCTATAGCTCCACTGACCCCATCCACTTCACATTGCCTATTATTTTAGGTATAATAAAGTTATTCAAATAGACCACTTTGAAATCTAAACTTTCGCGCTTTACAAAAAATATCGACGACACCAAAGTTTTCTTTCAAAGTTGGCAACACGTGGAATAAAAATGTTTTTATAGTAAATCTAAGTTTCATATAAATTATAAGTTACTGCGACAACGACGTTCACAATTAACGAGTCACTTTAAATTGAATACTCTGTGTTGATATCCCAAATACAAATCGACGGCAAGGCAATATGCTATTGTTGTTTAACTACACTGACTATTTTAAAGTTCTCTTACAACTCGTGCAACAAGCTTTCATTCGTTTATTATATGACGTGATAAGCAATGCTTTCTTTATTGAGTTGTGAGCTTCTTCTATTGCCGCACTAAGCTAGCTCGTTATTGCAGCCACCACCCGTCGCAGGCCGAAGCCCGGTGGAGCAGCAACCCACATAAATAACCAAGTAATCAGCGGACGGCTTCCTCTAGCCTATTTCCCTAATTGAAGTAACTTAATGCGTTAAGCTTGTTTTCAATCTTTTGTAACCCGACCACCGGGGGAGCTTGCGCCAGCAGTCTGTTTATAGAAAAAACCTTGGTTCATTCCCTTACTTGGAAACAATCTTTCACGATGAGACGAGTCGAGGAAAGGTTACAGTGAAATAGAAAATAACAAGAGAAAAGAAATCAGATCTTTTTGCGACACTATTCAGTCATTTATTTTATTTTTATTTGAATCAGTACAAAAACAACTTACAGGCTAAAAATACAGCTACAACATAAAGTAACCAAGACAATTTGATGAGTCTGAAAGCCTTAAATGTACACAAACAACAAAGAATTTTAAGTCAGCCCGTGACTACGGCCGTTGTAACTCGGTTGAAACGTCGGGTATAAAGAAGGTATGATACCTTTTACTAATAAGTTTGCGTTAATCCCCGTTCAAAATTCTTTGTTAACTAAGAAACGCGAAAGTTTAAAAGTGTAACATTATCCAATACAATTTTCAGTTATAACACCGAGGCTCATTAATCAATTGTTCTTCCACAATAAACACTAAAACAGATTCAGAGAATAACACTCTTATTTAGTAAGTACTTAAAATTTTAAATATTTCTATTAAAGATATCAAGTTCCAAATAAGTTTATTAATTAGGCTTTTAGTTTGGTTTTATATTCTCATTATTTATGTGTTTCTGGAACTACGAATAACACCAGTAGCTTACGCACTTTGAAATCATCGACGTCATTCACAAAATAATATTGATAAAAGTAAATCTACACTAGCATTATTTGTATTGGTCAATACTTTATCAAAATTCTCGCAACTAAATCTGATTTAAAAGTTATTAAAGTACAGGAAAAGTACAGGTTTACTCAAATCTACGCAATCTATCCGTCTTAAGGCAGGTGTTCCACCGCCGGCGATGAGCGAGCAGCGAGTAGAGCTAGAAACTAGAAGCGAGTTGGAACTGAGCAAGCAAACCGTATGCCGGGAGCTTCGAGTGAAGGGCTTTGTGCCAGACCCGATCAAAAGCCTTGGCTATGTCAAGGCTAACAGCCACCGACTCGCCACGCTTATCAATAGGCTCACCCCAGAGATGTTGTAACGAACGCTGAAGATTGATTGACCGTTTCGGCCGAAACCCGTGTTGGCGATCGTGAATTAAGGGGTGTTCTTCTAGGTAGCGGATAAGCTGTTTGCTTAGAATGCTCTAAGGCTGTTTGTTTAGAATCCGCTCCATGACTTTACACAAAACTGAAGTAACGGCTATTGGGCGGTAATTAGTCGGATCTGACCGATCTAACCTGAAGAAAGCGAGAGACGGTAAAGACGAGGTAATGCGGGGGACAACTCCGCCGCACACATTTTTAAAACTATTGCTGGGATGCCATCAGGGCCATTAGCTTTCTGAACATCGATTGACTGCAGCTCCGCACGTATATCACACTGTCTGTTTTAATATTAGGCATTGTGTGGCCACAGTGAGGAATTGTAGGTGGCTGTGCATTGCAGTCATCGATTCTGGAGTTAGCCGCAAAAAGTCCGGCCAAGAGATCGGCCTTCTCCTGCGGCTTGTGAGCTAAAGATCCGTTAGGACATCTCAGAGGGGGCAGCGAAGGTTGGCAGAAGTTAGATTGTACGGCTTTGGCTAGACGCCAGTAGCTACGACTGCCCGTAGGATGCGTCAGTAATTCTTGGCCAACCCGTGCAGTGCAACGCGCTGGCCATCTAATGTAAGCCTTCTTGCAAGACTTGGTGGCATAGTTATAGGCTGCTTTCAGTGTGCGGGTCTCAGGATCTCCTTAGCCTGAACCTCTGATCCAAGCGCGGTATGCCGTCTGCCTGTTAACAACAGCGTTAGCACACTCGCGGTTGAACCATCGGTTGCGCCTGCCTTTGCCGATGTTATAGAAGTGCGGAATATAGTATTCCATTCCTAAGACTTTCTTATCAGCAACTGCAGTCGCACTAGCTGTCGGGTCCTTCCCACTGAAGCAGCGCTGCCCCCAAGGAACGGATACAAAATAGTCCTGCATACCATCCCAATCTGCTGACGAGTAGTGCCAAATCTGACGTTTCGATACCGCTGAAGGCGGTAGCGGGGCCAGAGGCACTTTGCTGGATACCAAACAGTGATCCGAGGATCCTAAAGGAGCTCGAACTTCCACTCGGTAACCGGCTGGGTAACTCGTCAGCAGAAGGTCCAGCAAAGAGGGCGCGTGACCGACTATATCTGGGATCCTGGTGGGCTGGTTCACCAGTTGAGTCAGGTCGTGCGTGAGAGCGAATGCGTGGGCAGTTCTACCAGCATGATCAGTTTTGGAGAACTTAACCACAACTCGTGGTGAGCATTGAAGTCCCCCAATTCCGCCGATTGAAACCGCTCCTGCGCTTCATCTGCTTCCCGACTAAGATGTTCCATAAGTCGAGTTGTCTCCAAGTCGCCATTATGAGATCGGTAGACGCAGACGTAGACACGGCTATGAGAAACCAAGTCGACGTGTACCACAAGGAGGAAAAAGGAAGGGTCCTCCAGACAGCGCAGACGGCGACAGCAAACATCCGTCCGAACGAATAAGCAAACTCCAAACAAACTGCAAAATAGTCGATAGTTAGTCGCTTACTCGCCGGCGGCGCGGTGGGACAGCTGCCTGCTGTTTTTGTTTTAAATGTTTGTTGTAAAAAACTGCATAATAAGGGGCTTCTTGGAAAAACGAGACGGTTTCTTCGGAAACAATAGTTTTTGAAATACGAGACAATAGAACGCATTCATTTCCGGACCACCATTGAAGAAGAAAAATTCTAGCGCAGTCCTTTAAATATTTTCTAGTATGGGATAGGTCTGTTTAATATTTTTTCGTGTTCGTGGGTGCCTAGTGAGAGTTTCATTCGTCATTCCATCACGTTAACGAAAACAAGAACTTGTATGGTAAAGTTTTAATTGTAATGGCGAAGGAAACTTGCACTGGCGATGGCGCCCTGGACATAATAATTGTAGGTGTGCCCGGCTACCATTATGCTCAGCGCTAATCAAAAGTTTTAATTCTACGGTTTCTGCGCGGCATGTGCTATTCATTTCCACGCCCACGGTTCCATAAATTATTATCCACGAAGAAATGTCGTTGTTTGTTCAAACGAACAAATTTAAGTTTCAACGTTTGAATTGCACTTAGTGTTGAATTCACGCTGCTGCATATTGGTAACCTATCATTAGTGAACATGCGACAAATGGTAATTTAGAGTTGAGTTGTTAGTGTTTGTTGTTTTCTGGCTCGCTCAAAATGCAGTTCAAATACATAGTACTACATAGTAGTCTGTGACTAGAAATCCTTGCAACAAAATTAGCACCCTATTGAAAGGTGTGCGTAGCTGGGCTCCGCGCTTGGAGCTATCGACGTTTCCGAGAATAACATTTAACACACTTCGCAAGGAAATAACTCTATTCAATGGGGATATTGACAAGAATAGCAATTAATTCCAGAACATTAAACGTTTAAATGAAATCACGTAACAGTTTTTAAAACATTAACCTATTTTTTATTTGGGCTTAGCATGAATTTCTGTTACCAAAAATGCTATTAATGAATACTGACGAATATTGTCGGAACAAAATAACGAAGCCATTGTTTGCCATTCCCATACAATCTCTATTTTAAAAAAATCGACAGTTACTTTACAATGTCTTCATTCAATTATTGTCGAGCCTGCTCCTGTTTATAGAATTACCCTTGAGCGATATAATTGTAAATAGAAATCACTGTTCGCCGTTCATCGGTACAAAGAGAATATTTTCAGCCGGTACCTTTATTTACCGACAGCTCGGTTCGCCGGAAGAATACTAAAAGTAATAAATGTTTCACCGATCCAACCATTTGCAGATAAGGCAATTCGCTGAAAGCTCCACTGGGCAAATTAGCTTTTTTCGTTCCTTCCTCGTGGTCAAACTAAGTAATCAAACTGATCTGACCACGAGGAATTTTAACATTCTTCGTGGAAAAACTGTAACTATATAATCTCTTTCTGTAACTATATATGCAGGAGATTGCTTATTAATATAAAAGAATAATATAGTCTTGTAAATACATATTAGCAAAGATTATAAAAATATTCTTTTATATTAATCTTTCGCCCAGTGGAGCTTTCAGCGAATTGCCTTATCTGCAAATGGTTGGATCGGTGAAACATTTATTACTTTTAGTATTCTTCCGGCGAACCGAGCTGTCGGTAAATAAAGGTACCGGCTGAAAATATTCTCTTTGTACCGATGAACGGCGAACAGTGATTTCTATTTACAATTATATCGCTCAAGGGTAATTCTATAAACAGGAGCAGGCTCGTTTTGATCGGTGGCCGTGATCGTTCAATTTACGTCAATGGCCAGTCTTAGAGCGGCCTTTTCAATCGTGGAGGACTACACATTTGTACTAGCTTTGGTTGATGATAGGGTATGTTTTTTATCGTCTGATTAGCTACCACCATCTTACCTAAATATGTCTCTATAACATTAGTTGTTAGCCGTTGTGTCCCGGCAGAAGATTAGAATTAGAAGAAGCCGAAGGAATTATTGGCAGATGCTAAATGTGATATTCCCACACTTACAAGTTGTCTCAGCATCAGCTAACTCCGATCCGATCCGAACCCCTCGGAGAATCTAGTATGGAACGAGGAAACGCATAGTGCGTGATGCCATTCCTTAAATAAATTATCTATCTATCTATCTACCATTCCCTCTAGAAACCTTCTGTCGGTGTTTCGTTCACACGGCTTGAGGAGCCCTTTAAGTTTCTCGCCGCCCCCAAAAAGTCCGGTGACGCTGAAAATTCCGTCTGAGACAATAAAAAAAATGCAGTTAAGTGATAGTTATAGTGGTAGCCTATGTCCAGCAGTGGGTCTAGAGTGACTGATGATGACGATGGTGATGAGGATAAAGATGTGATAGTTACATTCTCCATTCGATTAGGTTAAAGAAAACAAACTGCCGTTTGTCACCAGGAGGCGTTGCTTCAATACGAATGCCTATTTTCGTTGTTAAGTAATCGAATTACGAATAAAACTTGCAAACAGCGGAATGCACTCCGCTTTCATTTGACATCGACGCCGACGTTGGAGAGCGGAATCATTTTGCCTTTATTTTTTTAAACTTAAAAACTTTAAAAAAAAACATTTTTTTGTAGAAATTTTTCAGCAGAAAATATAGTAATACTTACTTTAAAAAATAGTGAATGTGAGAATCATGTACCTATTATACGGTGTTCTGTGATGTATTAGCTGTTTTCAGATTTGTCAATTTTTAAGCCATCGAACGGTCGTGCTTTTATTGTCAACTAGTGGCCGCTCGCGATTTCACCCGCGTGGTTCATGGTTTTACCCGCGTGGTTCCCGGTTTTACCCGCGTGTTTCCCGTTCCCGTGGGAATATCGGGATAAAAACTATCCTACGTTAATCCAGGTTATAAACTATCTGTATGCCGAATTTCATCCAAATCCATTCAGTAGTTTTTACGTGAAAGAGTAACAAACATCCATACTTACAAACTTTCGCGTTTATAATATTAGTAGGATTTTGTGTCAGCCTAGTTAAAAAATAAGAAGTGTTCGTTCGAAAATATCTCTGTGAATACAACTATTCAACCGATTCCATAGTGTTTGGTATGTCGATTACATAATAATACACATTTTATTGAGTTAATAAAAGTTACATTTTATCGTAGCATTACTTACGTGACATTATTTCGAAGAAAAGGTTGAGCGTTAGCGTCTGTGCTAGCTTCATATTGAAAATGTGAGACGACGCTACGTCCTTCCACCAGATTTATGCAGTACTTGAAAACATGCCAATCTGCTTTGCTACCAAACAAAATTTAGCGTCAAAAACTTAAATCCCTTTACCAATCTACAAAAGTTTAACTACATACAGTACTAAATACAGTGCAAATTGCACTGGCATTGCACTGCGCTGCGACTACAGATGAGTTCAGATTTTATAATAGTTCCATAGAGTTAAATTCGGAAGTTTTTTAATTAGTAGTCGGAGGCAAACGTTCAGGAAAGCGTGCTCGCAACGAACAAATAGAATAGAACTGTCTCGCAGCGGGTGGGGCGGGCGGCGCGGCTGCATTACCCGCGGCGCCGGAACAAAGCCGCGGACTACCAAATTTGGTTACCCTTTGACCGGTACAGCGAGACATGTTTGTTGGCGGCTTTCAGTTGTGTTTCATTTGTGTAACGTTCATTTTGTATTGACAGCTTAACGATTACGTTTTAATTTTGAAGGTGTAATTGTTTTTGTGCACGCTTTAGTAGCGGACGGACGACGACACGGTACACAACTACAAACAAAGCTCGTCGTTTTCAGATTTTTGAATTACGCTGAAGTATTTAATTTTCTATTGTTGTAGAAAACATACATATTTTTATTAAATTAATAATAAAAGTAACTAGATCAAAGTTGATTCTTTGTAAGTCGTCAAAAGTTTTACACATATACCTGTTGCTAAAACTAATAGCAATTTTTATCAATCGTGAGTTTTTAACCGTTAACCGTTGATGCCAACACATATTAGGTCCTTACCTATGAAATTGTCTTTTTTTTTCTCACTTATTAAAAGGTCTAAAAATTCTAAAAGTCAATACCGGTTGTTAATATTATTATAACCTTTATCTACACTAATGTTGTAACATTCTACTTATGTTTCCAATACTTGACTTATAATTACTACTGTTATAGCGTCTGCGCTATACAAACTAACAAAACACTCAATTTAAGCAATTTCACATGATAGTATAATATCCACATCGATATCGTAAAATCTCATTATAACATCAATAAAACGCGACCAATTAACCTGGCGAGCCTTATGTCAAAATCCTCATACAAGTTGTATAAAATTTTGATATTAGGCTGGCTATTGAAAACAGTTGGGTTATACGTGAAAACTTCGTCGAAACTACTAAACTTACATACACAAAACTCTTTGGTAAGATCTTGTGCCAATTAAATAAAAAAAGAACAGCGCGCGCTCGCTCCTGATTGGCCCTGCGCGCGCAGCTGCGCTCTCATTGGTTAGATTTTAATGGCGGCAAGTTCACTGTGACAATACACGTACGCGTGAATTTAATGTTTCGCAATGTGTTTTGTTTTTAAAATACAAATTAAAAGTTAAAAATGGACAGCGACGATGATATTTGTACGCCTCCGGATATTCTAGAATTGGCAACAAAAGTAACTCACAATCTTTTGCCAGAAAAATCTAGAAAATTATATGATAAAGAATATAATAACTTTTTGGCATGGAAGATCGAAAAGAAAACTACATCATTTTCTGAAAATGTCATTCTTGTGTATCTCAAAGACCTCTCCGACAAATTCAAGCCATCTTCTATGTGGGCTAAATATTCTATGCTCAAGTCCACACTGAGTATCTACAACAATATTGATATCACGAAGTATTCAAAAGTCATAGCGTTCCTGAAACGCAGTTCAGAAGGACACAAAGAAAAAAAGTCCTTGACGTTTACATCAGGTCAAATAAAGATGTTCCTGAAAGATTCACCAGATATTTTGTATCTTTTTGAAAAGGTAAGTGTATTTTAGTTCTGTTATTTAATCTACCTAGTACTTACGTACTACACACGCAAGTTATCTAGACACTCCGTTTAAGCGCTTTGTGTATAAATTAGGTAGTAGGTACCTACACTTTACTACTTCATAAATCATAGTTTTTGCGGTGGTGATTTGAACGCACTGAAACGACACGGGGGGTGGAAGTCTTCTACTGTGGCTGAAAGCTACATTGATGAGTCTTTA
The DNA here is from genome assembly GCA_947562085.1 of Eudonia lacustrata. Classification (NCBI taxonomy): domain Eukaryota; kingdom Metazoa; phylum Arthropoda; class Insecta; order Lepidoptera; family Crambidae; genus Eudonia; species Eudonia lacustrata. Next base: position 38,957,024 of record OX387339.1, on the reverse strand, counting down.
ATGAATAAAATTCAAGTCTCAAATACGATCTTGAACAGTATAGAAAACAAGACGAATGAAGTAATTATAAATATTCCAACTCCGTCTACGAGCTCTACTGCTTGCCCCGCGACCGCTACAGCTGCTGGATCAATAATTAACATTAACTTTCAAAATTGTACCATCCAAAATTTGAACAATTATTATAAATAAACTATTGTCAGCTTTTACTCTTGTTGTTTGACTAATTTCATTAGTGAAGATAAAGTAGTGTATGCAACTGCATATAACACGGGTATTAAAACACTCGTTACTATTATGAAACTCGCTGCGCTCGTTTCATAAACTCACACTCGTGTTTTAATACTCTTCATTATATGACAGTTGCATAAACTACTATTAATTAGGACTATGTTACTTAGGCTTCAGTAATAACAATTATTATTAATTTTGTGTCTTATCGCCCAATATTTTTTTAAATTTACTACTTTTTATGTTCGCGGAATTGTCTTTTTGTTTCATTGTAGCTTTGAAGGAACTTGATTATTTTTCTTTTTAATGTCTGCTATATTTAGCTAGTGAAACAAACACACTACTCTACAGTTTTTATAGTGTTAACATAAATAGATGCTAAGAAAATTAAAATATCGTTAGTATGAAAAATAAAATGTTATAAAAAATCTTCATACAAAACGTTAATTTCATAGGTAAGGACCTAATATATAATCATATAGTAGTCCTATTATAAATAAAAAATGTACATTTGGTATAGTTAAATTTTATATGGAGAAAGAGTGCCGAAAAGTAAAATTTATTTATAATAGTTTAAGTTAATAATTAACAAACGGTAATTCACAAAATATACCTACAATGTAAAGACATTGTAGGTATATTTGGTGAATTACCGTTAAACTTCGAATACTCGGCGATCACTAGTAAATATATTATTTCATCATAAGTAACTGCGTGGTTACATATCCGCACGAACTTAGCCACCCTCCATTCTCTATTTAAGTTTTATTTCATGTTATATTGAAGGATAGTCAAATGTCTCCGCTATACCTGATGTTGAAGCATAGTCAACAAGCAGTGACAGCGGGTAAAACAATTGTGTCGGCCTCGCCGTTCACACCGTTCTCACCTTGCGTATTGTGTTAGAAATAGTCAAAGGGCATTATGAATTTATTGAAGCGTCCGTTTCGGTAGCTGAACGGATAGATGCACGGCACGGGTCGCTGGCGAGAAATAGTAATTCAATCCCAAAAGCTTTGTAGACGCTGTCGTGAACTCATGCGAAACACAAGCGTGATGCTCGCCGGCACGCCACGCTGCCAGAGCAGCCAGACCGCGAGCCTTCACGAGCCACGGAGCACTGCGGCCGCCATCTATTGCAAGCTCCACTTGCCAATCAATATTGCTGATCAATATGCGGCATGCAAACAAGAATCATTGTAATACAAGTCCGGAAAAGTGTTGCATTATTTAGGGTTCCGTACCTCAAAAGGAAAAACGGAACCCTTATAGGATCACTTTGTTGTCCGTCTGTCCGTCTGTCCGCCTGTCTGTCTGTCTGTCAAGCCCTTTTATGTCGGGAACGCGTGAAAGTATCAAGTTGAAATTAAAACCATAAGTAACCATAACTCAACCAACCAACAACCATAACCAACCATAATCAACCATAACTCAAGTCTGCGGTCTCTTGAAGCTGTAAAAAAATTCTAAGTTAACAAAATAAAAGATACGTTTATGTCACAAAAAACGTATATTTCTACACTCTCAAGGGAATCAAAATTCATAGGGTACTTGCCGTTGACCGAGAACTATGAAGTTTAGCAAGTAATATCGTCATAGACTACATGTCCAGGGAACAATCGGAAACTATACATATTTAATTAAATCACAAAAAAACAGGGTCTTTAGCAAGGAACCAAATTTTGAAGTATGTTAACCATGTCATGTGGGGTATCGTATGAAAGGGATTCATTTGCACAAGCTTAAACAGATTTTTAATTATTTTTATGATGTATAGTTTTCGATTTATGACGAAGAATGAAAAAAGAAATACCTTTTCCCTCTTCAATATGTATAGGTACCTAATAACTGGTGTATGTAGTACCTAACAGTTTTAAACACAATCCTAAATAGGTACCTACCTACTTAAGTGAATAATATAAGTCATTGTAGGTTTTGGAAACTGAATTTCGGGAAAAGTACGAAAGTCGAATCCTGTACTATACAATGTTATTTTTAGTTTATACGAAACCTGAAAACTGTTTGTTCCGAATCAGTAATAGAATCGATTTTAATATTTTTTATACCATGTTACATTTTGACCAAATAATATTTACAAAATCTCAAATAAATTATTCCCTACTAAAAACACACAACGGGGCAGCACAAAAAGCTTGTAACTTCGTGAGTTTTCAAGATATTATTTTAATTTTTTTGTACTGATTCTTTAAATGAAAATATTTGACCCGTGTTTCGGTTTTCGTATAAACTAAAAATAAGGTTGTTTAATACACCCATACATTTGTACGGTACGGTCGGTGGGCGAGTCCGACTCGCAGTTGTCCAGTTTTTTCTACATGAGCGTGATTTGAACCCTCTCATTCTACCTGCCCATAGAGCTATCAAGACTCCGCTAGACGACCCGTGAAATGTATCCACATAAACTAAATTTACCTTGCATTCGAACTGCAGTTCAATACTTACTGTACTTACTGTACTGACTGTACGACTCTTACATCACGGCGAATGTAATAACCAAAAAGATGATTGTAAAAACATTGGGCATCGAAACAGAAATATATAGAAATAGACACTGAAAGTTCGGCTTCAGCTAGAAGTGTCGGCTCATCGGCTGCTATGTTGTAGGCGGCTGGCTGCAAGCCGAGCCCGCACCGCTGACAGCGCTCAACAAGGAGTTCGTAAAGCCCGCAACCTTTTAACACAACTTTGAGCGGGCCGGTATACCAATAAATTTGATTTTCATTAATAGTATTTTTTTTTTATTTAAATGATCTTGAAGAACTTTTGAGTAGTTAAAACGTTTTTACCTACTATCCATTCAAGGACATCTAACTTTTAGCTGTGGAGAAGAATGGGCGGCACAAGAAACTGCACAGCTTTTTATAGAAAGAACTAAAGGAGATCATTCGGGCTCCATACATTTTTGGGTCTTTTCTGAAAGTGCCGGCCCACAAAAATAAAATACGTATTGTTAGAACTAGCCATTTGGACTATAGTTAATAATATGGCACAAAAGTTGTAGGATTGCTCTAAGCTAAGTTATACAAGTTCGACGATTCATCATTTTCATACATTTTTTTTAAATTTTTTTTTCGTATCAACTTCAAAGCGGTCGCTTATGCTTCACAATGACAATTGCTTCGGATCATTATTAGTTATAACAATATCTATCATTATTTTATGTTTTCCAGCACTTTCAGGAATCAATAAGTACCTATAAGAAAATGATAAATCTTCGAACTTGTATAACTTGGCTCAGAGCCATCCTACAAATTTTGTGCTATACTAACTATTACTCCAAATGGCTAGTTCTAACAATACGTACACACGGCGGCAGATCAACCTATCCAAAACTGTCAAATTCCTACAATAAATTTTGAACTTTATGTTTTGGTTATAAGGATTAATATTCATTAGATAATTTTGACAGGTTTGGGTAGGTCGAGCTGCCGCCGTGTGTACCATATTTTTTTGTTGGCCGGCACTTTTAAAAAAGGCCCAAAAAAAAATGATGTCCTTTATTTACAAAGTAAAAAAATAATCCGGAAACCAAATAATAAATTTACGATAAAAAAACTTTATGAAAAGGTTAAAAAAATGTTGTTTACTGAAAAACATTTCAGTTGGAGCAATTAGAAATAATGAAACATAATAATGACAGTCATGCGCTGTTGAATGACCAAACAAATTTAGTTCCATCCCCATTATTACGTATTGTCGCGGGTAGTACGTCACAAATGTCAAACGATGGCGCTTTATAAAAGCGGCCGGGAGCTGCGTAGCCGTAACAGTCGGTGCGCAGCTCTCGACCAGTCAACAGCTCCTGAGGATGCCCCGTGGAGGGGCGAAACACGTGTCGGGTATCGGTGTTGGTGTGCATTTTCGCTTGCACGCATTGTTTCTCCTGCATGTGCATACTTTTTGCGGGCGGGAGGGCGGTGCATGCGTACTGCATCCAAGCTGTATAAACGAGTGAGTTAGCGGAATTAACACTACATATTATTTAAATTACATTTTTTTGAAAAACATTTCATCGGCAATCGAAGGAAGCCCCGTCTGATAACAAAATAGTAAGCGCAGCTTAATATGTGGAGATTTGTAAATGGTATTGGTTAACTCACATTGTCTAGTAACTGTAAATCTTTCAACAAGCAAATAAGTAAATAAAATGGAAAATTTCATGGAAAATTTACACAGAATACCGGAAAATCCGCTCGCATTCGCGCGCAATTGTAACTCAACTCGCTTTTGAAATGCTACATTATTTGCGTTCACTCCTACGGTTCAGTGGGTTACAACATCCACTCATTCAAATATGTTTTTTACATTTTTGTTCATATATCAATACTAGAGGCGACTCTAGTATTTATTGATCACTGACGTAATTATCAATGTTAAGTATTATTGAATTTACTTTTGCTGTGATTCGCTAAGAGTGATACAAATGCTTAAACTGCTAGTAGACCAGGGCCCGGCCTTTGAAAATGGTAAAAAGTGAAACAAAATCATACTTAGGTAGTAGGATGAAACCCATTGGAAATGGAAGAGAATATAACAAAAATGAAAGGAAAAATAATTTACGGGCGATCTGAGGTCGGGAAGTGGAAGTTTAAGGTTAAAGATTCGATTTCCGGCAAAACTACAAGTCCTATGGAAAAAAGTTAAACAGCAAAGTTGTAGGTAATAAAAAGATCTACAACTTTGTTATTTTCTCTTCCATTTCCAATGGGTTTCATTACTATGATTTTGTTTGGTTTTAAAAATTATTGACCCTAGGTAAAGTGTTCATTTCACTTAATGTTTTCTTGAAGCTTCCTTTTCCAACAGAATTTAAGACGCTTCAAAGGGTAACACTTTGCAAACATAGAAGTTTCTTTTTAGAGTAAGTTCTTTCTTTTTGTTTTAATGTGGGCTTTCTGGTCGCGAAAGTGAACAGTTTCGGTTAATTTGTATCTTTATTCTCTTTAATTTTTTTTTTCAATAATAATGTGTAAGCTAATGGTTGATTTAAGCGTTAAGTTGTTAACATAAATGTTAACGAGTGGCAAAGCGCTCCGCTCGGCCCGTTACTGGAAGGACACGGGTTCAATTCCCGGGTCGAGCAAAGTATGTTTTGGATTTTACGATGCATAGCTCGGGATAGTGATCGCCAAGCCGCATTTGGCAAGCGTGGTGATTAAGCCATTACCCATCAATTGTAGTGATGATTTCAATAATGAAGGTCTTTGCCCAGCAGTGGGACAGTTATAGGCTATTTACGAAGAGTTAAGTGCGTATGAACGTGCACGAACGTTGCTCAACGAAACAAAACATAAGACCTCACCATCCTTACTAAAACTGATCGGGGGAGTTATCAATTAACAATATCTATCATCATAAACAAATCAATCTTAAGTAGTTTAAGCTAAGGTGCGGGACACATAGAAAAGTCGTAATTCGCGGACGGGGCGCCGTCGCGACTTTTTAAAACATATAGAAAAGACGAGGCACGGACGTGACGCGTAGGGTTGCCACCTTTTTTTGAAGGTAAAATAGTATTTTTTTTTCAAATCATTGCTAAAAATATAGTACTACTGAGAAATTCAAGAAATAAAATAGTACACATTTATTTTTAGTTAGTAATTATTTATTTTTCCATGTGTATTTGTTATTAACACGTCCGTTCCCGGTCGCAACGCATTGCCTGCCTCTGTGGTGGGGACAGGACAGGTGTCGCGGCTCGGGTTGGATTGGCGAGTTTGTATTGTATTTGTTGCTTTTGTTATTATTATTACTTGTATTTTGCGTTCGGGTTCGGTGTTTTGGAGTAAATTTTGTTTGTTATAGTGAATGTTTGCTATTTTTTGTTTGTATGTATCTTGTTCAAATACTGTTAAATTTTAAATGATAATTTAGGGAACTAAAGGTCTTTTTTTCAATCAATTTTAGTATATGTTTTTAAATAATGTAACTGCTTATGTGTCCCGCGCCTAAGGATCCCGTTTTAGCCATTTGCCATTTGCCTACTTCATAATTGCACATGACAAAGCTTTTCCGTATGCAATGGAACACGATAGTGCTTTTAGCATCAGGAAATCAAGTTGTAGCCTCGCAGGTCGTTAATTGTAGAAGGCCGTTTTGAATCACGACTGATAAATTAAATGTTTTAAATCCGGTATCGCGTGGAAAATGGATTTCCAGCACGTAGAAATCATTCGAGCGTATATTGAAATTGGTTTTGATTTAAGAGGGATTAAAAATTTACTTACATTTACTAAGTGTTGATTTCCATTTTCGGTATATTTACGGTAGCAGTTATAAATATAATTTTCTGATAACGAATAAAACGTTTAATAAAATGTTTTTTTTAAAATATAGTTTATTATTGCAGCGGCCAGAAAGAGGTAGTGATGGACGAACAACTTGACAATGTAGGCCGAACCACACGTACGTGAGTCCATCAATGACTAGTTGCGGCGTTTACTTTATCAAAATAAAACTTATTAATTTTTAAGGAACCGACTGACATAGATTTTCATACTTACTTTGCCGGCCGCTAAACACGACAGGCATAGATTTTCATACTTACTTTGCCGGCCGCTAAACACGACAGATATAGATTTTTATACTTATTTATTTATTTATTTTATACAGTGTACATGCTAACTTACAGTTTACTCAAAACGCCAGCATGCTAAAATAAGAATTTACAAAGTCAAATAAATTACTCGTAATAGCAAAAATAGTAAGTAAATGAATATCAATACTTACAAAAGGAATGTCAGAAACCAATTAAAATACAAATTGTCAATAATAGTTATGTCAAACAAAATCAATAAAAGCTTAAGTATGTCAATTAAAAATATAAGTAGGTACGTCTGAAATTAGTAGTACACAATTAGGCAAATTAAATTAAATGTCATAAAGAATTATTATAAACAATATTATTAATATATAAAAGGGCTTTATAACATAGCAGTCCAAAGGTATCAACAAATATGTCAATATCGTAGTCGTGAGCCAGCATATCCCTAATAAGCCGTAAAGCCCTAATGGTGGGTGCGTGCGCTGCGTACGTACACAATTAGGCAAATTAAATTAAATGTCATAAAGAATTATTATAAACAATATTATTAATATATAATAGGGCTTTATAACAGCAGTCCAAAGGTATCAGCAATTATGTCAGTATCGTAGTCGTGAGCGAGCATATCCCTAATAAGCCGTAAAGCCCTAATGGTGGGTGCGTGCGCTGCGTTCGTGGTGCGGGTCGGGGGCACGGTGCAACCGTCCTCTCCATGTCCCAACATAGTTTTGTTTGTTGTTTTTTTGTTTCCTATTTTTGTTTTAAGGCGAGACCAGCAGTTTTTTTCTTTATGTAATTTTTTGTAAATAAAATGTAGTGCCTCATAAATTGTATTACTTTCGTTTAATGAGTATTTAATTGTCTATTAAACACAATTTATTTCATCAAGCTAGCATTCTTGGTTCTGAGATTTATAGGTTTCTTTAAGTGACCCGGATTTATTGCTCTCGAGTGTATAATTATGTCGAAACAGTTAAGGTCAGGTTCCTTTTGAATACGTAGAAAGTGTTTAAAAACACTTTGTCGAAATTTAGAAGCTAAAGAACATAATTTGAAAAAGATAAAGTCAAAGTGTTGAAAAATCTACGAGCGGGATTTGAACCAGCACCCCCTGAAATACCGGGTCAGGTGCATTACCATTACCACTATTGCTACTATTACCACTATTACCATTATTGGCACTATTCAACTTTCCGAAATGAATTTACACTATCAACTCTTACTCGGTAAGCCAAATAGCCCTATTCAATGTCGACACACGTCATCAACAGCCGATGTCAATATTTTTTACAAATATTAAAGATCAGCTATATTATTAATTATGATTATATATAATCTTACGCAAATTTTGTTGCGAACAAAAAACAATTTGAAAAAAGACAATTTTTCATCTGATGGGTGACCAAAAATTTATCATCTTGAGCTCCTCCGTGCTTCGTAAAGCACGTAAAGTCGTTGGTCCCGGCAGCATTAGCAGTCGTTAACAACCACCAATCCGCACTAGGCCTGCGTGGTGGTTTATGGCCCGTTCTACCTATCCATCCATAGGGAAGGCTCACGAGCCTGTCACGAGTGGGACACGCCCCACCCAGCAGTGGGGACGTAAAATGAGCTGATTAAGCATAAACAAAAAAAATTAACAAAAGTGTCTCAGGTGAGATGTAAATCCACGACGACGCGATTCGGAAACCGACACTGTAAATACGAAATGAAAATTTTATTATTGCACCATATCGTTTTAGGCCGCTTGTTATGAGTTTCATCTAAATTTTACAGGCCCCGATTACTGTATATTGAATACATTAAGCTATTTCACTTTTTATATTTTTATATTTAACTAGTGGTCCCGGCGGGCTTCGTACCGCTTTGACAGTTTCCATCAAGTGATTAAATTCTCTTTGGTTTCCATGACTCCAAAACAAACAAATCATTTTGTATTGGAAAATTAAATTATCGTATTTAGTATTTTCCGTTACTTATTATTTATGTTTCTTACCGCTTAAACCTTCCCTGAACTTCCACTAATATTTTAAAATCAAAATTAGCCAAATCGTTCCAGCCATTCTCGAGTTTTAGCGAAATAAACGAACAGCAATTGATTTTTATATACAGTGGTGGACTTACAATTAGAAACACTTCATATGAATTATTAAAGTTTGAAGTTCATATACAATATTCGTGAAAAATTTATAGATTCAATATTTAATAATCATACAACAATATAGCCACTCAATTAGAATACTATGAGTATTATTAGTATATTCTAAAATACATTAAAAAAACAAAACTATCGAAACTTCAATCATAAAAAGAGTTTAAAGCATATATAGCTTATTTTCTGTTACTCGCCGCTTGGACGCCTAATTAGAAACACTTTAGAAAAGCATGCACGGCACATTCCAATTTTGAAATAAAAAAAATAAAACTTCTTTCTTAGCTATTTCTATCGTTTTGGCGGCAATTGAACATCAAATTGGAATTTCGTTTACGATTTTTGTTCAAAATGGGCAAAAATAAATGTTGCGACGCATCAACTAGGCAAATAATTGTTAATTTGCACATCGACCAAAAATTAACGTACAGGAGAATAGCTGAACATTTCAAATGTTCCGTAAAGAAAGCTTTTGATGCTATTGACCATTATAAAAGACACGGAACTATTGAAAATGTTCTTAGAAAGGCTCGACCGAGGAAAACTTCGACCAGAGAAGATATGCTAATCGTACGTATTGCTAAACAAGACCCATTTAAGACTCTAACCAGATTAAAAATGACGTTTTTTTCGCCTGATGACTCTAGAAACGTCTCATCAAGACTGGTCCGTCGTACATTAGTGGGAGCAAATTGGTTTGGGAGGGTTTCTCGAAAGGTACCGCTTCTTACCAAGCAACATTGAGAGAAGCGATTATTATTCGCTAAAAAGTATGTCAATTGGACGGTGCTAAATTGGAAAAAAGTCTTATTCTCAGATGAAACTAAAATAAACATGGTAAATTCAGACGGCAAGCGCTACGTTAGACGTCCAATAAACCATGCTTTTAATAATAAATACACTAGAAGCATAGTCAAGCACGGGGGCGGCAATATTAAGATATGGGGATGTTTTCGAACGATTGAAGGTACAATGGATCAACTGCAGTACAAAAACATCTGAAGAGATAATGATTCCCTACTCTGACGACAATTTGCCTGTAACTTGGATCTTTCAGCATGATAATGACCCTAAACACAAAGCCAATAGTGTAAAATATTTTCTTAGGGAACAGCTTATTTCCGTCTTAGACTGGCCTGGAAATAGCCCTGATTTAAACCCCATAGAAAATCTGTGGCATGTCGTAAAAAAGAAAGTCTTAAATAAACGTAACTCCAGTCACAACGAACTCTACGAAGCTTTTGTCGAAGCATGGATTTCAATCCCACTAGAAAAATGTATGAAATTGCTTCAATGCCACGTCGTTGTAGAGCTGTGATTGATGATAATAAAGGATACATGCTCAATAATTAAACCTATAAATTATTTATCTTTTATTTTTTTCGTATTCTTTCTAATTAGTTGTCCATTATTACTGGTACTTCAAAACTCATTTAGTTGTTTGTTTGAAATTTAATATTGAATCGGTACTTGTTTAGTTGATATTATGTTATGTTATTGAACATATTTTATGCTATTTGTTGTGTCATTTCCAAATAAAAATTATTAGGGTCAAATATCTTGTATAATGTTAAGTTCCGATGGTAGTGTTTCTAATAGGCTAGTTGACTAAATTTCAATAACTGCTTAATACTTTAGCTTATTATGCCTTTTATCGATAATAATTGTTTATTTATTTTTAATTGAGCATTTACATTATAAATTTCGCGTTTTAAAAAACCAATTTAAATTTGGCTCCAAAACGCACAAGACTATCATGGCGTCTTGAATGACGTCACGCCGTGCCAGACAAACCAAAGAGCACAAAGTAACTTGTTGTTTACATATGGAAACTGAGTGATCGTGTCTTCGATAATAGTTAGTTTTTAGCGTATAAAAATGAATTTATATAAGTACTGTATAGTGCCCCAGTGTAATAACTTATAAAAACGCCAAACAAGTTATTATTCTAAATAATAACTCATTTAGGTTATATGTTCCAAACAATGGAGAAATACGGAAAAAGTCAATGATATTTTATAAAGGTCATTGGAAAAAGTGGCTAAAACTTGCAAGAAGAGATGATGCTCATAGTTTATCAATATCAGGTTCAAGAATGTATTTTTATGAAGATCATTTTGATGTAAGTATTTCACACAACACAATCTATTACTTAAATTTGAACAAACTAGATGTGTTTTGTAGAATCTTTATTTTCCAAATAAATACATGAGTTCAGGTTAAGTTGTTTCACTTTTAGGATTAACGTTTTATTTTAGTTTTTTAATATTGTAATGTTACAAATAAACTCTTTTTATTATTCTAGTTGCCAAGTGATATGATTAATTATATGGATGGAGTATCACAAGTGACATGAAACCAGGTTGTATGCCAAGTAAATTTGGATGTCAAGACAAGAAAACGAACATGCAGCAGTACAGACGACCATATATTCTAAAAAAAACAAAGAAAGATGATAATAGCAGTGTCTGAATGAATCAAAAGAAAGTTGTACTCCAAGTTCTCCTCTAGATACTTCTGATACAAGTTCAAGTATGTATAATAAATAACAAACAACATAGGTACTTAAAGTTTGAAATGGCAAATAGCCAGTTATTAGCATTAAAAAGCTATTTTGTTTTATTTCTTTTTTAGTTGAAACAGTTGGAGGAAATGTGCCAGAAATGTTATGTCAACAGTCAATAGATAAATCTGTTCAAGCATTTATAACCTACAAATTCAGATGTAAGGCTGTGCAAACCAATGTGAAATTGATAGATCAGGCATTATCATTGAAACCTTCTGTAACATCGAGGTCCACATACCCATTTAAAACTGTAACCGCTTCAAAATCAAGTCCTTCTGTATCTGGTCTAAGCAAAATTGTAAAAATATATATTTATTGAAGAACATTCAGACAGTGATATTTCTTTATATTACCATCTGTAGCTGCCAATAGTCCCTCACTATCAATGGCTTCACTACAAGTCAAATCATCTTCTGATTGTAGTGAATTAATCAAAGAAGACAAAAAAATAGAATCAACAAAGGCCATGTTGAATACAATTAAAAAAATTGAGAAAAAGCCAAGACTATACAGTCTGTAGTCTTACAATTAGTTGTTACCACTTAATTGATTTAATAAAAGATTGTATAAATATTCCCAAACACCATATTTATTACTCTGTTTAAATAAAATAAGATTAGATAGTAAATTGAATCAGTTGTCAGATGATTGTGGAATGACTCCATCGAGTCCATTAACACTCGCCACAAAGGAAGACTACATTTGCCACCCTCATGAATAAAAATGCTAAATCATAGCCCACATCATTATGGCTGTAAAAATATATAATAAACTAGCTGTGCTCGCGACTTCGTCTGCGTGGAATAGTGACTTTCGGCAGCATTTTTAATTTTTTAGGCTCTTTTCCCGTTTTTGCAACATTTTTCACTGATGCTTCGCTCCTATTGGTCGCAGCGTGATGTTATATAGCCTAAAGCCTTCCTCGATAAATGGACTATCCAACACAAAAAGAATTATTCAATTCGAACCAGTAGTTCCTGAGATTAGCGCGTTCAAACAAACAAACAAACAAACAAACAAACTCTTCAGCTTTATAATATTAGTATAGATTACCGATCGAATTACATACTGAACCAAACTACAAAGTTTTTAAAACAAATTTAAAAAAGTTTTTGATAAATAAATGTTTTTACACTGTAGAGGAATACTTAACCATGCAATATGTTGATTTGTGATTACGTTTGGCGATCTGGGTAATATAATATAATATAATCTAATACAATTTATTGCTTTATTATACAATTTAATTCATAATATAATTAAAGCTTTAATATCAATTTTATATAAATATAGGTATATATTTTTATAACATATTGGATTATAATAGTTAATATAAGTATTATTTGTTATACCTATACAAGGTGACTAAGTAATAACGACACTATAACATTGTAAACACCATCTATGTACCACTTAGTTTGCAAATAAAAGTTTGAGTTTGAAAGTTTGAGTTTAAGTTTGAGTCAAAGTATACCATTTTCTTTATGAGTCTAAGGGTCTGTTTCACAATGTCTGATTAGGAGATACTTGGCAATTAAAGTGAAGTATTTGTATGGACTATCTGTCAAAGTAAAGGCTAATGGGAACTTGTAGATGGTGAAAAACGCCCTAAGCAAGATATTTAAAAAATATATACCTATGATAGCCAGTGTCATGCGTCTTTTTACTGTGGAATTAGATAGTGCAATGATTAAAAGGTCCTTACCTATTTCATTCAGGCATAAGTATAATATGCAAAAGCTATCTAAGGCAGTAAATCAAGCTCTGACATGGTCAGAGTACAAAAAGCAAATACTATAAAGTATTTAATATCCTGTACACCAAACTAACTAGTGAACTATACTTCTCCAGGATTCGGAGGCAGAATCACTGACACATGTTTAGTTGAATTGTGTGATTTTATGAAGACTTTAAAAAGTGGTATGTGTGTTATGCATGATGGCAGATAGGGGCTTTAAACATGTAGAACAATATTTAAAAAAATCAGGTTTTACACTAGTAAGACCTCCAAGTGTTGATAATAAAATAAAACTAAGGAAAACTATAAGATTGTTTTTTTATTTCAAATATGTTAAAACTTCAAAATCATTTATTCAGTTTAGGCTACAAATAGCTCTTATGAACTTCATTATGCCATCAATTAGCAAGTCTACTCTGGGCGGTAGACTTTATACTGAGAAGAACTGGCAAGAAACTCAGCAAGTGTCAAGCTCTTTTCTCCCTTACAGCGTCAAAAATATTGGAAAATGCCCTATCCTATAAGGACACTTTCCATCACAAATAAAAACACAAAATATAAAGGACAATCACACATGTTAAAGAAAAACAAAAGAGAAAAATAATAATATTATCTAAGTTTGCAAATTTACATCAGTGACCAGTTAAAATTTTTACAATGTCATAGTACTATAAAAGGGCAAAAATTGTCTAAGAAAAAAAAAACAAAGTTAATCTATAGTAATAATAATAAAAATAATAGTATGCAAGAGCAGACCAGCCTCCAATTTTTTAGTTATATATTATTTACAGTTCTAGTTCCAGACTTTGATAATATAACAATGGGTATACATTAATTTCCCAAAAGTTTAATAATTTATTATTAATAAAATTCTCAACATACTCAATATTGAATGGCACACTTAAAATCTTCACATTTTGATTTTCACTATAATCTGGGTAATTTCTCTTTTCTGTTAATACATCAAGCTGCATTTGTGCACAATATTTTTCAGTAGCTTTTCCATTTTTTATATAAATTTTAAATGTGTTAGCATTAACAGGACATTTAATCTCGATTATGCCATCTTCAAATTCGTCTGGGGAACCAGCAATCATTGGATATTTGGAATTTAATATCAGGCCACACTTATTTATCTTTTTCTTCATTTTTTTTACCACTGTTTTTCTTACCTCATTTTCTAGAAGACGGCGTTCTAGAAGACGTTTCATAGAAGTAGTGTCTGGAATTTTACCACCTAATATGAGCGATAAAAGTGTGCCATCAAAGTTTACATCTGCTAACTTCAAAGGCTTTTGAAGCCGTAATTCAACCATACCTTAGTTCAAACCATAGGCTGCTCTTAGATTGTTCTCTTGTTCTTCAACTCTCTGTAATAATGAAGGTGATATGTGAACTTTTTATAAAAATGCATCAACACATTTCTCTTTGAAATTACATATCAGTTGATGCATGGAGAGAGCCTTTTCTTCGCTTTGACAATAAGTGGTTTGATATTTTAAAAGTTCCCAGTTATTAATTTTTTTCTTAAATACCTCTTCCAAAAACTTCATTGAAACAGATGAATTTGCTGGCAACATGGGCCTGCCCTCGGACAAGTCTTTTGCTGTCATATATTTAAGGCTACTACCGACTCTAGACAGCTTAGATTTTCTCCAATGACATTCCACCGAAGTGCATGATGGTTCCTCACTTCTGCGATGAACCCACATAAGAAATGCTATTGCGTGTTTACATCCCCACTGTGAAGCTACGCAGTCTTGACATTGAACGGAGATAATAATATCATCTTCTTCATCACCAACCAGTGTGCATCCATATAGTATTGCATGAACCTTGTGTTCAGGACATGTTTTGCACTTTACAGTACCGTCACATGGACATAACTTATGGCGTCATCTCCATATGAAGCTCGCGAAGACCTGAAATTATACAAGTTTGTTACTATTTTGCATACTTTGTAAATCTAACCTCAAAACATTAAGTTATTGTGTACCGTACTGAAATATTACATAGCATTTAAGCTTAATAATTAATACTTTATAACATAACTTATGTTTACTTACAAGGAAGTTTTAACATTGCGAAATTCAGATGAGCAGAAGTCACTGTTCGACGCGAAAAAATTTCCAAGCATAACGGCATCGATTCTGGACAAATTATTACTGTCGGCTTTGCTGAATCCAGATTCCATGGTGAGTTCTCTCAATTAGAACTAGCAAAAATTGTATCAACTTGATATTATTTGCTAAAAACCAAAATTTAGTAAGATAATTAACGATACTCGAACAACTCGAAACGTCAATGACATTGTCTGGCACGGCGTGACGTCACGGCTTTCTGAATGGTGTTCACTGTCACGTGACTAAAAGTTTATTTTTACGAAATTTATTTCTCTAAAATATTATTAATCTTTAACGCTTTTAACAATTAAAATTGTTTGTTGTCTTCTCCATGATATAATTAATCATTATAAACCCCTATCCATTAAATTCATTCATAGTGGACACAAGCCTATTATATGTCCTCCACTGTATATAGATATTTAGCTTTAAAACGTCATTCCTACATATATATTTAAATTTTAATTGATAGGAGTTAAACAGGTTTTAATACGTATACGTGAAGAAGATTAAAATTGAAGTTAATGAGAATACATTTTTAGTTATTAGTTCCAACTCCGTTCAGTAAATCCAATAAAGCCTTTTATTACAGCTGCATAGCATCCGATATTTTTTCTTCATTCAATATTTTCTTCTAATATGTCAATTGGTTATGTTTAATGTTTAACCAAAAGAGCAATATTATGTTATAGTTTTCAAGTCTGAACAATCGTGATATTTTTAGATAGTTACTAAAGTTAGCGGCATTTGAAACGTTCATGTTGTACTTACATTAAAAAAGTACAGTGTCGTTGGATCGTACTGTACATAGCCAAACGTTCCCAGCTTGCCAGCTCTTTATGGCTTAAAACGACTTAAAGTGAGTCAAGACGATTTTAAAATAAAATATTGTGTAAACATTAACGCCTCGGTGGCCGAATTGCAAAGGGCTCATTATCCTAGAGGACCTAGATTTTTCCGCGTCAGACAATATTTCGGATTTTTCGATACATATCTCCTATGCGAAATCTCCTATATCCTATACATATCTCCTCATCTCCGAGCGCGAGGCAGGCGTGAATACATGTATGTGATGTTGTCAAATATAAAAAATAATAATGTATGTCCTTTGCTACATTTGTGATCACCATCCCTCATTTAGCAAGCGTGGTGTATTTAAATTAATATACATGTACTGTAGCGATGACTTGATTCTAGAATGAAAGCGTTTGTCCAGCTGTGGGATGGTATATAGGATAATATCTCTTCTAATTCAACTATTACTGTGTTAACATTAAATCTGCTGAAGCAAAAGATTCTAATAAAATCTTAGTAGGTCATTCAATAATACAGGTCTGCGGAGGTGAGCCACTGCCCATCACTGATTGTTTTTTGTTTTCACCACCCACCGCAAAACGAGATGTAATAAATTTATAGAAATGGTCCGTCTTCAGCATCGCAGCGCTCGCAGACGGATGAAACGATTTCCAAGTTATTTCTTTTTATTTGAAAACCTCGTTTTTATGCAAGTTACTTAACTGGGTTTCATGGAAATAAAAGAAAGAAATTTGTAAGATATTCAGGTCTAAAAAGACCTTTAATAGGGATCTCGGCCTAGATCAAACAAAGCTTGGCGTTTGCAGTTTTGAACTCATGTTTAGTTTTGGTTGCTTTTTCCTCAGCAGAAGGTTACAATGTAGGGAAATGTGTATCTTTACGCCATAATAAAAAAAACCCTAAATAATCTAACTTTCATCAAGCATGTTTGACTACATTACGAATGCAATTCGTTTACTTTAAAAAAAAAGAGGAAGTTATCAATTCTTCCGTATATTTTTTTTTGTTTTGTATGCTTGCGTATTTTTGCCATATCTTTCATATTATGGATGTCAATTTATTTATCGAAACAGTTTTCTATTGAAATGGTCCCACTAAACTTTTTTGAGGGTCAGAGATTTTCTTATGTGATGCCATTCCCTCTAGAAACTCTTTGAAGATTTTTTGAACCTTTTAAGTTTCTCACAGCCTACGAAACGTGCGGTAGCACCGTAAAAGTCATAGGCGGCCAAAAGCAAAAAGCTCGAAAAGAAATTTTAAAAAATGTTTTATTTTTATACTTTAGCCGATGCACTGCAGTCTCTGGGTAGTCCCGTCAGCATTCTTAAGCCAAAATGTCTTCCTAAAATAAATGATTTGCCTATTGTGATTCCTCGTTGCACTAAACCAGAGTGGTCGTTAATTGAATGGCGGTAATTGTAGTATTTAGTTTGCATTCACCAATATTGGATTCCAGCTAAGACCGATCATCGTATCGGGCGTTCCAACACGTTCGTGTAATTGCATTTTCAGTTCGTGGAATTTGAACGAACATTATATTTATTCAACTCTACCGGGTCCTCCTACCTCTTGTTTTACCTCTAGGCAAGTGCTTGCCTAGTGCTGACTGTGAGATTTCTTTACTTTTACGTAAATAATTTTGGGTCCTTCCTTCTTCAATTGTGTCTTAAGGCTGACCGGGCACATGCTCTTCACTCGATTTTCTTTAGATTACTGACACAAATGACAACTATCAGTCTCGCTCGGCTAGTTAAACTTTAACTTTAAGGAAATTTGTACTCGTTGATATCTTAAGGGATAGCAACTGGTACACAATTTGTACTTTAATCTTAATTAAAGTTAAAGTAAAAATAAGCCAATTTAACACCTAAATATAGCTTAAAAGTCCTCCTCCACTTACAGATTCATTTTTAATAAGTGATGATTGTTGCGGACAATCAGTCTGTAGTTTTAGGTTCAATTTTAGTAAAGGATGATTTTTTTGTCCGTTTTCTGGAAGAAATCGCTTTATTTCTACTTTCCACCACCCCCCCGGCGATAGCTCGTGTTTGCCCCGTTGCCGGTGTGGCGTCGTTTATCGTTACCCAACATAGAAATTTCATCGTGTGTAAAAGCACCTGTGATTGAAACTCTGATGGAAGCCTGCCGGTAACCTGTTCGATTAGTGCCGGTATATTTGCGCGGTTTGATTGGAAGAGCATCTGATCCGTTACGTCGGAGGATGCGGGTTGAAATCCTTGAAAAAAAATTCAACTCTTTCCACAGTATTTCATTTTGCTTTTTATTATAATATTAATTTAATGACACGTTTAACTTTTAGTAAACTTTCACACAGCTGCGTATAAAACAAGATTTTTAAACCAATTTATCACATAGTTTTATCTACGTAGATATTTAGAGAAAATGTTGTTCTTCTTCCTAACGATTATTGGTTGATGAAATAAGTTGATGAGTTGTCGCTGAATTGAATAATTTAAATTATTTCGGTTACTCATTCAATTCACTTTCCCTTAATGGTATAATTTAATTCGCACATATCATAAAAAGTTGAAATGTTTTGATGCGCAATTATGTCAAAGAGCTTCCGGAGCCCCTTAGACACATTCATTGAATTTTAAACAGCCATTTCTAGGTTGCGCCTTTTGAATTAAATATGTTACAATTGATCGCTAATGATCCGCAATCGTTTCACGAGTAACAGTTATTTTCGTGATGGCAGTATTCTGTCTGATTCGAACTGTGGTGATCACCGTGTACCTATTTCAAAGCTAAACAGTATCGTTAAGCATTGCTGTGTTCTGGTATGAATCGTCATCATCATCTCTCTCACAAGGATCTCCGCAACGATCGGTTTTGAGCTGCTCGCATCCAGCGGCTTCCCGCAACTACCACCAGGTTGTCAGTCCACATTATAAGAAGCCTGCCTACACTGCGTCTTGTGGTGCGCCGATATCACTCGAGAACTAGCTTGTCCTTGCGTCCACGGGCTGCAGTGTCCACTCCCCATCATTCGGGCTGTGAGCTGTAGTTTTGAAAATGTTTTATTTTTTATGTCTTACGAGTAAGCTCTTGGCCCTCATCTCATCTCATCAGACTTAGCATCCCTTAACATCTTAAGGGATGCTAAGGCCGAAAGTAGAAGCGCACTTCACCCGGAATTCTCAATTAGTGAGGCACTGTTGGCTATCTTATCTCTAGCTGCCGAAACAACAATGCTGCAGACATTGATGTTATGGTGACATATTTAGATAAGATGGTGGTAGCTAGCCAGGCGGGCAACCAAGCACAAACCGAGTACACAAACATGTACCCTCGAATCGAACCCGGGACCTCTGGGTCTAAACCGTGGTTACCCAACCAAACACCCAGTTTTTACTGAAACTATTTTTGATCTCAGATTGTTACGATTTTTCAAATATTAATAAGTACATAATGTAGTAAATTTTTTTTTTAAATATAGCTATCCTGGAAAAGCTGGAAAATGGTGATAGTTATAACGATCAGTAGTAATACAAGGAGTCATAACTCTGACCTTTGAAACACAAAACTATAATATGAACAGATAAGTTAAATTTTTTGACACAGATGATTTTATTATTACAGTACGTTCAGTTACGTCGTATGATATCTTTTAACATAATATAACAAAATGGTCTTTGAACATAATTATAATTACTTTATCCTTGTATTCAAAATGGTCAAAGTCAAAGTCAAAGTCAAATATTCTTTATTCAAATAAACTTTAGAAAAGTGCTTTTGAATCGTCCATAATTTTTTTACCTACTACCCATTCAGGACGTCTATATTTTAGCTGTGGAGAAGATGGGCGCAAGAAACTCCACAGCTTTAATTCAATATGTAACGATATGTACAAAATTATATGCCGTTACGTTACCAAGTTATACAAGTTTAAAAAAAAAAAAATCTTAACAATATTTTGGATTAGAAATAGATTGGAGCATTTTAAACCCATGCTGTTTTGTCTTCAATGTAATCAGACACTTTATAATAAGCTATTTTATAAAGCTTTTCTTTCATAGTGATTTTAAATTTATTAATATCTAATTTTTGGATATTACTTGGAACTTTATTGTAAAAACGTACACACAGGCCTCTAAATGAATTATTGACTTTGTGGAGCCTAGTATTAGGTATTGCTAGTTTGTTTTTATTTCTAGTGTTTACATTGTGAATATCACTGTTTTTAGAAAAAGTTTCAATATTTTTATATACATACATTAGGTTCTCGTAAATATATTGTGATGCAACTGTCATTATATTAATATCTTTAAATCTCTCCCTAAGAGAATTACCAGCTTTTAGATTATAAATTGCTCGAATAGCCCGCTTCTGCAGCACAAAGATAGTTTGAATATCGGCAGCATTGCCCCACAGTAAAATGCCGTACGACATTACGCTATGGAAATAACTAAAGTAAACAAGTCTAGCTGTTTCAATGTCAGTGATCTGACGAATTTTCATTACTGCATAAGCCGCAGAGCTCAGTCTACTCGACAATTTATCTATATGTGGGCCCCACTGTAGCTTTGCATCCAACGTAATGCCTAGAAACACTGTGGTGTCCACAAGGTCCACACTCTTATCTTTAATTCTTACACTGGTTTTTACCTCCTTAACGTTGGGTAATACAAATCTTATACATTTGGTTTTTTGTTCATTTAATAGCAAATTGTTAACACTAAACCAATGAACTATCTTTGAGACAGCATTGTTCACATTTTGAATAAAAGTGAGGTATCATCTGCAAACAATACTATCTCATGTTTGTCTTTTACAAAGTAAGGCAAGTCGTTAATATAAATTAAAAATAAGAAAGGACCAAGAATTGAACCCTGTGGAACTCCCATTGTAACCACCGATCCCGGAGATCTTTTACCGTTAACATCAACCCTCTGAACCCTATCACTCAAATATGAGATAAGAAGATTCAGTGATGCATCTCTAATTCCATAGTGGTAGAGCTTCCTGACCAGGGTTTCATGTAAAACACAATCAAAGGCCTTAGATAAATCACAAAAAACCCCTACAGCATCGTGTGAATCTTCCCAGGCATTAAATATTTGAAGTAAAAGCTCAACACCAGCGTCAGTAGTCGAGCGACCCCTAGTGAAACCATATTGTCTAGAATGTAAAAGTTTATTTCTATAAAAATGAACTTGAATTTGGTCTAGAATTGTCTTTTCAAATATTTTACTAAATGTGGGTAACACAGAAATTGGTCTAAAGTTAGAGGGGTCACATTTGCTACCTGATTTGATAATGGGATTACTTTACTGTGCTTCATTAGGTCAGGAAAAACACCACAGTCAATGCATTCATTAAATATGCAAGCTAAAACTGGAGCTATTGTCTCAATAACGGATTTAGTGACGTCGACGGAATTACCCCACAGATCAGCAGTCTTCTTTTTATTAAGAGTATTAAAAGTTTTAATTATATCTCTAAAATCAATTTTTTGAAAACTAAAATAGTTTTCACTAGGTTTGACATTTTCCTGTAGAAAGTCAAGCCAAGCCTGTCAGGTCAAGCCTGTCATCTGTCTAGTTTTCCGAGAATTTTTAGGTGTAGGTCATGGCCCACGCTTCTTGATCTGCTTGTGGATTTCCAGTAAATCGATTGCCATTACATTACGGAACGTTAGGTTATCGCAGTCTCCACCGTTGTACTTGTGTAACTGCCTGCCTTGTCCACACCACAAGAGTTATTTAAGTACAAATGTAGGGTCGGTAGTCCAACAGTTAGCCACTCGTACACAATTACACATATTATTTTACTATGTCGGAACCACCAAAATATCTAAGTATCACTTTTCTAAGTCGTTTAAAAAATATCATACCTAATATTTACTTAGTTGTTAGTGGATTACTTTTAGTAGATTATTTGCTCCATGCTTTTGTAAAAAGCCGTCAGCAATTAGAGCCCTTTCAGCAGCAGTGCTGGGAAATCGAATGTAGACGGGCAAAAGACGACGCACAATAGCTTCAGAGACCTCCTTCACAAGTTTGCTAACTGTGCATTGTCCCAACGCCAAGTTATTTTCTTGCCCAATGCATCGCTGATAACTACTGACGGCATGAAACCGCACAGCGGTGAGGACCGGCAAAAAGTAGATTGTTGAGGTTAGAATAAAAATATGAAATAGGAAAAGAAAAAACTAAATTCCTGCTACTTACAACAACATGGACGGGCAATCCGTTTGATCTGATCCGTCGGATGGCGTCCCAAATGCTTTCGATAACCACAAAGGCTAATTCTCGGGATATGCGAAACAACCTCATGAATCAGAATCTGCTAAATCCATGGGGTTGTTTCTCTGCCTCAGATGGCGCCGGACAATGTTAGTTTCTTCGCGACGTCGCTGTTGCGTCTCTTTTGCAACCAGAAAAAGGTGCCCGAAATCCATTTTTTCACGACCGCCCAAGAAAAGTGTAATATTTAACTTTCCAATGGTGTCGAAAGCGTCGATAACTTTATCTACCAACTTTTAGATGCCGATAAATTTATCTACATATCGATATAATTTATCCACAAGAAATGTCATTTTCGAGTCCCATGCTAGCTTTTAAACTAAATAGATAAAATTTACCGATTATATCTACGGGTCGATAAAGCAAGTCCCATGCTGCCGATGTTAATTTGTCGACTTGAACTGTCAAATTTTATAGTCTAATGTCACTTTATCAGTCGATAAAAGATCCGTGCTCGCAGGGCAGGTACCCGTTTAAGATGTCAAACAACGATCTATTCCAATCCAATACCACGAAACTAATACCAATGGTATTAGTTTAACACAAGTCGGGCAAGTCACGCTTCTCCTCAAGGCTCAACAGACCATGACGACGACAGGCATCGAGGTATGAATCAGGAGAAATACGCAGTCGGTAGTCGCGTATTCCAGGACACTGCGAACGTACGCAAAGTAAACAGATTTAATTGCAGATATATCTTTGAAAGGTCTACACGAACGCATAACGAAACCCAATTTTTTAAAAACCTTATTCATAGCACAGTCTATATGGTGAGATAATACCAACTTGTTGTCGAGAATAACTCTTAGGTCGCGGACTTCACTTACTGCCAAAATAGGGTTATTGTTGAAGTTATAAGAATATTTAATGGGATTACCCTTGCGTGTATATGTGATACATTGACACTTTGTTTATGTTAACAGTAATTTTATTTTGAATGTAATATCTGTTAAGGCTGTCAAGATCTGATTGTAACAATTCGCAATCGCTTAAACTTTTAATGTTGAGAATTTTTTTTTTATCATCCGCATACAACAAATGGTTGGTATATCTCAGGTGGTTCCCAATATCATACAAATATGCATTGTAGAATAAAGGCCCAAGATAATAATAATAATGTTCTTTTATTATAACTTTTATTATTAAGAAAAATGCCTGAGTAAGTAATTATCCGGAAAACTACTAATAATTTCTTTGAAAAAAATGTAAACTAACATTACATTTTTAGGGTTCCGTAGTCAACAAGGAACCCTTAACCCTAGTTTCGCCATCTCTGTCTGTTTGTCCGTCCCCAGCCTAGCTCATAGACTCTTAGTACAAGAAAGCTGTAATTTGGCATGGATATACATATTAATCACGCCGACAAAGTGGTGAATTAAAATTTTGTAAAATATTTTTTTTAGGCTACCTCCCCTACACGTAATTTTTTTTCTTGTCTACCCCATAGTGTGGGGTGTCCTTGGATAGCAATTTCAAAAATATTGCGGGTTTGTGGAAACAGTTTTTTTTTATTGAGGCATCCGTTTGTAAACTATTAAGCTTTAAAGTGCCCTTCTCCCTGCCAGCCAAATGGTTGTTTTTGGATACGTGAAAAAATTCACGGTAGTTGTATATAATGACGAAGATAAAAGGAAAACTATCCCAGCTAAGTAGGCTTTACAAGTTTACGAGCAACAGTCGACCAACTTATAAAATGTACCTACTCGGCGCAGTACAAATTCCTCATTGGGAACTACTGAAATAACGTTGTCAGGTGTGTGAAACCGGTAGTATCTACATTTAAGTATATGAGCTATCGATCGTTAAATAAATGTTCATAAAAGCACTCTTCTTAGAGTCCGCATTATTGAGATGGGCTACGGAACCCCCTACAGTGCGCGTGGCCCGACACGCACGATAGGTAGTAACAACCGGGTTAACCACTCGACCACAGAGGCGGTTAAATTTTTTGAAAATGTTTGTCCTAACAATTGTGTTTTTTTTTACCAGAATCCAAGATATGGAAACGCAAGAGAGCCGCGAGGTAATCCAGTTCCACTACACGACGTGGCCGGACTTCGGCGTGCCCACGTCGCCGGTGGCGTTCCTGGACTTCCTGGCGAAGGTGCGCGCGTCGGGAGCGCTGGAGCCCGACGCGGGGCCCGCCGTGGTGCACTGCAGCGCAGGCATCGGCCGCTCCGGCACCTTCTGCCTCGTGGACTCCTGTCTCGTCATAGTGAGTGTCTCACACCTTATGTCGCTATGATACACAAAAAGTTTGTTTACGCTATAGTAAGCTTTAGGCGGACATAATCAAGCAATCTGTTTTCAGGTGTTCCAGGGTACAAACATTGTGATGTCGCATTTCATTTTATCTTACTAAAACAGGTTAAGTAAAACAATTTATTACTAACAACAGCGGTTATCACCAATTACAGTAAACAGTTCAAAGGAAGCAAAGAAAATAGAAGAAATAATAAAACCGATTTGCAGTAGGTAAGTATGTATCAGTCGTCGATACAACCTGCAAATCCGGAGGTAACCCATTTACCGGCGACACGCGACCTTGCTCCGCCCGAGCCTGCACTCCGACGATATTTTAGAAATTCAGATTTGTGCGACAGATTGCAAACATTCACTGCGCTCCTTTAAACACTTCACGCGTTATTTTTAGTATAACTATAAAATATATTTGGGTTTGTGTAGGTACACAAATCCTGACAACCGTTTATTTCGTTTCAGGAACTAAGATGAATTCACTGATGGTGCATTTAAATAAATTCCAAAACAACAACTTGAAGACTTCATGTAAAATGCAATATTAACTCTAGCATTTTCCCAGAAAAACACATTTTTTAATTCTTATTTCGTGTTTTCGTAAACGGTATCGGATTTGAATTCGTTTACGAAAATGAATAAATCGTTGTCAGGTTTTGAGTATCTAAAATAACGTTGTTTGTTTATAGTCATTGATAAATGTTAAGTTAAAATTGAAGTTCTTTGTTATCTTTATATAAATGTAAAGGAAAAACTTGGTATCCCTTTTTAGCCACATTCCTCATCTTACAAAAAATCTTCCAAGTAAAGTACAAAATGTAGAGGATTAAAATCTGTAAATGTCAAACACTTCTTATTAGTCGTTTTTAGCGCCCTTCAGCCGAAACGGTAAACGGTATCTTTTAAAGAAATACGGTAGAATTTATACCACTTTACGACCAATTGTTTGAATTGATTCTTTATTCTCAATAATTAACAACGAAACTGTAGGTAAACAAAACGAAGTGGTAAATGGGGACGGGATTGGGAGAAGTGTTTGGCAACGTGTTTCAAAAAGGGCTGTGATATTTCGTCTTTTTTTCTGCTCTTTGCATGGCTTCCTGAACTTTAAGGTCTATTTTTTTTTATTTAAACTTTTGCAACATAAATATTACATAGCGGACTTAATGCCTGAGGCATTCTCTACCAGTCAACCATAGGGTGGTGCTGAGATAACATTGGTAGGTGCAATCAAGATATATTATAAATAATTTAAATGTAAGTATATAATACATGCATAAATATTATATATACATAAACATATATGTGTATTGTAAATACGTAAGCCAATAAATAGACATACATAAAATACATAAAATACATAATTCTAATAGGACGTTATTGAGATGGTTCTGCCGTGATTCTATCAAACAGAGCGGACTTTCTTCGTAACGTTCACGCGTTGTGGCCTGTCCTTACCATTTTCTGCGACACTTGGCACCTCAAACCACGAGCACATGAGTAGATATATGTGTGAATACATATATCTACTCATGTGCCACGAATGTTACGCAACGCCAAAGGGGTTGGTTAAGGAAAAGTGTTTATCAACTTTTGATTGATTCGAAGTTGCAAATATGCTGAAATATTTCTTGTTTTTTTCCTTGCATTTCATAAGGCTTCACAAAGTAGGTATAATGACAAATCATTATAAAATAACGCGTGAGCTTTTACAAATAAAAGCTCACGCGTTTTCTTTTGTGAAGGCGTTTCACTTGCCCGCTGCGCTTTTCGGGTCATTTTAACTTCTGCTTTCGTGCTGATGTTCGTGTTGATCGAGTGTGAGCGGATCCCGCCACGGTAGTCTAATTGAACGGTACGTGCCATGCGTGTTGTCTAATTGTAGGTGCGCTGTAAATGCGGGTTCTATCAGCGGTCGGGCTTATCATTAAATAAAATCCAAATTATAAAATGCAGACATGCTGTCACTAAGTAAAAACAAAAACCCGTATAACAAAATGCTCTTAAATTTTTTTTAATAAGCCGCGTAAACAAACAGTTTATTCCTAAAATTAATTAACCCCAATTAATCGAAAACATAAAACCCCTCATATCCTCGGGGGAGGCCTTTGTCCAGCAGTGGACGTCTTTTGGCTGAGATGATGATGATGATGAATCGAAAACAAAAACTAACATACTGTATCAATAATTGATAATGATAACATGGCTGGTGTGACACATTAAGTTACATGACAGACACATGTCCATACTAAACAAGGTGTGTGCGTGTGTTAAGTAAGCTTCAGTAGTGCTGTTTGCATTTAACGTTACTTTACAGGCACATGTACATACAGGCTGCTCCAAAGGGATTATTTGAAAAACGTTGATTTTTCGCTAAATAATTGACCGATTTATAAATACTGAACGTGTAGTGTTGATATTGGTCCAGAGGCTAGGGACACCTGTATATTATTGAAGGTTCAAAAACTAAACAAATAAAAGTGTCCTACAAAACAGGAATAGAGGTCCTCTGAATAGAGGTATTTTGCGATGTTAATGTTCAATCTGCGATCCTTTATGCACGTAGCCGTTCGCCTCGAGTTTATTCGGAGCGATGGAAATGTGACTCGCCCGCTGCCGGCACGGGATTCACATGACATTCATTTTGGAATATCTTGACCTTACCGCTCAAATGTGCTTTTACGATAATAGTAAATTTCTACTTTTCTAAATCTAAAACATAAAAAATCAAAATGAAAAGCTTAACCTCTACTATACAAGTATGTATTTCAACAATTTTATTTTTGCAACAAAATTTATCTTATTATTAACAATTTTGGCGACCGGTTTGTAAAGTCGGAGGTTCAGATCCTGCTTGAAGATTGTGTTGCTTTTTTCACGAGTCGGTGATCAGACGTACGGTCCACTGTTCAAAAGGTTTAAGTCGAGCTCGTGCAGAATAAAAGGTTATAAATAAAACATATTTGTGTTCAATATTTTTCACTAATTATAAATAATGTAGAAAAAAATTTATAAGACTTTTTTATTTGTCTATTATGGATCAGATCGATGTTCTTTCCAAATTATTGTTTGTTTGCAACAAAATTTGCTTAAATTTTACCAACTCATGTATTTAAAAAAGTGTGTATGGTCCATAACCGTTGTGCTCTGCCCCCCAGATCGAGAAGGAGGGTGCTTCCGCCGTGAACATACAGGAGGTGCTCCTGTCGATGCGCAAGGACCGTATGGGCCTGATCCAGACGCCAGACCAGCTGCGCTTCTCCTACCAGGCCATCATCGAGGGTGTCAAGCGGCTCGACCCCAACTATGTAAGTAACTATTCACACGCTTCTTGGCGGGAAAGCGAAGAGTCATGTAGAAACTTGGTTTTATTTTCTAAAATTTGTATTATGTCGAATATTAATGTGAGCTCATGGTGGATTATTAACCGTTAAGTGCTCGTGAAAGTATATTTTGTTGTAAAAAAGAACTGTTTTGGCAAATAAACAAAACAGTGCAACGTCACTTTTCAAATTCTCTCAAGAAGTTCGCGTGAGGTATCTGTAAAGTCCCACCCACATCTTTACTGATACGCAAGGGTTTCTGTTATCATTCTCATCTATTAACAAAGTAAATATTGTTTATTTATATATAACTTGTAAGAAAAATTACTTCGTGACTGGCTAAATGTGCTAACCGCACGAAGTCATAAAAAAAACCTATTGACACCTTGGAAATAGATGATTTTGTGGCCAGTTGTGTGTGTGGTGGTTGCAGATGCCAGTCGACTTTAGAGTTGACGACCCAAGCAATGGCAATAGCTAGTTGTGCTCTTCGTACAACGAAAAGTGTGCGCGCTTCACACCTCCGGTCACCTATCTAAAAATTAGGGAGTGAAATATCATCATCATCATTTAGTGCCACCTTCATACTGAAGTTTGGTGATCAGTATACAGAATTTTCTGCGACCCCATATAGCTTGTTTCAATTGGAGATAACTAAGTGAAATTTACGCGTGGCAAGTTCTAATCTGGCGTTATGACCTGACGTGGATGGTCCCCTGAGCGAGTTTTGCTTGCGTAGGAACGTCTGGTATTTTTTGTGTAACCACGCGATGAATAAGTATGGGCTAAAATACAAATTTAAATAAAAGTATTTATAGGGTTATGCATATTATGCTTGCCGAATACTTTGAAATCAGTTTCGTTTTCGTTAGTGATGGCCTGAATCTTAAATAGTTATAAAGCTTTTAATTGTCATTAAAATAATCATTATTTATAAAAAAATACATAATAATAAATAAATCATAATTTATTCAAAAGGCGTAGGTAACCGACCTATAAGGAACATTTCTACGGAGTGAACTGCCCTATATCATTTTGATAGTAATAAATAACATTATTATATTTTGTTTTGTGAACCCATGGTTTAGTCTTGTTTATGGAAATTAAATTAGCTACGCGAATCCATTCGAGTGCGGGCGCTTATTACGCTTACTAACTTCACACCTATCTCACGGGGCGCGTGCGCGCCATTTTGTTGAAAGGCTGGTGCGCGGCGACTCGCGCCCCAGTTGTTATCGGGACGCGGTCTGAACTACCCCTATACACGGCGGCTTATATTCATAGCAAAAGTTAGTTTTATTAGTCCTCATGTGCACCATCAAACCGCTATCAGCTACAATTAAATCACTTTTAAATAAATAAAAATAATAATTAATAATCTTTAAAAACAAAAGTTGCTTTCATCTTGGTGCCATCATAAAGTTTTCTTTGAATAGACCTTAAGTTGTCTTTCTCAAGTTTAAACATTATTGGGCTTTAGTTATTAAATCCAAATAAAAACATCTTAATCAAAAAATTATAATTAATATTCCTCAAAAACCAAATTTACTTTAAAACTTGGGGCCATTATGTTTTTTTCGAACAGATTTCTTAGGCCTTCTTTCTTAAATTTAAACATTCACATTTCATCATTATCATCATCATCATCATCATCATCATCATCATCATTATCATCATCATCTCAGCCAAAATACGTCCAAACATTAAAACATTATTGTGTTTTAATTATTCAATTCCAAAAAATTTCATCTCAACCATAGAAAGAAGAAACTAAGATGGAGGAGAGCCTATACTCGTCGGTGAGCGAGAACGAGCTCGAGGAGTCCCCGCCGCCGCCGCCGCCGCCGCGCGGCGAATCGCTAGCGCGCCCCCCCGCGCGCCCGCTTCCCGCCATCCCGGCCAGCACCTCGCTCGGTAAGCGCCCACATGCACCACCGCGACACACTCCTCGACACAATAACTTAACCATTATTTATCTAGCTCAAAATGCTCTTGTCTGTCAACGCCTTCTAGGAGGTAAAAGTTTCGGTGACACTTTAAATATAGATTTAATATGCTTAAAATATACGTATTCTTCTCAAATGTTTACTGCATGTACAAAGTTGTGTTAATAGTCCACATCTGTGTATATTGCATTCACAAATAAAAAAAACTTTATTTTCCGCAATTTTTTTCTTTATTTCTAAACTTTATTTATTTATTTTATACGAAGAATTAAAAGACATGATGTTACAAAGTTCTGTACCAAACTGTGATCCTACTTATGTTGACACATCGTTATATAAAGCAACAAGAAAGTTCCGCTCTTCTGAAAACGTAATGAATTCAGTCACTAAAATCACTCAATAGTAAACATGCAAATAAAGCATATAAGGGTTGTTAACTGACTTCAAAAAAGGAGGAGGTTCTATGTTCCACTGTATGTATTTTTTTTATGTGTGTGCATCGTTTTGTCTGTCAACTGTGTATTTTACCATAATATTTATTTTAGAAGTTTGAAATCCTAAAATAAATTAAAATTGAAGTAAATGCAAGTGTTATTCTTTCAAAAATCATATTTTGGTAATTAGTGTACATTTTTTATTGGAAGGATGTGTTTAGATAGAGATTTGGTACAAAATTTAATCGCTCTATCAGTTTCTTTTAGTACTACTTTAGTTATTATTTATATTAATTATATTCAGTTAGATTTAGATAATACGATTACAAAATACGTTACATATATATATATAAAATATAATCAAATTCACGCTGCGCCAAAAAAATAAAGTAGGTACCTATTCCTTTCGCGCGTAACCGTTCACAAGTAGCAGCCATTTTGCTTCTTTTACTCCTAGAAGAGGCTGGACAGACAAGGGGTAAAACCATGTAACGTAATTAATAATTAATAGCCTATAAAACTGTCTCATTGTTGGGCAAAGGCTTCCATCAGCACGCCCAGAAAGTAGTTTCTTAAGAATCGGATATTAAATCGATTTCAGGAATTTGCAGGGTTTGAAAATTCAGGAATTACACTTCTTTATAACTATCGGTAGTGTATAGCATATTACTTTTTAATCAAATTAAAAAATGCATAATTATTTGGGCGATTGTAACAAAATAAAATCAGCAATTTGTATTTTGTATTTCGAAAGTGTTTGATTACTCTGACAATCAGATGTAGTAGATCTTAAATTCCGAGAGAAGACACGCACAATGCACATGCTTGTGAGTGCGGAATACACGTCCGTCGTTCGAATACATTAGCAAGGGTAATGTTTTGTTAATATTAATTGTTAATTATAAAACTTCTAACTAATAACTTTCCTTTCGAACCCTTTCAAATTGCCCATTTGTAAAGTATTTTTTTTAAGCCAAGGCAATAATATTTTTTAATACATTTACGTTTTACTTTAGTTTGTTTTAACTATTCAACAAAGCAATGACTTTAATTTACTTAATTTTTTATTATTTAGTGAAACATACCTATATAAATGAGTGAAATAGATTCTGTAGACGATGCATAACAGACTACATTTAGGGCGTCCATTTATTGAGTCACATGTAGTATAGCACAACACTCTCGTAACATAAATACTAACATACAGATATCGGAATAGGTAGAGAAATATATATATCCGACTGTAAATCGATAACAGGCTCACTTAAATCATATCTCAATAGTTTGACATGCAAACTGAGGAGTAATATTTAAGTATTATATATAAACACAAATAAAATATTTTATTTTACACACTGTTACATAGAAAAGGGTTACAAACAAAGACATAAAGATATATTAAGGTGAGCAGTGGAACAGTGGCAAAAAAGTCTCCAACCATGTACACGGCATTAGCCATCGCCATGACGCTGGTTTTCAGACGGCATTGCATTTGTAGGTAGGTACATAGTTAGGCACGTATATATTCTGTTTTGATTTTATCGGGTTAGCCATACTTTTAATAACCTCGAGATGTAATTTACAGGAAATCTCTACCTATTCCGATCTATCGTAAAAGTCATATACTAACAAAATTTACTCGTATAAAGTAAGTTTGTTAGGTATATATCTATAGATTTGTAATATTTGTTACTTTTTGCCTAAAACCATCGATCATTAAAAGTACTAGAACAAGTATCCGAAACAAAATTGAAAGACTAAAATGTACTACTTACATTTTAACATATAAATAGCTTTGTAAGCTTTATCGCAATATTAACCTTAAATCTCGAACATAAAGTCATTTAAGATTGTAACATAGTTATACTTAATACTGTAAGAGACCATCATAATTTCAAATAAGACCACAAAGGAATAGTGTGTCCTTAATATTGATCGAAGGGATTTGGCTATCTATCACACGAATAGTAAGAAGTAATTTCTACTGCGCGTCAAAGTTTTGAAGACGCCGCCGCGCTAAAACGCCCGACTGTTTTGTAATCTTAGGCAAGCCGCACTTTTTATTTTTTTACGAAGTCAAATTCGTGCGGAAACGCATCCAAGGCAGGGCTTTCAATAACGTTAAACATTAAGTAACGTTTTCTCTGACATACGAATTTTACGTTTATAGCAAAGGTAACGGTTAGGTTAAGGTGATAGCTTGGTAATGTTACTCCCGTGGCTTTTTACCGGTTTACTTACTGACCGTTATATGCAATCTGGCAAAAGCGGATTAGGTAGCGACAAAAAGTACCGATACTTATAGTAGATAACGTTACCTGCATTACCGATACCAGTTTAACTTTATAGAAATTACGTTACTCAACGATACCTGTAGTGCCAAGCCCCGATTCAAAGTGCGGCTGGCCTTATATACACGTGTATGTATTATCAAACAGGGCAGTGTCCCCCAAGCCTCAACTGAATTTAATTAAATTGTATTTTGAATCATTGTCCTTAGATTCGTTGGAATTCACTGACCGTCGTCATTAGACTCCATAGAAGATCGTAGGGCATCTTGGAAAGTCATCCATTAACTCAATGGGAGATCGTTATACCTATAGTCTCTTACAAATACATTGAGTATATGAACAGTTTTCACTCTTCATACGATTCAATGTTATATTTGAGTGACAAACACTAATTTTAGTATGTGGATTAACGTTTAGCTAAGTGGTCACTCGGAAAGTCTCCCATAGAGTCGATGGATTATTATCATATTATGTACACCCCTTGAACTATTGTATTACCACCTTTTTATTGGAAGGTCGAAATAGACACGATATTAATCGCGGCCGCCATTTATTTCACAAACTTACACATACAATAGGGTAGTTGACAATAATAATAATTAATTCCGGAACATTAAACGTATAAATGAAATCACGTAATAGTTCATAAAAACATTAAAAAGCATGATTGTCTGTAATCTAAAAGTTACTAATAAACACTCAATTGACGGAACAAAATTGTGTCGGCTGCCGGGATGGCAATGCCGATACAGCGACGGGAGCTGAGGGGGACGTGGATATGGAAACTATGGAGGACTTACCGGAGATGTGTCTCTGGTGCTGGATGGATCGGGCGGTGACGTGGTGTCTCGCGGGCGGTCCCTGTTTCAGCTGATGTGCTGATTTCACTATGCCGATTTGATTGGTTCGCGACGTACGTATCGCTTCCGGTGGTGCGCGCGCGCGGTTGTGCAGACGACGTCACGGGCGACCGTGACGTCGTCAAGTTCTCCAATTCGGGGAAGGGAGGAAGGGGACAGCCATTTGGAGCGGGTTTGGAGGGTGTGGAGGTAGGATTGGGTCCACAACGTCCAAAAGCGTTGTGAAAGGGCCTGTATGAGCTGAAACCGTTTAAAAGCGGTTACCGGCCTATCTTCTAGGGATAGTTCGGGTAGGGTCGTTAGTGGGCGGCCTATGATGAAATGTCCGGCAGTGAGCGGCTCGAAGTCTGACGAATCAGACGAAAGTGGGCAGAGAGGTCTGGAGTTAAGTACAGCCTCAATTCGCGTCAGAAGCGTAGAGAATTCCTCGAATGTAAGGTGTTGCTCACCAATTACACGATAGAGCAGTTGCTTTGTTGATTTCATGTAACGCGCCGAACCATGGTCCCTTAGGAACATTTAGTAACCACGTAATGTGCTGACCAGCGAGCTTGTGCGCAATCATATCATTATTTGAGGCAAGAAAATTTTGTACTTCAATGAGCTGATTCCTAGCACCTACATAATTTGTACCGCAGTCTGAGCGGATGAGAACCGGGGCACCACGGCGTGCGATAAAACGTTGTAATGCAGCGCGAAACGCTTCTGTGCTGAGGGCCGAGACAGGCTCTAAATGAACTGCCTTAGTTGAGAGGCAAACGAATATACAAAAGTAAGCTTTTAGAAGTTTAGCGTTACGTAGAGTACTAGATTTAACGAGAAATGGGCCGGCAAAGTCGGTTGAGACTTGACTAAATACGGGCTGAGGCGTGACTCTATAGGCTGGCAAGTCGGCCATGAGGGGAGCTTGCGGTTGAGCTCGGCATCGAAAGCACGTAATACATTTAAATACTCGGTGTCTAATAATACGGCGCGCGGACAATATCCAAAATTGTTGGCGTAGAATAGCGTGTAAAGTGTCAGCGCCTGGATGGCAGTGTATTTTGTGGTAGTGGTCGACGGTGAGGTCCACAAGTGGGCTAGAGCTGGGAAGTATGAGTGGATGCTGAGCGTCATATCTGATAGACGCATGGGAAAGGCGTCCACCAACTCTCAGGAGCTTGTCTTTGATGAAAGGTGAAAGCCGCTGGAGTCTGACGGAGCAAATTTTGTTAGTTTGGAGGCGATGAATATCCTCTGCAAACTCATTGTGCTGAACATTGCGTATCCAGTAAAGTAAGGCCTCTCTTCGTTCACTGACGGACAAGAGGCCTGAGCGCCGTGGGTCTGGGTTGTGTGTACAATTATATATAAATCGCCTTATGCAAGCTGTCACTCCGACGAGCTTATCAAGTGAGCTGAATCGAGGAAGCAGATCAAAATCCAGACCGGGTATCGTTATTAGTGACGGAATGTGTTTAGGCTTAAGGCCTGGCAGGGCATGATGGCCCAGGGCTGAGGGCATCGTAGGCCATGTTTCACAAGGCTGTTTGAGCCACGTAGGAGACCACCAAAGGTCGTGAGCGGACAGGGATTGCGCAGACATTCCTCTGCTTGCGCAGTCTGCTGGGTTGAGCTCTGAAGGTACATGTCGCCAGGTACATGTGGGTGAGCTTGAGCTGATTTTAACCACCCTATTGGCTTCAAAAGGTTGAAGACGGTGAGGCGATGTATTTAGCCAGGCAAGGACTATCGTACTGTCTGACCAACATGTATGTTGTTGTATATTAATATGAGCTGATAATTGAGCTGAGACACGGGTCATGAGCTGAGAGAGTAGGGCGGCGGCCGACAACTATAATTTGGGGATAGTGAGGCGATTTTTGATTGGTGCGACTCGCGACTTGGCGACAATCAAGTGTACGTTAGTATCTCCGTTAACATCGACCTCATGGAGATAAACAACTGCGGCAAACCCGATTTCAGAGGCGTCTGCGAACCCGTGAAGCGAGTATTCAGCCGAGCCTTTGTTTGTGCAAATGTGCCGAGGGAAACGAATGTTTGATAATTGCGGTAGGTCCTCTGCGATGAGATGCCACTCTGTATGTACTTCAGTGGGAGCAGGCTTATCCCACTCCAGTTTCAGTAGCCACAACTGCTGAAGAAGAAGCTTTGCGCGGAAGATAACGGGAGAGACCCAGCCGTTGGGGTCATAAAGTGAGGCCACTGTGCTTAAAATTGACCGCTTTGTAACATGTGTTATGGGGGGCAGAGAGATACGATAAGTGAACTCGTCCAACTGAGGGCTCCACTGTATACCTAAGACCTTGATAGACGTGGAGTCTGGGTTAATATCGAAGTCCTTGGGTATGTCACATTGGTTGTCGGGGAATCTTTCGAGAAGTTTAGGCGAGTTAGATGTCCATTTACTGAGCTGAAAGCCACCTAGGGCTAGTAGACTTATTAACTCGGCCTGGAGTTCTTGGGCGGATTCTATTGTGTCATGACCACACAGAATGTCATCTACAAAAATAGATTTGCGTAGAACTTGAGCGGCTTTAGGGTAGCGATGACCCTCATCATCAGCTAACTGAAGTAATGTGCGGATTGCATGATATGGACTTGATCTTAAGCCGTAGGTTACGGTATTTAAAGCGTATGTTAGCAACGGTTGATCCGGTGAGGATCGCCATAGTATGAGCTGATACCGTCTCTGATCTGGGGTTACCAGCACGTTTCTGAACATTCTCTGGATGTCAGTACTAAAAACTACTGGGTGCGTTCTAAAGGACATGATGATGTCAACAATGTCCTGTTAAAGGGCGGGGCCTGTGTGTAAGCAATCGTTTATGCTGACGCCATTGGAGCTTTTGCAGCTACCATCAAAAACAATGCGCAACTTGTCTGACCCTGACTTGAATACGCTATGGTGGGGAATATAAAAATGAGGCTTATGAGCAAATATATTTGGGTGACAGGGAGCCATGTGCCCTAGGTTGATATACTCGGCCATAAAGTCGACGTATTTTGAGCGGAGGAGCGGGTTCGCTATCAGCTTCTTCTCAATATTAAGAAATCTGCGTAATGCGATGGCGTGAGTTTTACCCAGTTCTGGGGCGTCATGCAGAAATGGCAGAGCGACTGTATATCTGCCTGAAGGGTCACGTGTCGTGGTAGAGCGGAAGATTTCCTCACACTGTTCCTCCAAGGGGTCAGTGTGAGTGTGAGGTTGGGGTTGGGGTTCTTCAGACTCCCAGAACCTTTCCAGACTTTTACATATGTCATGGGCTGATTCGCTTGAGTCTGGTTGCGAGCTGACGACGTGAGCTGAGTTAGCCTGTTGTGCAGGCTGCGCGTACAAATCCTCAATGGGTCCTATTAATGCAAAGTCGAAGATCGTGCCGAAGGCTATGGGCTTGCCAGGGCCCAACGAGACCTTAGTCCCGTCCAACACCTGCCCAAGTACATCTGACCCCAATATGAGGTCGATCGGGGCTGGTGTGTGGTAGTGCTGATCAGCCAATGGAACGGGCGGCTGGCCTAATATGTGTGAGATGTTTGGTACTTTCTCCAAAGGCAGGTAACCAGTGACATTCTTTAAAATATGAGCTGTAGCTGTAATTGTGGGTGTATTGTGCGTTGTGCGTGCATTGTGCGCCGGGCGGCATACTATTGTTATTGCCGCTTTTGATTCATGTGTGTATTAATTCCCAACTCCTGTAATTTTTAATGATGTGGGTTTAGATGGCAAGTTCAAAAGTCGTGCCATGCGTGAAGTTAAAGTTAGCATACTACCACAGTCTAATAATGCTCTGGCTGTGTGAAGATTGCCATGTCCGTCCGCGATTCTTAGTGAGACGGTTGGCAACAAAATGGGTGTGCCGGCGGGCACAGACTGGGGATGTGCTGATTGTGTATGAGCCGAGTGTGTATGAACTGAGTGTGTACAAACTGAGTGTGTATGAGCCGAGTGTTCCTCCTCGCTAGGGTGTTCCGTGATTGTAGGCAGTCACAGTTGCTGACGGCGTTCTCGGGGCCTACTTGGCGAGGTGGGTGGGCTGATGTTGTGAGTGGAGGTGGACTGTATCGCATGGGCGGATACATGCTGCCTGCTGTACCGGACGCTGCCTCGGCTGTTCCCTCAGGTTTGGGGGAAGCAGATGTGCTGATGAGTGAGCTGAGAGCACTAGGTCGATTGGTCTGTGGAGGGATGTGTGGTGGTCAGAGTTTCCACACTCTTTGCATGCCCTCATCGACTTGCACTCGTTCTCGTAGTGCGGGCCGAGGCAGCGCTGGCAGCGTTTGTGTGCCTGTACAAAGTCCCATCGGCCTTGTGTTGGCTGGGCATTGTACCGTGGGCACGCTATAAGCTTATGCCCTTTGGCTTTGCAGTAAGGGCAGTAAGGGGCCGAGTTTGGTGATGACGTGCGGTTCGGCTGTAACGCCGAGTAGGACGGCATGTGCTGACTTTTTGCTGGCGAGGGAGATGAGCGGGGACGCATAGGTTGTATTGGGCGGAACTGTTGGTAAGCGGGCTGATCATAGCCGCGGTGAGGTGATAGAGCGGGGGAGCGGCCACGGGATGGTCCGGGTTGGGTCTGAATGGGCTGAGAAAGGGCTGAGTAGGAGAACTCGGTCTCCACACAGCGTGCATGCTCTTCCAGGTAGGTGATGAGGTCCCTTAAGGTGGGCAGGGACTGACTAGACCCGTATCTGCGTTCAAATAGCGTCCGGAGCTCGCCCTTGAGCTTTCGCACCACTATCGAGACAAACACGTAGTCGTTGTCCCCTATGGGCAGATCCAGGTTCTTGAGGGCACACTGAGCGGAAATGAGCGGAGTGAGGAAGAGCGTGCGAATGTTTGAGCGCGTGTGGATGTTTGGGAGCGCTAATATTATATCGACAAAGCTGTCGATGAGCACCCGGCGGTTCTCGTAACGCTTGGTGAGGATGTCCATGGCCACGTTAAAATTTTCGTTGGTGATGTTGAGATGGGACACCATGCTGAGTGCCTCACCACTGAGGCTGGAGAAGAGGTAGTGTAGCTTGACTGCGTTTGACAGGTTTGCCATGTCGTCAGTCAAACTTCGAAACAATGCAATGAATGAAGGCCAATCCTCTACCTTAGAGCTGAACTTGGGCAGCGCTATTTTGGGGAGGACGGCCGTGGGCGTATTGATGCCTTGACTGGGCTGACTATTGGGGGTTGGAGAAGATGAGGATAATGTGTGTATTTTCTCCCTCGCCACGAGTACCAGGAACGCTTCGGAGGCCTTTGCGTGACTCTCTGTGTAAGTGCGCTCGGTCTTCTCATCCAGGTCCTCATCATCTAGAACCTCGTAGAAGACCGAGTCCATCTTGCCTTTTGTGTCTTCAATACGGGTGAAACGCGCGTTGAAGTCCGCGTAGGTATGTGTGGTACCGCCAGCAACAATGTCTGATCCTATATCAAGGAGCTGATGTATGGCCTTAACGGCCTCTCTAAAAATAGCGGCTTGTGACTTGGTCGGCATTGTGTAAACGATGTGTAAAAAATGAGAAAGAGAGAAAAAAAAAATATTGAAAACGCAACAATAAAAAAAGTATTTAAAAGGGGAACACTCTGTATATAAACCACAAGTGCTTGAACGTATTAGTAGCACACAAAGTAACGCTAAATGAGCTGAAAACTGAAAGTAAATAAAAACTTAATATATTGACTATCTAGATAAAACACGCTGTATATAGCCCACAGGTGGGCAAACGTATGTATATCGCCGAAAGAGCTGATAACCGAGATATAAAAAATAAAAAAAAATTGTAGTTACTTAGATGCAACACGCTGTATATTGCCCAGAAGTGGGAAACGTATGTGTAAGTAGGTATATAGAATGCGCAAGCAAGATTTGTGCCGATAAGCGGAAAAAAATCTAACACAGAAAATATTAATAAAAGGCTGGAGGAAATGTCTTCTATAGATAAGCTCGCCTTTGTACACGTCTAGCCACTTTTAGTTAATTTAGTAAGTTTTTATGTGTACAAACAATTAGCACGCCGTAAGTTAGCCGATAATCGAAAAGGAAAAAACAAGTAATAGCAATTGAGCTGATATGTAGTAGGTATTAAACCTATTATAAATTGGTAAAATTTTTAAATAGATGCGTAGTATGTGTAGGTAACTACGAGTATAAAAACTTAAAACCTAAAAAACAAATGCAATCGACAATGACGAAACTATGTCAAATACGTATTCTTTTAATGTAGACGCAATTTGTTTATAGTAAGAAAGTAATGAAGAACCAGAGTCTGTTATTTGTAGGTGCTTAGTATGCACACTGATATGATTACGCGCTCGCAAGCCAGTCAGCGAGCTAGATGTGAGTAGATTATGTACCTTATAAGTATTACGAAAAAAAAAAATTATGTCACATAAAACCAACAATTATTAGCAAGTTCCACTTCCAACGCAAACCGAATCTGCGAATTTTGTAATAATGAGTGGGACGGTAGAAAAATAATAAAGTTCGCTTGGGCGGGCGTCGTACAGACTATCGTAGTATCGCAGAAATAAGTATGTTATAACAGGAGCTGATATAGTATTTACGTAGGTACTAATAAAATAGAATGCTACTACGAGTATAATAATTAATCATGTGCTGAGAAATTATGGGGAGTGGATTGTATGATGAGAATGTAGGTAGGTAATAAAAAAATCTGCGAATGAAATTATTGAAATCAAGGGCTGAGAGTGTAGCCCACAGGTGGGCAAAATCCAAAATGTATCGGATCGAGTGACCGGGATGCGAACGGGTCGAACGACCAATATGTTGTAATTATGGGCGGAGCAGTGGACTAATTAAGAGCTGATTAAGTCACTGATCTTCACCGGTTCGAAGTGACCAAAATGTGTCGGCTGCCGGGAAGGCAATGCCGATACAGCGACGGGAGCTGAGGGGGACGTGGATATGGAAACTATGGAGGACTTACCGGAGATGTGTCTCTGGTGCTGGATGGATCGGGCGGTGACGTGGTGTCTCGCGGGCGGTCCCTGTTTAAGCTGATGTGCTGATTTCACTATGCCGATTTGATTGGTTCGCGACGTACGTATCGCTTCCGGTGGTGCGCGCGCGCGGTTGTGCTGACGACGTCACGGGCGACCGTTCAATTCGCTACGTCATAGACGACTGGGGGTGTAGTGCTGATGAGTGCGCGTCATATACCATTTCTATTAGAATGAACGCGCGGGCGCTGCGCTTCGTTCATTCGTTGATCGTCACGTCTTGGCGTGAACAAAAATAATGAAATTGCTTAGCCCATTTAAAAAAAGTGAACGAGCCTTACAGTAGCATGAAGCTGTTCACAGCTTCATGTACAGTAGCCGCATTTGATGTGTAACATTTGACGTCTCACCTTAGTAATAAGCAATTTTAACATTATATTCTGAAAACAATGATGTATATTTTTTTACAAATCTTAAAGGGAGGGAATGCAGATTAGAAGGCATGTCACACTGTTACGATCACATTTCTACGAAATCACTCCCACTTATTGTATTAGAAGGCGAGCCGATCACACTGTTACGACCCTACTTCCGTCCCTTTTCTACGAAATCACTCTCACAAATTGTATAATATAGAAGACAAGCGGAAAGATGTTACACATCAAAAAAAAATTACAGTTGCTAAAAAGTTTCTATATTCACTAACTAGTCACCTACCCTATTCATGTTGCATCGGATAGTATGCGAGAGACTCGTTGTAGAAACAGAGTTCTGGTCACCACTTAGCCGAAGTCTTTATGTTAACTTAAAATACAACAATTGTTGTAAAATGCCTTCACCTCACCTGATAGTAAGTGTCTATAAGCTCGTGAACGCGCACATCCACTGAAGTCTTCAATCTCTAATTATCTCTGTCTTTTTTCCTCGAGTCGGAGCTCTGCTTCTGCTTACCATCAGGCAGAGCGGAGTCATATACCGACCTTTCTATAAAAAAAATCAACACAACAGAGCTTATTTAAGACAGTGGCAGCCATCCAGGTAGACTTAAAACAGTCCGACCACTTACCAAACCGAGTGGATTAACACAAAGGTGATTAAATCACAGGACCACAGAGTGCCTAGTATGAGTTTTGTTTACTATCCGTTTTCATTCGATTACGTTTACGAAAACGAAAGTTAGTATGGCATTGAAGCAGCGCCTCCTGGCGGCATACGAAAAGAGTTAACATTTTGCCATACAAATTCTCGTTTTCGTTAACGTGATCGAATAGCGAATGAAACTTGCACTTGGTACCCTGAGCTGGTTAGAGACTATTAAGGTGCGACAGAAAAAAATCGCGAAAAAGAACAAAAAGTGCGTTTCGTTAGTGTCATATTAGGCTCTGAAGTTTAAGCAATTACTCTGGAAAGCCACCCCTTCCTACTACGTAAGTACAAAGCCTTATGAAACGTACCTTTTGTAATTGCATATTTTGAATGACTGTGGTAGCTCTGAACTCGTTTCGCCGTGTCTAGAGCCGAGCAAACGGTGCGTTGAGCCCATTATTCTGATCTCTATGTTCTAGTCGTATTGTAATAAGTGTCAAATTCCCTTGCACTGCGCTTGATGCACCGTCACTCGTGTCTGTTTGCGACCAACATTCCAATTTGTAGACGATACTCTCGACAATAAGTCGCACAGTTTATTGTGACAATGTTAAATTATAAATGTAAACTGAATGGCCGGTAGGGTTTGGTGTTGTTCGTGTGGAGAAGCAGGGGAGTGAGCAGGGTTCACAAATAGATGGATAAGCGATACAAAGTGGTTTCAATCAAAAAGATTGAGTATAAGAATGGACTAATCATAGATTAGGGTACAGCGCAGTGAATTAAAATTGTGATTTTAGAAAGAGTTTGTGGAGTAAGCCATAAATTTTGTAAGACAATGGTGCGGTAGTGTTAAAATTTAAGAGCGTGCTAAAAGTGGCCTAATGGTAAACAGTTAGGTAGTTGGCGTGTGTTTATACCGGATTTTTTTTTTTCGAATTATATGTTTTATTATGTGTACATTGTTACAAAACTTATTATATTTCAAAGAGGACAATGAAATGGACAATTTATGAATGAAATATGATTTTTTTTTGCAATGTGCACACAATACAACATATTATTTGAATCCGGTATGATGACGCCGAGGTACGACTGTGGTGTTCTTTTATAAAAGTTAATAACGATGTAGTATTGGATTTATTAATGTAACTTAGTATTAAAGTGGAATGTTTGTTCCCTAATATTCAAAATAAATGTTCATTCAATTAAATATCCTATACACTACTTAACGTTTCTTATACATGTATATTCAGATATTTTACAAGAAAGTATGTATACTTAATTTAAATTTAATCTTGCTAAAGAAAAATAGCTCGTTACTTTTAACGACTTTAGAGTTTTTTTGCCATGGGCTAGGGCCATGGTGGATCTGTCCTCATATCAGGGTACTGATATTTTTATCTAATATACATATTATTGTGGTTTTAGACACGTGTTGTTGTACAAACTATATTTAAATTTAAATTAGAAGAGTCAACAAAAATATTGTATTTCAGTAGTTTTTCCCAGCAATAATTGGTTATACGAGTAGTAGTACAAACACTGTATTCTGTAGTTCTACAATACAGAGCTACAGAATTATAAGTTTTACATATTACAATATGATTCCGTATTTCATAGATTTAATAGAAAGGTAACACTAGGGCCTAGACTCTGTTTCATATTTCTCTGCATTAGTAAAGATTGACTTATCTTTACATTACTAGTAATTATAGCATTAACATGTACTTCTTGCAGTTACAGAAAATTATCGATCTCATGTAGACATATATTCGTATGCCAGATTGTAATAATAATAATAATAAACAATGTGTCTGCAATTTATTTTCGATTTACTAAAAACGGAACCCTCATTACTCCATTCATTCCACATTATTATCTTATTTTTAATCATAATCATTGTCATTTCCAACACACCACATAACAATTACAGGTCCAACATGTGTGTGCGCAGTCGGTATGTGCCAGGACACACTTGTTTCAGCGTCGTTGTGTTTGCATGAGCCCGTGTGCACGCATCTGTCACATGGATTTACGTGTTGTATATCATTCATTAATATGCGGCCGAAACCAGCTTTAAATGTTACTTGACGAACAGGGGCGTACTCGCTTGGGTGTTGTACAAAATTGGGTTTGTTTGATATC
This sequence comes from Eudonia lacustrata, assembly GCA_947562085.1. Lineage (NCBI taxonomy): Eukaryota > Metazoa > Arthropoda > Insecta > Lepidoptera > Crambidae > Eudonia > Eudonia lacustrata. The sequence continues at coordinate 38,913,262 of OX387339.1, read as the reverse complement.
TCCAAATATAGTTGAGTTATGTGATCCTCGCTATACGATGTTGAACTGACCTAACTTTGAGAGTAGAAGTAAAACTATGGCGGTTCAACTCGGATTCGCCAACATTTGAATGTAGCGTTTCGTCCGAGTACTAGTGAGCTGTGTGTGTAGTCATAGTGCGTAGATTATTTTCATTAATTACTATTGATGTTGTTTATGTCGTTCGTTGCGATTTACTTTTTTTATAACTTATATTTGAATTAAAAGCAAACTTTATTGAGAAATTTGGTGACTGTCTGTACCGCCGGTGCGGAGGCCCCGTCGCCGACGGTACATACAGCTGTTCCTTTGCACTCGATCTCGGGCGCCTCACGACGCGGGCTAGCACCGCGGACGGGGCCAGGGGCACTCGACATCGTCCTGCAACGCGGAATAGCACCAGCTCCCATATCGATTGTGATTGCTTGAGTTTCATTAATCGATTTATTGAATAGCTTAGTTGGTAATCTCTTGAGAGGTTGGCATCACAATCGACATAGAATCGTGACGAGCGTGACTGTTTGTGTCCCCTGAGCCCATGGCGCAATGGTCTGACGTATGGTGTGTGCAGGCAACCTGGCGTACCCGTTCCGCGAGGAGGCGAGCTCGGACTCCAGCCCGCCGACGCCGCCGCCGCGCGGATCGCCCTCGCCGGACCCCAGCCCCGACGATTCGCTGCAGGCCTCCTCCGCCGACGACGAGGGCGACGAAGACGACGAGCCGCCGTCGCCGCCCCCCATAGACAGGTATGGCGGCCATTATGGTTTTAGTCTATAAGTTTAATTATCCTCTCTTTCTCGCGCAGATTTCGTGCGAAAGGTATTTTTTTTAATATTAAACCTTGTTGTGCTGTTTAATTGTTTTGTTTGAAATCTAAATAAAACTTGGATTTTATCATCATCATCGTCAGCCTTTATAAGTCACCTGTTGGACAAAGGCCTACCCCAAAGATCTTCACTTTTACATAATTGATGATAATTCTTAGTGTCTATTAACTTTACATATTAAAAAATTTGGTGATGAAAATATTTAATTTATTTGATGTTTAAGGTCTACGACGAAAATTACTATTTCGCCGTGACAGTATAGATTCTATACTATCAGGGCCCTGTTTAATAAACGTTACAATCCGACAATTTTGTAAATAAGTTACATATTTGTAAAGTTGTATGACAAGTGTTGTTTAATAAACCTTACAATTATGTAAAAAAGTCACAAGTAAAAACGTTACAAATATTGTAGAAAACGCCTGTAGATTTCGATGACAATATTGTATCTACAAATTTGTAGTTTTAAGTTACAATTTACATAAAATGTAAGTTTTTGTTAAAGATTCCTATGTTTAAGTTAACCAGGGTAGGTTTAAAAAATCTAAGAATATTAGAAGTAGCTAAAGAGTGATTTAGTTTCATAATTGTATTATTTGTAACAAGTCATGAAGCACCAAAATAAAATGACTATCCTTTCTCTAATATACGAGAATAAAGATGTTTTATTCGGTCGGTTTAGTGAACAACTAACTCACGATACCAAAATAAAACCGTTTTACAGACACGAAATTTTTCGTTAAACGTAAAATCTGTCACATCCAAAGTAAAGTTTATCCTTTTACGAAAAACACGTCGTTGCCCGTTCCCTTGTATTGTATTCATTATCACTACTGTCACTACTTGTTGTTAAAACCATTTTTTTGTATTACAATTGAATTTCTTTACTAATTATATGTTATGGCGCAAAATTGTAAATTTCTGACACAGGCGAGTCCACTTGTCGGAATTGTACTACAATTTACAAAATATGTAAATTGTCACCTGTAGAGAGAAAATCTTTATTAAACAGAAATATGTAAAATTGTAGCTACAATTTTACAATTTTGTAAATTTTCCACCATGGTAAATTTGTAACTTGTAAGCTTTATTAAACAGAAACTTGTAGGCTGTAAAATACAATTACAATTTACAATTTGTAAGTTTTATTAAACAGGGCCCAGGGCGTAGTACTAATTTTTGTTAGTTGACAACTATGTGCATAATATGAACGTAAAACTCCAGTTTTAGAATTGTGTGTTACGTTCGCAGCGGCGAGCCGACGAGCGAGGTGCGCCGGCGCAAGACGCGCGAGCTGGCGGAGCGCGTGTCGGCGATGAAGAGGCGCGCGCGCGACGCCGACAACTGGCACGCGCTCAAGAGGTCGCTCTACGCCCCGCTCACCATCACCTTCGGCGTTCTGCTCGCCGGCATACTCATCTACTCCTACGTCAAACACTAGCCAGCGCCTGTTACAGCCCGCACGCGTCACGTGACCGGCGAACGGGTCTCTAGTTCATTGCCCGTTATATATAGCGTCACGCAGCAAGCTACTGGGAACACATTTAGCCAAAATATATGTATATATTAACACTGTATACTAAACTAACGTAACTATATAGTTATATAATATACCATTGTGAATACAAAATTATAAATAATAAAAACAAAAATATGGATTTACACATTGATATTATAAAAAAATATCATCAGCTCATTTTATGTCCCCGCTGCTGGGGCACGAGCCTTCCCTCTGGTTGGATAGGGAGAACGGGCCATAAACCACCACGCGGGCCCAGTGCGGATAAAAAAATATATACGGTTTGAAACATTTCATTTGAAGTTCCGAAAGCAGCGGCAGCACAGATTTATTTATATTTACTTGAATGTATTGTCAAATTATGAAAAAGGGGAATTAATGCAATACGAACGAGAAAGACGGCTAGTGTTAGTTGTTTGGCATTTCTCTTGTGAAAACTAAATATAAATATGGGATTTTATAAGTTTAACTGTCAAATGACTCAGTTGTCTGTCACTTCCTCTGAAAAGGTGACTTTTCCCGACATGCTAGCAACATAGATGGCACGTTCTTTTTAAGTCTTTGATCAACATGGGTACACTAGACGCTTTATAAGGTAGTTACAGTCAAATGTGATAGGGACGCAATGAACTAGAAACCCGCTCGCCGCGTCGCAAGTCGCTGGCAGTCGTATCGGCAGTGCTATGGAGACTGACGCGAGCCCTGGCGGCCATTAATGCCTTCCGCAACACCCTTCACCGTACTAACATGGCGGAACGGAGATATATGAGCACGGTCAGCAACAAAAGTCACTAAACACTACAGTCATAGTAACTTTACGTGAAGTTTACAAACGCATGTTGCTTTCTTTCGATGCTTTGACAAAGCACGACTTTTGTTGCTGACCGTACAAACAGGGTTTGTCACGCAGGCTTTTAGATTTTGTAAGGTTCAGAATAAAGTAAACGAAAATAGCTCTTATTATGTTAGTGTTACGTAACGCAACAGGCGCGGAGTCCTGAATGTGGTCGTCATTTGTGGCTGACTGTACTTGACGTGTTTTGAAACAGTATACATCTACGTATATTGGCGTTGTCCCCGCATCAAGTCATGCTCGGTCGACACGCGGTCAGTTTGCAACGCGAATATCTATTGCTGCGTCTCATTATACGTGTGCGTGAATACTACAGTGGCGCGTACGCAATGAACAGAACTCGTATCCCAAAGTCGCAGCTAGGCCGATACTAATCTACTTTAGGAACGCAGGGCTTAAATTATGAAATACAATTTTACATGATTGTGTGCTCATACCCCATACCCATCAGAGTGAACTAATTAATTTAAATGAAAATTGACATCCCTAAAATATAATGTTATTTCGATACTATTTAATTGGTCCTTGTGTTATACCGCCTTATAAATAAATTACCGTGTAGAATTTTCTTTTGGACGTCTTTACAACATTCTGAAAGTGAATTTTTTGAGCTTTATTGAAAGCTGGTAAAATCAAATTAACTGGGTCAGACTAGATGCTGCGAAATGTCTTAAAATAATGTAACGTTTTTATTACGTGAGAGTAGTGATCCAATTCAATGTCACAATGGTATTAGAAGTACTCTCATATTGCTAAAGCTATAAGGTCCTCTCATGTTGCTTAGAGGCGAATGAATAAAGAAGGACTCTTGATGTCATAAGATATAATTATCCCGTTCAAATACGATATATTCACGGGGAATACGCGATAAAGACTTTGTTATAGGCCGAAATTTTTCGAGCGCGAATGCTAGTACGAAAGAGTTTTAAGCACTGTTAAAGTTTCCTTAAGTCGCCCGTAGTCTAGCGCCAGTGAACAGTGAAACGAAGCCGGCACAATACGAATTTCCCACGTCCGAATTTTTATATACAATTTTCATATGTTATCATATTCTATGTAGTTATTAATGTAAGTTTTATGCTAGCGTCATAGCAATGAATAGGAATAAAAATAACGTAGAGCATTACGTCGTTGTCAAGACGTAAGAGCATCTTTAGGTACATTTCTGTATCCTAACAATTCTTCGCTAACAAAACATTAAATTAAAAATGTTATTCTTAAGGGAACTTCGGAGATGTTAGCAGTTAATAACATAATCACAAAAAACATTTGTTTAACTGAAATATGCGATTTAAAGTCCATATAAAGGCTCTTATGCGCACTAAACAACGAAACAGTCATATAAAAATTGGTAATATGTAGCTACTAGTATGTACATTGCCATAAACTATTCTTACAATATCTGAATATATCAAGTTACTATTAAAACATGTTAGTTAATATTCATACGTTTAATGCATATACCTACTAATGTTTTGAATCTTCAATCGACTGTAAATAGCATAATAATATAGAAAGTAACACTTAAGACTTCTAACCCGTACACACAATTTTTAAAATGTGCCTTGATAATCGAATATCTACCATTATTTCATTATAAGGAACTGCACGCGTCAACCGCACTACGAACTTTATTGCCCTCGTCATAAAGTGCATAATGGTGTGAAGTTCATTATGAACCGAGTCGTCAATAGAACCTTTGATACGAGTCCGTGTTCGGTGTTGCAAACTCGTCTGTATTGAGTGTTTTCTAAATAGGTTATTTTTAAAGTTATTGCAATGTCAAAAATAACCAACTGATAATTTTTTATTTTAAATTATTTATAGTTTATTTTAGAACTTTAATACAATTTCAAAAGTATTAACCATTTTTTTTACATTTTTCTAGAAAAATATTAATTGTTTCATTTTAAAACATGATTTTGAAGTGCTGAAAGAAAATCCAATTTTTGTTTGCAAAAAAATTTGGTAAAGTTTTAGACAAGCCACAATTTATAGTAAAGGGAACTAATAACCCTTTTTATGTACATTTTAAAATAAAGGTGAAAATAAGAATTAGTGAAAGTATAGTGATGCCGCTCGCGTCCTTGTGATTGGTGGCCCAATCAACGACAAAAGACAAATTTCTACAAGCTCCGCTGATACTGGGATCAAATTTAAAAAAAATATTCTGTCGAAATATGATATTGCTGATCACGTCAAATAACATACATGTTCTACCAAACTGGCATTCGCTATACAGACTCGTAGCAAAGGGGAGTAGGTAATATTTCCTTTGAAGACTTTGGTAGCTAACTGCACATTATAATATAACTGATTAAGATTTCTATAATTTTATACAAGTTTTTCTACGAACTGAGCATGTAGGTTTTTAACTAAGGCAACAAACATGTCGAATTCAGTCGATAGGATGGTTGGTTGCGTTTAAACGTCTCAGTGGTAGTAAGTCCGGCAGGCGGTGCCGGCGTCGTGGCGCTGCCGCTGGTGCGTCCGCAGCGGGTCGGGTGTACATGGCTAGGGTTCGATACGCGGTTTCGAAGCATTTTTGGTTCATTAGTGGAGCCACTCGCAAATAATAGTTAATTATATAATTGGTTAGCGCTACACATATTATATGAAACGTACTTTTTGATTTACCATTTTGAGGCTCAGTTTAACTCAACTTTTAAATTGTATTGTTTTCATTCAAATTATGGATGAGTTCTGAAAAATTAAAAATCAAGTATGTTTTTACTTCACACGTCTAATTATTTTATTTTAAAGAGCAAGAGAAAATAATAATAAAAATTCTTAACTAAACCACTTAGTATATTCTAAATAATGTCAATTAGAAAACGTTACGATATCGTCTGCAAAAACTTGCGACACATTTTAATTGCAGCTGGACTGCCGAGTTCGTTTGTATAACTTCTGATTAGTCCACTGTCCACTGTAGTCCCGCAATTTAGTTCTACCGGCCTCATGGTCTCATTCCCACTGTCTCCAACGATTGTTGTCCGTGGTCTTACTATCATGTTGGCAAACAAGTGTAGGGTTAATAGCGTTTTAGTGTACAGGAGGGTTCGAAGATTTTGCAATGCGATAAAAAGGGACTCAAAAAACCTAGTGAAAAAAGAAGATGATTAAGACTTTCCATTCAAATTTTGGTTTTGATTAACGTGATAGTATGGCTAATAAAATTCGTACTAGGCATGCTGGTGACAAACAAGGTAAGTTAAAATTGTGTCATACAAATTGTCGTTTTCGTTAACGTAATCGAAGTTTGTTTGTACTATAAAACAATTTAACTGTAGTATTGTTTTAAAAAACAAGTAAAATAAAAAACTATTAAACTATTGGTTTTGTAATGATGAGATCTATAGATTGTGTAGTGTAAAAATGATATTTTTTTTAAATCTTATCTAAACTCATAGCAAGAGCAATATATTTTTATTATCAGCTGCTGTTACGTCATTCATGACAACCCCTTCACTCCCTGTAGTGTGCGGATATTGTAAAAAAAAAATGTAATTTAAATAATATGTATATCACAAACCATAATATGAACAAATGAAAATAGGGACAATATCCGCAGATAATTAATGGAATCAGGCGTTATTTTGCGGAAATCCATAGTACAAAAAAATGTAATTTAAATAATATGTAGTGTTAATTCCGCTAACTCACTCGTTTATACAGCTTGGATGCAGTACGCATGCACCGCCCTCCCGCCCGCAAAAAGTATGCACATGCAGGAGAAACAATGCGTGCAAGCGAAAATGCACACCAACACCGATAACCCGACACGTGTTTCGCCCCTCCACGGGCATCCTCAGGAGCTGTTGACTGGTCGAGAGCTGCGCACCGACTGTTACGGCTACGCAGCTCCCGGCCCTTTTATAAAGCGCCATCGTTTGACATTTGTGACGTACTACCCGCGACAAATACGTAATAATGGGGATGGAACTAAATTTGTTTGGTCATTCAACAGCGCATGACTGTCATTATTATGTTTCATTATTTCTAATTGTTCCAACACACACAACCCGAAAACTTTTATTACAAACATGCAAAATATTATAGCTGTTATTGTCGCACAAAGAATGGCCGGTATCAATTAGATGTTTGCGAAATGTGATTTATCTGGATGGCCATTCCTATACGCCGGCAATATGTTCCTTATATCTAATGTCAAAAATTTCGGCCTGTCTGACCTACATAGACCCCATCCACAGTCGTTACAAATTAATTTATAAACACCGGATTTTTTTTGAGTTTTCTAAACGATCTTTACCGTTACAAAGGTGACGTACATTTTGGTCTGTTCTAAAAGTAACGTAGATCTTGTTTTTCCTAAGGATATTAGCGATTTTATCTGAAATAGGGCCTACATAAGTCAGACTACCTACATATTTGTGGATGTGTTCTGGGGGACATGCATAAAGTAGTGAACGAACCCTTTTATTCTGCTTATTTTTAATTAAACTGTCAATAATTTTGTTTTGAATAACCGTAGAAATCGCGATTTGATAGATAATATTAAGTTCTTTGACGTTAATTATCTGCGGACAGAGGTACCGACATTAATCTATGGACATAGCTGCGGAAGGCAGCTAGTTTCTGTTGTAATGGGTGACAAGAAGTAACGGGGATAGTTGTATCGGTATGTGTGGGTTTGCGATAGATTTGGAAATCTAGTTTATTATTAACTCTGGTAATGGTTAAACCTAAAAAGTTAAGTGATTTGTTGGACTCTAGTTCTAATTTAAATTTAATTTTTGGGTGGATCGTATTAACTTTTTTGACAAAGGTATCAATTTGACGTCTAGTACCGGTCCAGCAAATAATTACGTCATCGACATAACGATAATAGAACTGAATATTGGTTCGTTCACTATATGTTTACGTTCAAAATAATCCATAAAAATATCCGCCATTAGTGGACTTAAAGGTGAACCCATTGCCAGACCTTCCTTTTGACGATAGTATTGATTATTAAACCTAAAATAATTTTGTTCCATGCATATTCTAGTAAGGTTAAGTAAATCATATACTTCTCCAGGATGTAACCTTTGTCTCTCAAAATGGATACCCAACATACTTAAACACTCTTCATAGGGAACGTTGGTAAATAAACTATCAACATCCAGAGAAAATAATTTGGAATAAGGGGAGATGTTGATGTCTTTAACTTTCTCAATTAAATCTAAACTATTTTTTAAACTATACTGAGGTTTAAAAGAGGACTTTGTTCGTAAAAGGTTGTT